>RCWM02000359.1:0-600000 GCA_003667255.2 Euschistus heros
AAAAAACAGATTACAATAAAATTATATAAGTTATACAAGTTATTTCAAAACATAAAGTTAGCTACAATATAATTATATTACAACATGTGTTAGAATAATAAAAATAGATATAATTACAGAACAAAGAGGAGTATGAAACTACTTATAATGCTACTGGTGGACACCACACCTGTTATTCAAATTTAATACATTTAGACTAATAATATGCCTTTACATTAATATACATCATGCAAATCATTTATCCATTTATAATTACATTACACCTAAATACGGAAAGCCTTTTTATACCTGCATCTGTGGGAATACCACCATTGTGGGAAATCCCAAACCTGTGACTGTTTTTCAAAAAAATCCCTAGGTCTGTTGTGTACTAGAAATGTTAGAATTTAGTTAGTCGATACCATATCCACCAGTAACATAGTAAGTAGTTTCATACTCCTCTATATTCTGTAATTATATACATTTTTATTATCATAACACATGTTGTTATATACTTATATTGTAGTTAACTTTAGGTTTTGAAATAACTTTTATTACTTATATAATTTTATTGTAACCTGTTGTTTTTTTTCACTCTAGAGCATAATTTTGAGAACAATATAGTCTCGAAACGTCGCCATAATAGTTGTTTTTATTTCTTGACTGAACCTCAAGAATCGCACTAAACATTTAATATTAACATTCAAGAAATTTATCCATATAATTTCTTATAGCAATTATCACTGCTATTTAATTTACAATGATATTTTGTCTACAATATATCATAATTTTATTCACAACATAGAATGATTAATGTTTTAAGTTACAAATCTTCCTACGTTTGTTGAGGCTTTTCCTCAATCCCTTTGTAAAAAAACTGCAGAGTGAATATAAAATACTCCCCAAGAAATGGCAAAAAGTACGATAAACACCAAACAGAAACTTGAAGTAAAATAAACGCAAAGAAATAAAACATAATATAAACAGTATTGAATAATTGCCAGCGGTGAGGGGAACAAAACTGGAACGATAAAACAGTTCTTATTCACCGTTGTACAATTTCCTCCTCAGGGACTTAAATTGCCTTCTTATCGAAGTAAATGGAATAACACATCTCAACCATCGGTTTCTTTCTCAGACCAACCAAATATATTTGTTATACCTAAAATTTCACGGCTTTTCTTTAATTATAAATTCAATATACTTTTATTGTTATATTTTCCACTACTTTTTTATTATTTGTAATATTACTTTTTTATTTCATCCCTTCGTTGGATTCCGTTCTATTTTTTTTATGTACTGATGTTTTTTTTTTTTATTATGTACATAAGGATTGTAATGTAATCCGAAAACGTCACACATTGGAACGAAAGCTAAATTGATGGGACAAAATGCATGTTTGAGTTTGTAAATGTAAACCTAAGTGAAGTATCTGTAAATAATCTGGAGAGTGAAAAATTAATGATTGTTTTATTGGAATACCTCAACAATTGAGGATTAATACTACAAAGGTCATGAATTTTTTTTTTTTTTTTTATTTCTTTTATTAATAGAAATTTACAAATGTATTATAAAAAACACATCAAGTAAATATGTGGTATATATGAGACATAATGACATGAATAAAACTTGTAGAGGAACTACCCATTGGTAGTACTCTAATGAATATTTACAAAAGAAGATCACGGGGCCATCTTCTTTTCAAACGCCTCGGAGGATTACCTGGAATGGAATGGGAAGCAAGTTGTGCAACAAGTGGATTTGGATGAGCAGTGAGTTTATTATGAAAGGAAAGGTACCTGGTTCGTGCCAATTCAGCAACAAATAGGATATTAAGGTCGTTGTGGATCAATTCATTTGTGACAAAGTAAGGAGCATCTAGGATTTTTCGAAGGATTTTGGATTGGAGTGATTGGATGCGGGAAGAATTCGATGGTTTGGTGGATCCCCATAACTCTATTCCGTAAGTCCACTCATGAATTTAAGCGAATTTATTGAGCTATTCAGGTTATACTCGAAATCTCGCCAATGTGTGGAATTGTTTGCTTCTTTTTGTTTTTTTTATTATTCCGACATGGATACTAGATACTCAAGTGGGGTCACCTGTGGTGTAGTGGTTAGCATAGCAACCTACTAAACCCAAGATCGCGGGTTCGCAGCCCGGCAGGTAACCTTAGGATTTTTTAAAGGGAGTAAATAATCCTTAGCTATGCCGTCCTTCGGAAGGGACGTTAAATGGGGGTCCCGAGCCTGTGCGATGTCAGGTACTCGTCAAAGATCCCTATCCTAATTATACCTGGAAACGCAAAATTTAGGACTCACACCGTAGCATCGTCCGATTAGCAGCATAAAGTGACGTTAAACGAAATAAACAAGCAAGATACTCAAGTAATATAGGCGAATTTTATAGTTTACTAGCTTTCCCCGTAGCGACTTCGCCCGCTCTCATAATTAAAGAACTTTACTAATAGTTGATTAACTAAGAATAATTTGTTTATCTATAAAAGTCTTGTATTGAAGAATGCAATTGAGCATTGTTTCTTCAATATACTTAGCCCACTATGCACAGGTGCCACAGATATTATAAATATATAAAGGCAGAATCAATAAGAATTTATTTAACATAACTCCTATTTGTTTGACATTTGTAGCTACATGTTTCGGAGAAAATACTCCATCATCAGGCTTCTAAATTAAAAAAAAAAACACATTAATCTATAAAATTACACCAACAGTACACCTCTTAATCTATGATTATTTTCACACTGTCCATTCTCCATGTTATAAGGAATTATATTAATTATAAGACAGAATCCATGTTGAAAGTTAGGATGTTAATTTCTGCTATATTATTTTTAAGGGAAGTGAAAATAAAAAAATATGAAACCTATGATATACTTTCTCACATTTATTTTTAGATCTTTATGTTTTATTGAATTAATTATACAATCTGTCTCACTTTAGGGCATTAAGTATTATGGATGACAAAGAATCCATTCAAAAAAATATGTATACTGAAATTTTATCACTTAAATTGATACAACAAATCAAAATATATAAAACACCAAATCCATGTACAAATTAATGTTCTTAAGTTTTGTAACACTTTTACACATTAGATAAGAGGAAATAAGAAAACATGAATTGATAAAACACTTAATCCTTTATGAAAATCATTTTGTTAACTTCTGTTTCACTTATTTACATTTAAGAAGACTAAATATCAATATAACAAACTAAACAACACAATCCAAGTTGAACCTGTAGAGGTTTGCTTACATGTGAGGTTATAGGAAAGAACTATCGATAAATTTAAACTCGAAGTGAAGCGTAAGGATCAAACTTGGTGGTGGCTCGTAAGCCGACTATTACCTAAAGAATTATTATAGTAAACTATACTATTTAAAATCTTCCTAGAACTATGAAAATTTTGTAGTTAAAATTTGGCACAGATGGGTTTAATAATTTTACCATTGCAAACTCTGTTGCAGAATGGTGCTAACAACTTATCGTTCGATTATTAAACATCCCTAGTATCCACACGTCACACTAAATATTTATAGCTTTTTTTTTATAACAATTTATTTGAATTAAACCAATTTTATTATCAATTTCTAGCTCTATATAACATTGTACCGCTATAACCTCTCTTAAATGGCACTCGCCACATATCGGCCAATTTTCAAAATTTACTGCGTACCACATTCTTATCTCTTTTTAGCAACAATTTAATTGATAATATGTAAATTTCCTTATTGCTAAACCTTCTTTCAACTAAGAAGATGATGTAGTTTGTATTTGGTAAAGATTGGTTCAGTATTTTTTGCGATTAGTTTTGTTTTATAAAAGTAAATTCTATGAGTAAAAATTTAATTATTCAATTTATTCATGGTTAAACTCTTAACAAATATTACTAATTAAATGTTATTTTAATAACATACCTACATATAAACCTGAAACATCAAAATGAATTTGAAATCGTTTTACGGAATTTTATTCTTCTTAAAACCTTCCAAAAAAAAACTAAGGAGATATAGATTAGTTTAGAACATATGTTTTATTGGTAATTGTTTAATAACACCTGCACTAAAGTAATATTTATAAAAAAATAAATATTATTTTGATATCTTTCTTGAACCCCAACTCTGATTTAAATAAAATTTACAAAAACCTTTCCGGGGATATACTTAATAACTTCCCAAATTTTCACGGCGATTGGATGTATGGTTTTTGAATCTATCGAGAACAGACAGACACACACACATTCAATTTTTATATATATAGATATAAACAGCTCTTTTTATGTATAAAGTGTATAAACTTCAGGCACATAATGTTTCTGATACACGCAAAAAAAAAAAAAAAAAAAAAATGCAAATTCAACAGATCCTGGTAATGAAATAACAATAAAAAATTTTATCAAAAAGGCTAAAATGGGTAAAACCTAATCGAGGTTCAAGTTAAAAATGATCGCATTTACTATAGTTTCCAATTCATTTCATTTGCAATAAAATTTTCTGAATAAAATATGAAAAAATGGTACTTTGTGGTTGCTGTTTCAGCTGTTGATGTATATTTGTTCCCTAAATATTACTGGATTTTATAAATATATACAATATATAACTACGAGTATATATATTATCTGGACCACATTCATACATGCATAAAAAAACATTGTATAGAACAAAAAAAATAAATAAGATAAATAAATATATATAAATTAAAAGACCAAAAATCAGTTCCTATAAAACTAAGTATATCAAATAAATTCTTCCCCTGAACTAATTCGGCCGGGATCTATTCTGGTGACGCTGTTTTTTAGGCTCTCATACTTCAATTTGAAATCACACAGAGATCCTCGTTTTGTGGAGCTTTTTATAAAAAACCATGTGAAATAAAGATAAGTTAGATTTCAAGACAGCTAACTTTGGTAATTCTTGTCAGTCACGGTTATGCCTACATTTTTCATCATCATAATCCCTCCATTTTATCCCCTTTACCACAGCGCAGTGTGGGGTCACAATTTGCAGAGTCTGGGCCAAATGTCTCGTTCTTGGGCCTACTCTCTCCTCTTACTCCAGTCCATATCCAGCCTCCTAAACGCCTCTTTAACACTCTCCTCCCAAGAAATGCGTGGCCTTCTTTGCCTTCTTCCCTCCACGCGAGTTTGGTACGTCTTCCTGGAAGTTATTTTTTGATTTATCCTTAGTAGGTGACCAAACCACCTTAGCTTGTGCTCATCTAGGATAGTCTCAGCCGGCTTAAGTTTGAGTTTAGTCCTTATGGTACTGTTGGGTATTCTATATCGTTTCCTTTCTTACACTTTACGAAGATAACGGATTTTTATGGATTAGATCCGACCGTTGTGTTTCGAGGTGAGGGTCCACGTTTCGGAATAGTAGAAAAGAATAGGGAGGAACGTCGATTTACAAATCATCCCAAGAACCCCTTCGAAGCAAACTAAATACTCTGCCAGCTAAACCAATTCTCTGAGAAACTTCCTCATCAATGTAGCCACTTTCGTTAAGATGAGCATCTAGATATTTAAAAATTATCAACCTGCTCTAATCATTCTCCTTTCGCTCTTATCACCCACTTTATTCTCCGGGGTTTCTCCCCTATCCTCATACATTTGGTCTTTTCCGGCTTAATCCTCATGCTTATTGTGGCAATTTCCTCTTGCTTACGTCTACGAAATAAAAACCCTCCGTGAACCAGTAGAAAAACAGTCTTTTAAAAAATTAAAAATTATTATTACAAAAATTCAAAAACATGTTATTTTCTTAACTCCAGAAAAGGTCAACTCCAAGTACGTGTACTGCTGCTGGTAATAAAATAATCAAAAAATCATTATCACAATATTATGTTAGATTTATTTAGCTTTCAAAAATAATGAAAATAATACTTTAAAAAACATTTTTTTTTCTGGAGTTTCTTCCACATTTGACTATGCGGCGTCCCTCCACTAAACACTATCTAACTTGGAGGTGTTTATTATTACAACCTAATATTATTACAAGCAAATATCATACCAGGCGATTTTTCCATAAAATTTAAACAATCTTGAAATGAAATGAAATGAAATGAAATGAAAAAATAATCTTTATTCTGGGACGTATTGTCCCCTAAGAATAACAAAATTGTATCATAAAGTAGTACAATTGTCTGGCATATATAATTTCATACAAAGGTATTTATAAATGAGGAACAAGAGACATGCAAATACAGTTAAGTAAATAATTGTATAAATAGCTTTAGTAAATAAGATAACATAAGAAGGATAAATGAAATAATAAAAAAAAAAAAAAAATAAATAAATAACCCTGATAAAATGAGAAAAGATATATACAGAGAATGAACTATGTCTATATGTCCATTAGATGAAGAAAATATTTACAGAGATTACGATATATACTTAAATACACTGCACTCATTCACCTATATACCTATACACATAACCATACACATATGAATTGTCGATAGATGAAATTTCTATGTTTAGGAAAAACATTTAAAGTTAAAAAATAAAAAAGAATTTTTATAAAAAAAAATAGATAAAATGATTATTTACCAATATGGAACTAATAAAAGATTGTTATTATATGAAAGACAATTTATGAGTCAATTCACCGATATCAAATTTATTCGATTTAACCCTATTTGATAGTAATTACTGTTCATATTGACTGGCATCTGACTGGGATAAGAGGAGATATTGGAAAAGGAGTGTTTTAAATGAGCTTAAGGAAGGGGCATGTCTTATTTCAGGTGGGAGAGTGTTCCAGAGGGTAGTGGATCGGGCTAGGAAGGAATGCTGGTATAATGTTGTTCTATGGAAAGGCAAGTATAGGTCAGAGGAACGAGATCTTGTTGTGAATCGGGAATAGAAGGAAGACTTAAATTTTAACAGATCATAAATGTAGGATGGGCGATGGTAATAAATGACTTGATAAAGGAATGAACCTAGGAAGTATGATTTGCGGGTGGATGGGTAGAGCCACTTCAAGTCCAAGTACAGATGTAAGACATGGGAACGCCTCGGGGTTCCAAGAACAAATCGAACGAAGCAATTCATAATTCGTTTTAACCTCTCTCGGAGACCCACAGAGAGGCCCCCAAACACCACGCAGCCATAGTCAAAGAGAGGAAAGATGAGCGAGGAAACTAGGAGTTTGCGAGTGGCTTGGGGGAGGAAATGACGGGCACGATTGAATAGCTTCAGGGTTCCAATTGAAATTCTGGATATTTGGGCAATTTGAGGCTTCCAGGAAAGGTTTTGGTCGAAGATGATTCCTAAATTTTTGACGGAGGAGCAAAAGGTAATAGGCTGATTACTTAGGTTTAGAGAGGGATAATAGGAGTTTGATCTGAGAAGGTGACTTGAGCCGATAACTATTGCCTGGGTTTTATTTGCGCTTAACTTTAAGTTATTCAAATTGGCCCAGGTACAGATAATGTCAAGGTCATCCTGAATCTTGGAGAAAGCATCAAGGATTTCGGCAGGGGAAAAGGATAAATATATTTGACAGTCATCTGCATAAAGGTGTAGAATTGACTGATGCAGATCGTTAATGTAGGAATTAAAGAGGAGAGGTGATATGTTGGAGCCCTGGGCTACACCAGAGGAAAGAGGTAGGAAGTCTGACAAGGGTTGGTTAGGGATTGATACTGCTTGGGTACGGTTGGAGAGGAAAGAATGGAACCACTGGATAGAGCTGTTAGAAAAGTTTAAAGATTTAAGTTTTGAAAATAGGATAGAATGATCAATGGAATCAAAAGCCTTGGAAAAATCGAGGAGTATAAGGACGGTTAGTTTTTTTTTCGTCTATTGCGGCATGGATATCAGTGGTGATTTTGATTAGTGCGGATTGGGTAGAATAACCAGGACGAAAACCAGATTGAAGGGGATCGAGTAGAAGGAAATCTTCCAGGAAGCTGAATAATTGGGATTGCACCAAACGTTCTAATGGTTTTGAGAGGTTTGAAAGGATAGAGATCGGACGAAAGTCTGCAGGACAGGTAGGGTTGGAAATTTTATTGATAGGATGAACAATGGCTTTTTTCCAGGAGTAGGAAATACGGAGTTTTGAAGGGAGAAATTATAGATGAATAGAAGGATCGGCGTAAGTTCTGGGAGGCATAATTTTATAAGTTTATTTGGGATACCATCAGGACCAAGGGAGTTGGTGTGGGATTTCATGACAGAGGAAATTATATCAGAAGGGGTAATGTAGGAAAAATAAAAATTATTTGCATTGAATGGTGTATTGGGTAAGATACTGGCTGAGTGGAAGGGGGGAGTGGTTAGAGATGGCGATACAAAATAGGTGTTTAGGTCGTTCGGTGAAACTGGGAAATTGGTCGAGGTTAAAGATCCGGAGGGATTATGGAGGGAAAGTTTGCGAAGGAGCTGCCATTTTGTTTTAGGATCGGGAGCAGACCGAAAGGCTTCATGGAAGTAGGAAGATTTTGCACGTCGGATTTTTGTTTGTACCAGGTTGCGGAGCACTTTGAACGTTAGATAATCTTCCGCAAGTCTCGTCCTTCTGAATTTTTTCTTGCTGCCTCACGCTTTCGCTGGAGATCTTTGATTTCTTGAGACAACCAAGGTGCAGGCCGGCGACGAAAGGTGGAGGTTTTAAGTGGAGCAAATGTATCGAGGATTTTGAGGAGATTAGTTGTGAGGATTTCAACCATGGAGTCTATGGAAGAGGTGGTGTAGATCTCACTCCAGTCTAAGGCTTCAAGGAATGGTAAGATATTATCACGGTTGAGGGCATCAAGGTTGCGGAAGGTAATGGTTCTAGAAAGGACCGGAGGGGTTCGGAAGTCATAGGATATTTGGATTAGGTCATGGCAGGATAGAAAAGACACAGGACTTTGGGAGGAGGACAGGAGATTTTGTTGTGAATCGATAATATAAAGGTCTAACCATGAGTCAGACCAGCGGGAATGATGAGTAGGAGAAAAAGGAACGATAAAAAGGTGAAAGGAATAAATCAAGTTATCCAGGTAACGTTTGTTGTTGGAGTCGGAAAGAAGATTTGTGTTGAAATCACCCGTAATAATGATTTTGGGATAGAGAGGAACTAGGTTAAATAAGGAGGATTCAAAGGACAGATCGAAAGGTACAAGAGGAGGACGGTATACAACTCCATAAAGTAGATGCTGGGTACCAGCAGAAATTTCAATGAATAAGTACTCTATGTGAGGTTGTACGGATGAGGGAGAGAAATCAAGAATTCTTGTCTTTAGGCTGTCATGCACATAGATTCCTACTCCACCGCCAGTCCGGTCGGCCCGGTCATGGCGGGTAAGGGAATAGTTTTGAAGGAATACGGAAGAGGACGGAATGTAGGGTTTAAGCCAGGTTTCGGAAATGGATATGATGTGGAAAAAATTTTGACTAAAGTATTGTTGGAATTCGTCAAAGTGAGCTAGTAAGGATTGGGAGTTAACGTGACAGGCTGTTAGGATACTAGACATACTGTAGAGAGGTAAAGGAAGATGCTATAGGATTTATTAAACAAACGTTGTAATTAGAGTAAATAAATAAATATATATTTAGTACCAACTTAAGAAATTTTGCTAATTGAATAGAAACAATGTTTCTTTTTTCTTTATATGGAAGGTTGATGCTATGTCTGAAATGAAATAGTGGATGCCAAGAATAGAAAAAAATAAACTTTTTAGTTGAGATAAAAAAACGAGAAACGATAATGTGAGGTGGTTACATAGATATATAAATACATGAATATATATAATAATGAAACAAAACATCCTAAATAGTGATATATGAACGACAGTGAATAACCGAAGATAGTAAGATGCAGTGTGACCTAAATAAGTAAAACACACATTAGTTGCGATTAGCCAGCGAAAAAAACGATAATGTGAAGTGGTTATGCACGTATATGAATGCACAATTGCATATAATAGTAAGGTATAACGAAGTAAAACGCAATGAATAACCGACAGTACATAAACAGAGATAATTAGAATCTTCCTTTATTCATGAAAAAAAAAAAAAGTAGCTTAAAACATTAAACGCTTAATTATCCATTAATTTCATATTCCCAGCGAAAAGTTTATTATTTTTTCTTTGATGTCAAACACCCTTCTGAAATGCAAGAAAATTTAAAGGAAAGGAGACGTAGGATTTTGTTCAAAAATGTATTAATTTCATTAGTGAGATTTCAATATGTCAATACAATCATGTTTTGCATACTTTAAAAAGTAAATATTTTATTTTTCCATCGTGTTTTAGAAAAAATAATTGAAATAATTATTTAATTGATTATCAGTAATTTATATGAAAGCATCAATGAGTCCTACTTTTGACATCAGATCAAATAACAGAGAGATGGATTTTTTTATTTTTATTTTTTTAAAACATGGATTTTGCTTTAAAGAATAGTAACTAATAATACCTACTTAATGTATGTAATCTGAACTAAAGCTACACTTGTGCACAAATAAACATATTTTTAACAATCTATTAATACAATAATAATTTGGGATTGATGAATTGACATAGCATTCGAAACTAGTTTTCTAATGAAATAACCCCAATAGAAGTGACAATTAATTCTTCAATCCTAATTGTATTGATCCTTTTTTTACCATCATGCGTACCTCAAGTAATAATAAATTGTTTCCTTCTTCACATTTTTCTTATATTATTATTAGTAAGGCTGTGAATTATATGAAATACAACCTAAAACATATGCATATATTTATGTGAATATACTGGGTAAAAAATGCAATTAAATACCTCAAAAATATGCAAATTTCCACAGAATTTAGGAATATAAAAAAATTGCTATACATACTTATTCATAAATACAAGCTCTAGTTTAAGTAACTAATAGTGTTGTATACAGAAACAATAGGAAGAAGACTACAGAAACAAGACCAAAACGCAAGACATATATTTAAAAAGAAAACACGTTTTAAAAATGAATGTGGCTTAATTTATGGGAGGATATGTTAGTTTGGCCTGAAGTACATTAAAAATCGGCATGGAAACAAGACTATAAGTCCAGTTGCAGTTGGACTTAACTTCTTTCTTCCACATACCTATGTCAAGGAGTTCCTTTATGATCTTTTCAAAATTTTAAATTATATTAAATATATCGGTGAATAGTATAACACTTAAATTTATTTTAATGTCAAAAAATTACAAACCCTCTGCTACAAAAACTTAGTTTTTACATTAAAAAATTAATATTCTATAGTTTGGTTTGTAAAATGTAAATACACAAAATTAAATATTTATGTAGTTCTTAACAAACTTATAAACTTTTCATTGAATAATGTTGTTCTGATTATTTATAAAGTTACCTCAATTTAAATATGCATCCTTTAAATTGAGTTAGAGCACCTTGGCCATGTAGCTAACAAGTGCTTCACCCTAGCTAGACCAACTTACCTGCAGTTGGCCATGAATTTCCAAATAATTAAGAAGTACTTATCAGTTCCGTAAGGAAACTTAAATTATTCATGAGTCCGGATTCCTTAAAGCCTTCCAGAGGAACCCTCTTCTTTAAACCCGATGGAATTTCAAATTTCCGTGAAGTTCTTGATAAAAACCTCTTCATCGTACAAGACCTCCATGTTCTAGTTCCCGCTAGTTTTTATCATACTTTTCATTATGTATTTTTTATAAAATAAATATTGCATATAATTTATTCATTTACAGTTAATATATAATGTTCAATATACAAAATTTTGTTAAATTACTGGATTAATGATAATATTTAGTAACAATTTCATACACATTTAACATATTAAGACCCAAGGAACCGTGGAAACGTTTGAGAATTTTTATTTAATTTTTTTACGTCGATACTTCTTTTGGCTGGAGGTCTCTATTTTTTTAGTTTATCGTTTTTTTTCACCCTCGACAACTATGTCGATTTAGACACGCTATTCAGAAATTAAATGGACAATATCTTTTGTTAAATAACATTTGCCACTAGGACCTATTGTTTTAGAGCCATCATTGTTCGAGTAAAATTTTATGTTTTGCTGACAGTTTTTAAGAGTTGGATTTTTTGTCTCACTCCAACTCTGTAGGTATTGTCGAATCGGTATTTTCCTGACAATTTCCTTATACGAAATTTAAGTGACGATGTTTTTTCTTTATAATATTTGTCACTAGGACCTTTTGTTGGGGAGCTATACTTGTGTTTAATGAATAAAGTAACGTTTTGAAAAAAATGTTTAAAGTGTTGAAAGTGTTGAAACTTTTTTGACATGCTCTAGCTCTGTTGGTGCTGTACTCATCGAAAATTAGCCAACAGCTTCCTTATTATTATAATTACAAGTGCAGTAGGTTATAGATAGCTCTAAGTATTGTTCTTTAAATAAGTCATTTGTAATTTAGAAGCCTTGAACGTTTCTCCAGTAAATATGTGAACTACAAATGACACTTTTCATTTTATTTTATTTTTTTGTTGTATCAACGAAAAAGCAATTGTTTTAAATTTTAACTTGGTATTCAAAAAATCAATGCCGCATTTACCATAATGAAGGAAGAATTCGTTTTAAGAACAACCACCACAGAAATAAGAGAAAGATATCATGCTTGTATTAGAAATAGTGGAGATCATTTTGAGCAATACCTGTGATACTCTACAAATTAAATTTATGAATAATTTAAAATTGGTTTAATTTTGTTCCCTGATTATTGTTTACAAAAATGTAGATAAAGTTTACTCTGATAAAATCGAAATTCCGAGAAAGAAAGAGAAAATATGCAGTTTAACCTATGCTATAAAGAAACACAACTATATGTTACGTTTTGCATAAAAAATATGATTCGATTCAATATTTTGTCAGTATGCGCTGGTGGTACCCTTTTGTTACTTTATAAAAAATAAAAAAAACTAGATGTGCTGCGTGCCTGCAAATGGTCTTTTTTTAAAGAGTATTAAATAGAGAAGTTTTTAAAACAATTTGGATTTGGCTGTTGCGCTTACTTTTTTTTTTATTGAACCCAAACTTGAAGCTTATAATTTTTATTTTTGCCTTTGACACGATTTAACGATCTCCCGTTTTTTTGGTATTTGTTTTTTGCACTATATCTTTTTTATTTTACATGGACAATGTATTAGTAATTACAGGAAAAAAATGGCGTTGATATATCAGTAAACAACGGAGTTATAAGGCATAAATGTTTGGATTTGGCCATTTTACAAAAAAACAAAAAAATTCATTAAAAAAAAACCGTAGACTTGAATATGTAATGACCTTAAATAGGTTATATGAACCTCCCTACCCGATATATTTTTTTGGCCAACGTTCGAAAAGTATATAACCTAGTCTTATTAAAAAAAAATTGGAAGTTTTTTTTTTCGATTTTCGATTGGAAGTTCTCTTCAAATAACAACTATTTTATATTAATTTATTACCCATAATAAGAATAATATTAAATATTAGATAGTAAGAATGTGTATTGATTATTATACTTAAAAAGTTTAAATTATTACCGCCAGACTAATTACAAGTTAATTTAATGCAAGATTACAGAGCAGAGAAATAACCGTATTATTACAGGAGAGCACCTCACTATGTTAGTATAGTTCTGCCAAATGACAGCAGTGATTTGATTATTACAAAGCCTAAGAAGAACTGTAACATAATTCTTTCATTGTTAACTGAGCAATGGCAATCATGATTCTATCCCCAATAGGACCACAGTTCGTACTACTCATAGAAATCATAGTTCGGTAGTTGTTAAGGATGCTTGATAAATGCGTTATAAAATGTAATTTTATTATTAAAAAATTATCATACAAATATACTGGATTGCTAGCAAATCCAAAGCTATTGTGTTGGGCTCTAGGGTCCTTCTCAACTCCCTACCTGGAATCCCTAATTTCTCCATAGATTCCAATCCCATAAACTTCCACACTTCCGATACTAACCTCGGCATTGTCTTTGACCAAACCCTTTCCTGGAAAGATCATGTTTCCCTTATTATCCGCCGAACGATTTCCACTCTTCGACTCCTAAACCGCTCCCGTAACTTCCTCCCAGAATCAACTCGCCAACTATTAATTTCTTCCCTCATATTCCCCCATTTTGATTTTTCTAGTGTAGTGTATGGATGTCTCTCTGCATCTCAGCAAGATTGAAGAAGCTCATGAACTGTTGCATGAGATTCGTTTAAAGGATTCCATACCGTGACCATTTATCTCACCACAACACAAGATTAAAATGGTTATTTCCCTCCTTCCGAAGACAATACTTCCTTGGTTCTTTCCTTTACAAATCACTTTCCTTTCAGTCACCTCCCTATATCCTGAAAGCATTAACATTGAAATCATCAGTGAGTTCCCTCAAAACCAGATCCCGTTCCTCAGATCTCTATCTAACTACCTTCAACACAACATCCTTTAAACCTTCCTTCATTTCCAGAGCTTTTAACTTCTGGAACTCCCTCCCTTCCACCCTTCGCCATTCCTCCACTCATAATAGCTTTAAATTCCAAATTTTCGTTAAATATTCAAACTAATAGTCATATCGATGAAGAAAATATTTCTTTAAAATGAAATTTAAATATTCAGAATATAATATTGATTGTGTACAGTATTATTTTGGTACTAATGCTCTAAATTTGTATAATTGGTTTTGGCATAATTTATGTTATTTTATCAGAAAAGATACATTATTTTTCCGAATAATTTATATTTCTTAGCTTTGTTTACTGTATATTTTTCATTGATATTTTCCCATTATTGTGGTTTTCGTGGCTTATTTTAAATTCTTAACCTTAAGATATAATTTTTTTTCCTGTGACATGTATGTATATTGTATATTATAACATGTAATATTACTTTTTATTACTTTTATATTGTAATTTTATTTTCTTTTAAATTCCGTAATTTAATTTTAATTGAATTTTTCTTACTTTAATATGTTTCTTAATTATATATTCGGCAGCTAGGTTGCCATTAATTGTTCATTATAATTATTCTTAAATGCAATGGCCCCAGAATAAAATTTATTTTCATTTTTAAAAAAAGAAAAAGAAAAAAAAAAGTAAGATATAGTATAAAACTAAGCTTCAGGGTTCTACTACAAATCCAATTTATTTTAAGATTGATGAATTGATTACCGCTTCTATTGGAATTATTTTATTTGAAAACAAGTTTCAAATATTAAATATTCATTATGAGCTCTAAAGCATACAAAATTTTGAAAGCATCAGCACTTTGTTTAATAGATCATGTATATCTTACTTTTATAAAATATAAGACAAGAAATCAAATATATTATTACTCACATACATACACATACAAACGGGGCCAGTTAGATTATGTTTTTGGGTTTTTCCTATGATTGGTTTTTCCTTTTTGGTTTTTCCTATGATTGGTTTGGTTTTTCCTATGATAGGATAGGAAAACCCTATCCTGGAAAAACCATGTATCCGAAATTTCCCGTCGCAATCCCAATTACGTTCGCCATCAAAAATCTGGATTGGTTTTGAATGATTTTATTACTTCTGATGATTCAATAATATTTCATTTTAGGCTATTTTCTACTTGATGTATTAGTTTCAATCCCGAGTCTTCTTAAATTTATGGTTTTTATTTATATGGATAGCGAAGTTGGAATTATGGATTTTATTATTGTATGCTCTTATATGTTATTTTATTTTTTATTTACTGATCGTTCAGTTTTCTTTTTTATTCAGCTTCACATCTTTGATTTATTGAACGTCGTCTTTTTCATGGTTTAATTATTCATTATTATTGAAATATATGTATAATGTTCCTCAGTTAAGGGCAATAAGTAACAGTGCTAATACAATTTTTCATACATACACACAAATAATCATACTAAAAAAAACAAAAAAAAAAAACTAATAGTTACTTACATACATCAAAAACGAAATGAATAATAAATATTATAAATGAAAAATAATTATTATTTAACAAAAATTAAAATAGAAAAAAAAATAAAAAATTTTACGTCATTATATAGGCTTTTATTAGAAACATAATATGGTGCATTAACAATTGTTCGGAGGAATTTGGATTGGAAGGATTGAATGCGTTTGATATTGGATTGTCTTGCTGTCCCCCACAGTTCAAGCCCGTAGGTCTATATGCTTTCAACATTTTTGATCAAACCCTATCCTGGAAAAACCATGTATCCGAAATTTCCCGTCGCACCATCCCAATCCTAAAACGTCTCAATTACGTTTGCCATCTTCTTCCTTTCGAAACCCGCAAATTACTAGTTACTTCCCTTATCTTCCCCCACTTCGACTATAGCTGTGCTATGTATGGGGGCGTTTCTGGTGATCTCGAGGCCAGACTCAAAAGACTGTTTAACTGCATTCGTTTTATGTTCAGGATCTTCAGGAACGCCCATGTTTCACAATTTTACGCGGAGTTAAAGTGGCTCTTTCCTTTCAACCGTCGCCAGTATTTTCTGGCATCCTTTCTCTACCAAACAGTGAAATCCCAACGCCAACTTTACATTGCTCAACTCCTTCAGCTCAAATCCTCTGTTCTTACCCGCCAAACCCGTTCCCGCCCATCAGATTTGTACACTCCTGCTCATTGCTCCGCTGCCTTCAACAGATCATTCCTAATCCGATCCTCGTCCCTATGGAACTCCATCTCTTAGACCATTCGCCACTCAAACACCCTTTCCACTTTCAAATATCACTTATTTAACCACCTACTGTCCATCCAGATCCATGAAAACTGTCATTAGCCACTTAATAGTCTTATAAAA
Organism: Euschistus heros; assembly: GCA_003667255.2. Taxonomy (NCBI): domain Eukaryota; kingdom Metazoa; phylum Arthropoda; class Insecta; order Hemiptera; family Pentatomidae; genus Euschistus; species Euschistus heros. Next base: position 16,735 of record RCWM02000359.1, read on the forward strand.
TATAAAAGTTTATGTACACGAAATTTTTATTGTTTCTACACAGTTGATTCACAAAATGAATCAAAATATTTCTGTTTCTTTTTGACAAAATTTCTAAGTTTAATCTTTATTTGTTATCATTATCAATTACTATTTTATTATATTTAATAATATTTCATAACCATCTTGAGGCTCTGTAGGGCCCCTGATTGTACATTATTTTTTTATTCTTAAGGGACTTAAGGTCCCAGAATAAATGAAGAACTTTTTTATTTTATTTTTTATTTTTTTTATATATTGGTTTTAAGATTGTATTGTATAAAAGGAGTTTGTTATTAACTGAAAGATGAGTATTCCTGCCTAGTAGTACGTAAAGTTGGCTGAATCTACTATTTAGTTCTTGTCTTTTGAATCTAGTATGAGGGTTCCAGGTCAGTCTTTTGTCACGATGAAAGCCAAGGTAAAGTACTGTGTCGGATATAAGTATAGGGATATTATTGAAGTGGATTGGAGGACAGGATTTGCGGCGAAGGGTAAAAGTTTGACTTTATTAACCTTTATTATCCACCGATTACACCAAGTTGCAATCTGTAGAACATATCTTTGGAGGTAGAGAGAAGCAGTTTTAGGATCTGAATGGGATGATAGTTAAAAATATATATAATAAGGCCCTGAATTCCAACTTCGCTATACATCTAAATGAAAATAACAATGAAGTTAATAAAGACTCAGGAATGAAAATAGCCTAATATTAAATATTAATGAATCATCAGAAGTGATAAAAACCAATATAAATTTTTGTTTTTTTTCCAGTAATATTTACATTAGATAAATATTTTTTTTTTTTTTTTTTCCAGTAGGAAAAAAGTGCCTAATTCATTCCATTTGCAATTCTTGCAGTCTAAAACCCTCCGGTCCTCTTGTTTTGTCACATACCATACAATCCATATTGATTACATTGCCTACAAGTTAGCCACCCTCTCACGATAAGGTTCATTCCATCTCGAATCCGTCATTTTATCGACCTGCTTCCCATTCGATCCTCGAGAACCATAAAAGATGAGTTTGTGAACTTCTGAAATACGTAGCTGTTTTAAAAGTTATAAACATGCCATTACCCCACCATTTTTCATATTTTCTAAATGTATTTTAGAATTAATATCCATGAATAAATTATGAAGAAAAAACGAATGATCTCAAGGGACTAGCGTCAGGTAAACTAGTAAATCAATGTGAAATAAAGGTGAAGAATAAAAACGAGAGCTGTAAGAAAATACCATTTTTCTTTTTAAATATAATTAGTATGAATTAAAAAAAATATATATAAATAATAATTATAGAATTTTATTAATTATTTGGATGAAATTAAATGGAAAATTGCGAAAGGAGGTCGGATAAAGCGATAACTCAAGAACTGGGCCATGGTCAGACAGTTGAAGAGTATTGGAGCAGGAATTGCAGAATTAGGCTAAACGGAAAAATATGGAGAACACAATATCAGAACTGTTTAGTGACTAAAATTATAAAATTGCAATCTATTAAATTATTATTGTTATTTGATTATAAATGTGTCTTTATGTGCACTGGCAATTACGAGTCATGTATATATATATATATATATATATATATATATATCAAAATTCTAGTTTGTCGACCTTTCGACAAATACACAACTCTCTCATATATAATTGGGTAAATATATTTTCAAAAATGTTTGCTTTTTTTTTTTAACGTTTCCATCCCCCCCTTTATGGGATCCTTTTTTCCCACTGATACTTGCAGTACTCGGGGTGCCCTGTTCTTTGAGCTAATTTTTTTTCAAGACAAACGATCAAAGCTCCCAATTAATTACAAAAAACACGTTTACTGTGACCCATTTGGACTTACGGAATTGGGCTTTGGGGCTTTACTAAACCATCCAATTCATCTCGTATCCAATCCTTACAATCCAGAATCCTTCGAAGAATCCTCAATGCTCCTTATTTTGTGACCAATAGACTTATCCATAAAGATCTTAATGTTCCATATGTTGCAGATTTAGCCCAAACCAAATATCTATCCTTTCATAATAAGCTCCATAGCCACTCAAATCCCCTGATTTCTCAACTCGCTTTCCACACCATTCCTGATAATCCTCCGAGGCGTCTGAAAAAAAGATGGACCAGGGACCTTCTATTGTAGAATTTTTAATAAAGTAATACTGCTGAGTAGTTCTTCACAAGTTATTTACATGCCATTGTATTCACTATCAATACATTTACATGATGTATATGTTTTTGTACAGTTGTAAATATCAATAAATGAGAAAAAAAAAATTTCAAGCGCAATAAAATGTCCCAAAAGACCCCTTTCTCGACTGGGCTTCATTAAATCACTTTCTGGAGAATTATCCGAAGCGTGGATGCACAAGCGACTCCAAATGCTGCTTCCATGAGCATTGAGGAGCAGTATTCATAAATGACAAAATAGAGGAAGGCCGTGGATTCGAATCTCACCTGGGTGGGTTAAAATTTATTTCGACCCACAAAATAAATATTGACCTTCACACCCTGGCTAGAATAGGAGGCTAACCTGTATAATAACCCGTCCTTCCTTAGAATTCTTCCTGCTCATTCTGTAGCTATAAAATTAAAAGAAAATCTAATATGGTTTGGGGCGGTTACGGGAAACCTGCTTGTGGAGTCACAAAAAATTTGTCCAAATTGTACATAAAATAAAAATAAATATTTGTTTTCGACTGAATTGTGATAAATTTTATATATCAAATTCTGAAATTTTGTTGTTAAATAAAATTTTCAATTCTGAAATTATTTAGTTTATTTTCTTACTACAGTAGTAATAAAAATAAAAATAATAATAAATAAAAGCAATAAACGTGATCAATTTGAAAAGCGCATGAAGAATAGAAAGTAAAATATATTTAGAACCTTAACCTCAATGGGCTTAAAAAGCCTGACATGTCGCGTAGCGGTTAAAATTAAAGGTGTTACTGTTAGGATATATATATCCCTGCAGATTTTTCGACCGTAAACTATTATGTTAGTTAAGGGTCAACACACAATTTGTTTGTTGAATTGAAAAGTCTTTCGTAGTGGAGAGAATTTTCTTATCTAACAAGCGTTGCTATTGGCTAGTATAAACTAGGCTGGTACGTACGCTTATCATTCTGCGGCTATGATAACCTAAATAGACAACTTACTCATTCCCTTGTTCAACAAGTTTTTAATGATTGATTTATAGTTAAATTAATCTGTGAGAATCGGCCTTAAGATAATTGTTCTGCTGATTTAAAAATATTTTTACAATAAATATTTTTTTTTGCTGACCAATAACTTGCCTTGTCGTAAATTCCTATCATGATTTACTCAGTATGATTAGTTACTAACAGAATGTCTCTTCTGGAGCCAGACTAATTATTATAAATGAGTTGGGTTCCAGCATCTAATACCTGGAAAAACAATTTATTACAACTACTCACACGTAATAAACCATCTTGGGCGCACTAAGAAGTAATCAGGATAGGAAGAAGAGGGCATGGAACAGTGTTGGATGTCGTTTTAATCCGGCCAGTGACGCTAATTTGTGTCTCTGAGGCCTTTGGATAATGAACATACAGCAGGCAGCACTAACTAAGCCTGTCCTAACAGTCTGGGTATACTCCTGTAACTGCTGACTATATAAAGTAATTTTGCGGTCAATACTGTATTCGTACCATATGATCTGTGAATGCTAGAACACGCTGTAGTATTTCTCTGTTTGTTTTGATTTTCTTCAAGTTACGAAGTGTTTTAGATTTCATATTAGCATTTTAACTCTAACTATTAGATAAATTGATCATTTTAAAGAAGTTATATATTATTTATAGACAGCTTTAAAGAAGAATAATTAGTTATAATTTGGAGAGGTTAGGATTGAAGCTCCAAACAGGTAATTAACAAGCTTTATTATAGTTGGTTGCCATGGCGAACAGGGCGAGGCCATGGCCGCCTGACGAGTCTAGTACAGCAGCCAAAAGACAAGCGCTTCCCAACTCTTATGGAAATTTAATTCCAGATCTAAATTTAGACCATTTTCATCCTGACCAAAGGCCATTACTAAATACATCAACTTCTACACATCCTTCATCTGATTCTCCTCCAAAGATTCCACCAATTATTATTTCAAACATAATGAGAAATGAATTATTAACATTTCTCAACTCTCGACCTCATATAACCGCCTCTTTCTCATCACTACGATCTGGAGACATTCGCCTACATCCCGCAAATACTGAAGAGAGAACAGAAATCATGAATTGGCTCACTTCGAAAGAAATCAGCCATCATACATACGGATCCGGACCCAATGATAAACGATATTTCATAACCGGCTTTTTAACTGACTTTCCTCCTTTAGAAGATATTAACAGGACCTTTCTGGCCATTCCTGGCGTCAAATCTATACGAAGACTAAAGAAAACACTTTCAGATGGAACCAAAATGGATCTCCCTGAGATTATAGTCACCACATCCCCTTCAGTAAAACCTGAAAATCTCCAGGCTCCCGGATCAGTCAATCGCATGAGATACAGGGTCGAACTACCACGAAAAAGACCATCAGAAGGAATTCGCCAATGTTTTCGGTGCCAATCCTTCGGGCACATTTCCACCTACTGCTTTCGCCCTATTAAATGTGTGAAATGTAGTGGCAATCACGAATTAAAAGACTGCCCTCAAGACTCCCCACTTCGTTGTGCAGGATGTAATCAAGAGCACACGGCTTCATTTAGACAATGCACACGACGTTTGGAATACATAAATGTTGCAAAAAATAAACCTGTCAAGCCTACAATATCATCTCTACCACCACCATTATCCTCAGAAGAATTTCCAAATCTTCCACGAACTTCAGCTCCTAATATCGTGGCACCGCAGCCATCTCGCACACATGTTCGCTCAGCGCATTCTCCTCAGCCAGCAGTTTCATTCCTTCAGCAGATAACTCCGATAATACAACAAACCATCTCTTATACGCTTCAGCCCATTGTCACTCAACTCCAGACTCTCTTAGTAAGCATCCAGCAGCTCTCTACTTCTCTTCAGCCACTTCTTATTACTCTTCAGGCCTCATCAAATATGGACATTAATGATTGAGATTAAGGTAGTTAACTTTAATATTAATCATTCTCCTTTCATTCCAGGTATTCACGCCCTTCTTACTTCAGCACGCCCTGATATTATTCTTACTGATACTGGTTCACTTCCCTTAAACACTCGTTTTCTCTCTTATTCTTCCTATCATACTACTGATGTTTCCATATTTGCTCTCCGTTCTGTTACAAAACAAATCTCCCAGCTTTACAGAAAATGGAAAAACTCAATCTGGGAAAATAAAATAACAGCTGCCTCCCAAAATTTACAAAAATTTTGGAAATTATCGCGATCATCTTATCATAAACGCCTTCCTATTAACCTTCCCACTTTACACTCTTCGCTTCCTACAGCACAAGAGCAAGCACAAGCTCTTTGTGATCATTATGCTCAACATTTTTCTGCACCTCTTCCTCATGTTCCTCCTTTGTTGCCATTTAAATCTTCCGATGTACCCCATTTTGATGCTAAATTAGTTAAAGCAACGATATTTCGAATTGCACCTAAGAAAGCACCTCGGCCAGATAATATACAGGCTATTCTTCTCCGCCATCTTCCTCGCATAACCTTAAATTATCTTACCTCCATCTACAACAGTTGCTCAGTTCTTGGATATTTCCCCAGCTCATGGCAAAAAGCCATTATTATACCACTTTTGAAACCTAATAAAACTGGCTTAAATCCGGATCATTACCGTCCCATTAGCCTCCTCTCCCATTTAGGAAAGCTTTTTGAAAAATTATTGCTCCCGCATATTCAAACTCATTGCGATGAACTCTCAATTATCCCTTACGAACAGACAGGCTTCCAACCTCGTCTAAATGTTGTACATTCACTTTCACGTGTACAACATTATGTTACCACTGCTCTTCTTAAAAATCACGCTACTGCTACGATCTCCCTTCATTGTACAAAAGCTTTTGATTGCGTTCAACATGAGAATCTTTTTCTTCAACTTCTTCATCACGAATTTCCTCCTTTCCTCTTTAATCTACTTCGGTCTTATTTCTCAAATCGTTCCTTTTGTTATAGAGTTGGAAACTTCTTGTCATCATATAAGCCCTCTCGGATTGGTGTTCCACAAGGCTCTGTACTTTTTCCTATCCTCTACTCCATTTACACAGCAAATGTCATCGGCACTCGTTACCCACGCGTCGAAATATCAGCTTATGCCGACGATATTGCGATCTACAGCTCCACTATCAGCACTACAAAAGCCCTTCAAAATATACAAGCGGTGGCTCAACAGATTTCAGATTCCCTTTCCAATTTAGGTATTTGTATAAATCCTTCTAAAACTGACGCCATAGTTTTCTCATTTTCCCGTCAATCCCAAAGGAAAAAGATCCAGCCAATCAAGCTTAATAATACCGAAACTCCGATTGTATCATCTATTAACTACCTTGGTGTTCGACTCGATTGACACCTAACCTTTTCCAGTCATTTCCGTCATCGTCTAAACTTCACTCGACAAACATTCACTTCTCTTTCGCATCTCTTTCGCTCTCCAACTTTATCTGTCCGATTGAAACTTCTTCTTTATAAAGCTATCCTTCGTCCTAGACTTCTTCATGCAGCTCCTCTTTTTCGGCACTTAGTTCAAGATACCATCAATAAATTAAACAGACTCCAAAACAGAACACTAATGACTATACGAAGACAGTCCCCTTGGCGTACAGACCGACTGACTGATTTTGCATCTCGATTTAATCTAGAAAACCCTGTTCAGTACATAAAACGTTGTCACATCAAATTTTACGACATGCTTCCTACCCTGTCCAATCCTCTTTTTTTCTTCTTTAAATCCTCCTTCAAAGCCATTCAACTGGAATGGAAGGACAAATTCCCGTCTTAAAACTCTCTTTTAATTTCTGTTTATTTATTTATTTTATTTTTTATTTATTTTTTTTCCTATCTGTTTAATTATTTATCCTTTTTTTTTTTTTTTTTTCCTTTGTTACTACCTTAATCTCAGTGTAACATCGTCACTGAATGTCGCTATTTATCTGTAACACAATGTTTTTTTTTTCTAACATTCAATAACAATAAAACATCCAAAAGGATGATATTTTGTAAAACTCTGTCTAGTTACATTTTATTTTAATGATATATGTATCAATGTACTATTTATCTTTTGAATAAAGATGTTTTGAAATAAAAAAAAAAATCAAAAAAAATACTGTATTCGTTATTTATTCCTTATTAACTTTAAAAATAATAACCAATGGCTTTATCTTAACTGATGAATAATACAATCTGTCTGTTTTTATTTCCAAAGAATATCATAGTTTTGTATGGAAAACATTTTTTAGAGCAATGTCCAGTTCCGCTCTTTCTCTCTAGAGAATTCTTCACCTTTTTTTGCTACTTCAGGTTTTCCAATGGCAAAAGTACTTTTAATTTTGTTTTTATACTGTTAATCTAGTCGAGTTCTAAAAACAAAAACAACATAAAAAATTTGCAAAATCAATGTGTTAAATCAAACGAGGATTGCAGGTGACTTTGACGAATCTACTTTAAAAGAAAATTAGTCTAAAAAATCATCTTTCGAATATCTTTTCGCTTAGAATAGTCTCCTAATGTCATAAAAAAGCTTAGGCAAAATTAGAATCATGTTTATGCTTCGAAATTTTAAGCATAGGAGAGTGTACGGCAATATGATGGTACCTAACAAAGAATGGTTAAAGCATAGAAATTGTTTCAATTACACACTCCAAAACTCTTGAAAGTTGCTTTAAATATTGATTTGGAGGTCATTTCATAGAATTATGCGTGTGAAACTAATAGCTTTCCAGAAAAATTACTTTTCTGACGGTACCTCTTTGTGTCATACTACACCAAGGTACGGGTAATATGACGCAGGGCAAGAACGTGCGCACGCCGCTGAAAAACTCCGCGTAAAATACTTACTAATAGGACGTTTAAACAAAAATGACCGTTTTATCAAATTCCAGAGTACAAACGTCTGTAAATATCTTAATGCTATTTTTTTATTTACCAATACTTAATAATCCCTTTATAGCATTCTCTAAGCTTGTTTACTAACACTGGACTTCAGTTATTTATTTCAAAGAAGAAACATGGCAGTGCCCTACGAAATTCTCGTAATTTTAAGACATTACTAGAGAAATAATTTCACAGTCACTGAAGCAACTTGTAATTTAAATTTATAAATTTGCACGCAAAAATTTATATCGTTTATCAACTCTTTTATATTTCATTTTATTTTTATTTTCCTTATTATTGTATGATTGGTATATATTTTATAGATCATTTAAATTTTTTTATTAAATCTATTATGCTTCATTTCATTTATTTTTATTTATTTATTTATTCTTTTTCCTCTCCTCTCTTTTTTATTTCTTTATTTGACATTTCGTTGTTTTAGCACCGACGGTAGCCATCAACGATATTCCGTAACGCAAATAAAATAAAATATATTTGTTAATTTTCAAACAATGCCTCAATTTTTTCTGACTGATGTCAGCCAACTTTTCTTATTATATATATTCACCTAGTCATACAACACACTTCTTCGATAAAATAATTATTTTCTATACGTTTTGAAAAAATCAAAAGTTGCTAATTAGGTATTCGTAACCAGGAAATAGAAACATCTTGAATATTTTATCATAAGTTTAAGATTAATTAAAGAATAATTTTAAGAGTTGAAATAGAAGTCTTGTTTTTATCTAATTCAATAAAAAGGATAGTCCATTTTAAAGCAATGAAGTTACCTTTAAGATAGAAAGGTCAAAGTACATCTGCGTCAACATAAAATCAGTCTGATTTAACTATTCCTATTCCCCTGCCCCTTTCTTGAAATGAACTACTGGAAAAGCAAATCCTAAAGGAGTTAGCATTGCTAAGTTGGGAGTAATAAGGGGTAAGTTCACTCAGCGTCACCAGCGAAATAAGAAAATATTCGATCCAATATAAAGAATTCCTTCTACCAAACAAAGCAATCTTTCAAATTAACACTCTTTAATAAAAGAGTACTCCATTCTCTGTAACTTTTATATAAAGAACCACCGTAAAATAACTGTCTAAATAGGAAATAAAAAGAATTACAGTTTATTTGCAAATTTTATTATTATTATTATCATCATATCTTTTAATAAGAACCTGTTTTTTATTTGCGCTATTGACAGCAACCTCAACTATATTCTCCGAGAAATAAGATAATGAAAAAGTTGGTAATCCAAAGATATATTTACTGTAACACAAGAATTCACACGTAGGGTAATCATACATCCCCTTAACCTCAACAAGTCAACTGTTGAAGTCCTACTTCCAGACTCGGTTAGTTTTTGAAATCAATAAACTAATATTAATATTTAATTTTACTTACTAGATATTAATGCAAAGTTTTCATAATGCGTTTGATGACTAAATCATTGGTATCAGTTAAAAATACCAAAATGAATTAACAATTGGAACTATTGGTGGAAGAAGGTTTTTAAAAATATATATATATTTTCTTAACTGCAGTTACCGTTTAAGTACACACAAATGTCAATAGATATGGTAACATCCTTAAATTTCACATTAAAAGATGGGTCAACTCAAGAGAATGAATTTCGAAAATTGCAAATAGGTATTTGTATCTTTTTTTTAACAACCATTTAATTAAAAATAAGTAGATTTTACTATCAGTCTCCGACTCTAGATAACATTGTAACATTGTAAAATCTTTTGCAGAATAGCACTCGCCTATTGGCCGAATTTCAAACTTTTTTGTAATCTACATATTTACCGTTTTTAATAAAACTTTTATTGAAGATCGATAAGTTTTTATTATTGTTCAAACTTTAAACTATGGAGATAGTGTAGTTAAAATTTGGTAGTGATTCCTTCAGTGATTTTCCTTGGTAGTCAAATAGTCAACAAAAGAAAAATGCCTGGTCCTTTTATATAGTTTATACAATTTTACGGCTTATGTTTTAGAACAATTTGACATTTAATTGAAACCGTTTACAGATCTTCATCAAACGTCCTGGCATAAAACAATTTTAATATTAGAGCTACAGGATGGTCTGTTATTGAATGTGAATGAAAACAAGAAATCTGGAAACTGGGTCAGAGGGAGTCTAGATGAAAACTATTCTTGGAATAGCTATGGTGACAGCCCCTTCCGTATAGGAGCCACAAATAAACGTTATCTTAATAAAGAAAATAATAAAATGAGATTTGTTAAAATATTTTGATTGCTTTCTTTTTAAATTATTTTAAATTGTTATGCAGAAAATGGAAAACAAAATGAGGTAGGGAAAATTTTGTAGATATAGATACATTTATTAATAAAAGGCAAAAAGGTCAGAGTACAAGCGCTGTATATTTTATGCATAGCACAGTGTGTGGAAAATGACATTTTGAATTGTTGCTGGTGAGTTGAAGTTGAATTTGCAATATTTATTTTAAAAAAGATAAACATGTCACTGGCATTTTTTTTTAAATTCTAAATTGTGTAATTATTTTTCTCATATTTATTCATGATATCTAATACTTTCAGAAGTTCCAAAAACCAAGGATCAATATTTTGGTTTATTAATCATTATTATTCATCAGAAATAATTTTATTGATTTCATATAGCTGGATTTTAATTTTGAAAAATATAAGTACCTACTCGACAGTGTGGCAAACCTCGTTCCTGCCACTTAACATAGTACATTTAAATTTTTATTATTGCAAATTTTACTGTTCCTTGCTACGACTATGGAAATGATGTAGTAAGGAACAGTAAATACAAAAATTAAAAAAAAAAAAGGACTAATAGGATTCCACAGTGGAAAAAAAAATGAGGTAGGTAAAATTTTGTTGATATAGATATATTTTTAATAACACGCAAAAAGGTCAGAGTACAAGCGCTGTATATTTTATGCATAACACAGTGTGTAGAAAATGACATTTTGAATTGTTGCTGGTGAGTTGAAGTTGAATTTTCAATGGTTAACATTCAATTGAAACCGATTACAGATTGGGTTTTTTGCATTGTAAGATCACATGTATAACGGCGATCAATACCTATCGGTCAATTTTTAAATATTAATGTTATCCACGTAATCGCTTTTTTAAATTACAGATTAATTATAAATCAATAAATTTTAATAATTCTATTCCTTGCTGAAACTATAAAGATGGTAATGTTAAAATTTGGTACAGATGGGTTCAGTAGTTTTCGTGTAGTGGTAACAAACGAAAGAAGGCTTGTTCTTTTATGAAATATATTTATATATATATATATATATATATATATATATATATATATATATATATATATATATATATATATATATTTAATTAATGAATTCTACTTGAAATACTTTCCGAAAAACAATATCTCACTTTTTAGCATATAAAACTCCTAATACTAGCTAGTAGATCTCATTGTGAAATCCAAAGATGGACCTCAGTATTAATTTGGATGAACGATTACACAAAAAGTTTGGATTTTGAAGACCTTAAGTTTTCCGAGCCAGCAAGGGCATTACGAGAAATTAGGGATCACTAAATCACATAACGAGGAATCATTATTATCTGTACACCATTTAGTTTCCTAATTACAAACATAAGATTGTGCTTGGACAGTGATGGGCAAAATTGTATCATGATTAATCTTTTAGAATAGAATTAAATTTGTATAGAAAATCTTTGACAAATATAATTCAGTTAGTATATATTTTAGATATTCCAAATTGCAAATTTTATAATCAAGCTTCTTACGTTCTTACTAACATTTTATAAGGGTAATAACAGTTTAAAAACTTTTTTTTTATTTTTGAGGGGTGTGGGAAGGTATTTTATATGTATTTGGAATTCCCTAGCCTATTTTAATGAAATTTAATAATAAAATTTTTTTAAATACTGACATCTAAAAGAGTTTCATAGTTAAAATATAGTTTTTTTAAGAGGGGGGGGGTGAGAGAGGTTTTTGGGATTTATATATTTATATACTGATTCTGCTTTCGATATTCCTAGAATTTTATGAGAGCTTGACTAAGATAACACATTTTTAACCGCAAAATTTAGGAAATCCATGTTTAAGGTCCTTCCATTTGATTCGAAGAATGTCCCAGTAATATTTTCGGTTGGGGGTTATGGGTTTGAACCCCCATTTCCACTCCCTAAGAATTAAAAAAATATATATTAACTGTCAACACTGTTTAAAAATATTAGTAAATACGTAAGAAATTTGAATATCGAATTTCATTAAACATCGTCCTGGTCGTTTTAAAATACATATTTAACCTTCTCCTTCCTCCCCATAAAAGTTTAAACATCACATTTTAACTTTTAAAACAATTTTAAAACGTAATTATGTCAGAAAATTAAATATAAAATTCCATTAAAAGCCGCTGAGTCGTTCTCAAACACATATTTAACCCCCTTCTCTAAACCCTAGAAAATCTTCGTTAATTTCACCGAATTCTCTAAAAAAAATGCATTATCAGATGTATGTGCTAAGGTTAGTATGAGATAGATTTTGAATAAAATCATATATTGGTTTATTATTTATGACAAACTTGATAAGCGGTTTAAGAATTTCAATGCGAACAGAAATGGTTAAAGGTTAAATGGTTAAAGAAATGGTTTTGTTTCAATTGTATATAGTGACCAGTTAGCGAGTGTATTATTTTCAATAAATGCTCGATAAAATTAACCTCAGTTATGCTATAAAGGATAAAATTTGTGAATTACATGAAAAGTGTTAATGTTTATATATTAATGATTTTTCATTTTCTCGACATGACATAAATGATAAGTAACTTCGGCTTGTAATTTTTTTTTTTTTTTTTTTTTTTTTTTTTTTTTTTTTTTTTTTTTTTTTTTTTTTTTAATAAATGAACCTACCCAATTAATTTTGTAAAAACAAAACATATTTTATTCGTTGCGAACATAATTCGCAACACGTTAGGATTACATGTCACTACTTTACAGAAACGAGAGGGAGATTGCAGATTACAACAAACACTACAATTTTCAACATTATCTTGGTTGCACATTATCATAAATAGCACACAACTTGGCCGCCTGACCGGGACCAACACGCGAATATGGAACAGACCAATACACGCATGCCGGGTCCTTGAATATTAAAGCCCGTGGCTGTGGAGGGTACACGGGCCTTAGCTGTCCTTATTAATTGGTCATGTAAATGACTTTATTCAGTAGCCATAGGGCAGAGACCGATTCTAGGCTAGATCCATAACATGACCGATGCTAAACAACGTCTAGGTATCGTCGAATCACCAACATTCAAGTTGTATTTTAAATTTTTTGATGTGTTGAATGACTGGATGAAATTATGTAGAGTAGGATGTTGAGAGGGATCAGTCAAATAAACTTTCACATTGCTCGATATTAACAAACCGAATTTTAATATATTTCCAGCGTTTCGGCTGGCCATTGATTGTAATTATCAGGGTTAAAAAAAGCAATAGTCAAATACAGAATCAGGAGATAAAAGGACAATAAACAAAAAATATACAAAAGCATATATATTAACTATTGATATTCACAACTGTAATTTATTTAGAGCTTTGAACGTTTGTCTAGCCAATGCAGTAGCCGGAAACGGCGAGCAGTTTTTTGTCTTTTATGTCTGGTATGTTTAAAGAAACGATTCATTATAGAGGTTGGGAGGGTTCTAAAGATTTATATAAAATATGGTGTTTCGATTTTATTTATATCCCAATTGGAAATAAGTGCAGTCTTCATTTATGACCCATTAATTTTGAATTCGTATGATTTATGTATAAATAATGTTTTATATAACTGTAGATATATAAATCAAATATAAATCAATCAACTATCTCCGCTTCGTATTTATTTTTGCGTTATTGCTGTTTGTTCCTACTCACTCTTTCATTTGGTTTTAATCTCATCTGGTTAAAAGTTCAATATTCAGGTACACATTGCCTAGTGCTATCTCATATTGTTTTTGAAAAACTGATTCTGATGTGAGCCCATCATTAATGTTAAATTATACATATAAAGTCACTGTCATATTTTGAACCTAACCTATTCAAATAATAATGGCATTGTAAACAAACTACATTGAGTAAGGATTGTAGACAGAGAAGCTGACACAAGGAACCTAACAATACGAACCTTTGGTAGGGCCTCGCCACAGCGCGATGTAATTAAGCCCTAACATGTCAGTTGTGTAAGGAGGCTCTGTTTGATATAATTGTCTTGAGTGGGGCACGTGTTGGACTTCCCTGTTTGCTTAGAGATCCAACAAGACAGCGACGGCTACGTATGTTTCTCCCTCAGACCACAGAGAATACTTTGTCTTCAGATATAGAATAATCAAACTTAATTAAATATAAGTAATTAATGGCGGTAGCCATGCGACCCAAATTAAACTAAAATTTAATGCCGCTAACGCAATCATACTTTATATATGATAACTGCATTCCATATTAATTTTCGTCATTCACAAATGTTAATATCAACATGGCTTTAATTTGTTTCCTCTTCAATTGTAATTAAATATTATTGTTTATGTTTGTTTCAGTGTTTGAGAGAGAGAGAGAGAGGTTTAAAACGAAATTAATATTGTTTAATTATACATGCAATATTCGTAAAAGCCAGTAAAATAGTTTCGCAATAGACTTCAAAAAGATTATTTCATATAAAATTTACCCAGAAGTTGAATTGAAGGATGAGGGGATGCGGTTTGAAGGAAGCGATGTTTAATGGAATTGTGAACAAATATGGAAACATCAGTAGTATGATAGGAAGAATAAGAAAGAAAACGAGTGTTTAAGGGAAGTGAACCAGTATCAGTAAGAATAAGAATATCAGGGCGTGCAGAAGTAAGAAGGGCGTGAATACCTGGAATGAAAGGAGAATGATTAATATTAAAGTTACTACCTTAATCTCAACCATTAATGTCCATATTTGATGAGGCCTGAAAGAGTGATAAGAAGTGGCTGAAGAGAAGCAGAGAGCTGCTGGATGCTTACTAAGAGAGCCTGGAGTTGAGTGACAATGGCTGAAGCGTAGAAGTGATGGTTTGTTGTATTATCGGAGTTATCTGCTGAAGGAATGAAAACTGCTGGCTGAGGAGAATGCGCTGAGCGAACATGTGTGGCGAGATGGCTGCGGTGCAACGATATTAGGAGCTGAAGTTCCCAGATTCCTGATTTTCAATGTAATTAAATATTATTGTTTATGTTTGTTTCAGTGTTTGCGAGAGAGAGAGGATTTGAAACAAAATTATTATTGTTTAATTATACATGCAATATTCGTAAAAGCCAGTAAAAAAGCTAAGCTATATGATGTTCCGGGGTCATGCAATCTTTCTAGTCTCTCTAGATAGCTTACTATATAATATGTGAAAATAGCTTGTAATATTAAAAAAATAACGAAAACTTTATAGCAGTCTTATATGTAGGAATGGTTGAGTATGTCTTATATAGATTGTCTCCTCTAGAGTATAATATTATACATATATATGTTATATAGGATATCTATCTATATATTGGATTCATCCAGCAATACAAGCACAAATATTGGCAAACAAACAAACAGACAGTCAAACTCGGACAGTTATAATTACCGATGGCAATAAGAATGGGACAACGTGGGGTGTGCTTGGTTAGTTGAAGATATAAATGATAGGCTCATAGAATCTCAATACAGGTTAGGAAAGGAGTGTTCTAATAACCAAGCGGAGAAGTTAGCAGAACTTAAGGCCACCGAATACTTACTTGAGAATTGAACACATACCAACACACACATAACTATTTATACGGTCAATATGAACGTAATACACTCAATTCAAAACTCAACTATTCATGACAGACTTACTGAGAAAACTAGAATAAACTTGACTAAACAACATAGCCAACACAAGAAAATAATTTATGTTGTTTGGATTAAGGGTCATTCAGGAGTAGAAGGCAACGAGAGAGCTGACGCTTTGGCAAAGTTAGCGGCTTACAGTGACCTTCCAGTATCATTTGATAAGGTCCCTATCTCTTTTATAAAAGGAGACATAGGAAAGGACTCTATAATTAAATGGAACAATAAGTGGACCGTTTCTGAAAAATCTCCGATCTCATCGATTCGTTCCCATTATCACACCGCAAAATTATAGATGTATACTTAGCACTGACTACAAGCTGACCCAAATACTTTCAGAACACGGACAAACCAAACAATACTTAAAATGCTTCAACATACTAAACAATAACAGGTGTCCTCTTGATGGACAGGTTCATAATTTCCGACATTTAATATATGACTGTAAAGGACTCGACAACATTAGGGCAAGACTGATAGAACATTATACTAAAACAAGGAAATTGGCCAGAAACCGAACAGAGACTTTTGACCAAATTTAAATTTGATTTTGTACAATTTATTAAACGAATAGACTTTAACAGACTGACTGAGGAATGTAGGAAAGCAGTATAATCGTGCTTTAGTAGGCAGTATCTTGTAGTGCTTTAGTTTTATTTGTTTATTTATTTTTATTATTGTGTGTTATTAATGGATTTATTATTTTGTAAACTTGTATTAACGTGAATTTCTTTCGGTTTCTTATTATTTAATTTTTTTGTTTTTCCTTTTTGTTTTGTTTTGTTTTATTATTTATTTTGTTTATCTGATTGTACAAAAAAGACAATGAGATCGACTTGAATTTATAAAAAATGTAAACCAATGAACTTGGTAATACGTGTAGTACGCCTAAAAACAGGCATGGCACATGTAAATACGATAAATAAATTATCCTCTCATGGGGTTACCATAAGAGGAAAAAGACAAAATATATATATATATATATATATATATATATATATATATATATATATATGTGTATATAGATATAAATTTATATGTACATAAATTTCTGATGAAGAAACTTCTGTCCAATTTTCGATCCGAGCAACACCACCAGAGCTAGAGCGTGTTTAAAAAAAGCCCTAAAACTTATATAATTTCGGCAAAACGTGATTATTCATTAATACCAATACAGTACATAAACAATTGGTCCCAGCATTCAAAGTAACTTAGTGCTATGTAAATTCTAGCGACAAATGTTAAATAAAAAAATATTCATATGCTTAATTTCTGACAAGAAAACTGTCATATGTCGGGAAAATAACTACCATAAAAATAAAATTAACGAATAACTCCACTTATTTATGATAGACACGGGAAAAAATCATAGATACAAAAGCTGCCATTTTATCGCTGCCTTATATCGAAACGTTTTGTCATTCCAAATGATTAGAGTTTACATTTCGTGTCAAGGAGGACCCCTAATCTAACCGTATTAATTACTATTCCAACATTTGACGAATTAGGTAATTTAACAGGTGAAGCACAAATCAATTAATCTGACTTCGGAACATCGGAATGGTGCCTAAGGCGACATCAAACCACTAAGATTTAAATGATCCATTAATATCCCAATAAAGAATAGGAAAAAATCGTATACGTAAAATAAAATGTTAGATTTCATAAAATGTTTTGGACTCTGTATGGACTTTCGTAGATAAATTGCACAGGCACAGCCTCTAGTAGAATGCTAACTCTTTAATACAAAAATTAAATTTTGTTTGCTTAAGAACAATATTTACCGAGTGCTCCGTTATGCTAGCAGTACATGCCAACTCACAAGTATTTAAAACTACCAAGGAGATCACACCTTTGGAGCTTAATCGCGGCAAATTATGGCAAATTATATGGCAAAGCAAATTAAGGTCGTGGAGTTGACAGCTGCTTACCCCCACCTTGCTATAGTCTGACTAGAACACTCAACATCAAATCACACTGACCACGATTCTCAAAAGCTGTATATTCATTGAAGTAATTATTATAATGCAACTGCTTCACTAAACAAATGAACTATAATATGTTAAAATATCCTAGATAAATAATAAAGAAGTATCAGTATATGCCTCTATAGTTTATTTCATGAATATACAGTTTATACTTTTTAACATAATTGAGATTGCAGTAGAACATTTATTGATTTATTCTGATCCCTAATATACTAAGGGGTAGGGGATTAACAGGAGGTTACAATAAAACATAGTAATACGTTTATTATAATTATAATAACAGTTTTATATTAACATTTAAAAAAAAATAATGGAAATAAAAACGTACTTGATATACACTAACAGACTAATATATTTGCATAAATATTTTTCAGCTTGCGATTACTTTATAGTCTTGGTCGCAGTACCAGTATATAAGTAAAGGTTGAGACAAACTCACTCAACTTTAAAATCGTTTATAATAAAGTATACTCTTAACATCGCGACGTTTTCAAGGATGTATATCGTAAAACCGTAATATTACCGCCACTTCACAGAGAATTCTGAAATTTGAAAGCTTAAATCTAATTCCCCGTTTAAGCTACAAAGCTTATTTTCTGTTGTTGTTTTTTCTGCTCGAATTGTAGACAATTTAGTTTAGTGCTATTTACAACTAGATACATTTTTATTTACTATATTGCAGTAAAATATAGTTATTTGCAGGTTTAAAATGGTTATTTTTATTATCAATTATTTTAACCATATTTTTTTGAGGGATGATTTTTACAAATAAAATGTAGATGTTCCCTGGCTAACCCCCCCCCCCTTCTCCACCTCCTCAGATCTATCACTACTCTCAACATAAGTTTCTATATCATGAACTATAACATTTTCTATTTTATTTCCACTCAATTCCAAGTCTTTATTTGTATGTCTGGTTTCTTTTTTCTTCCTCGTCTAGTTCTGCCAAATTCGAGGAATATATTCCAATTGTATAGGTTTCCACGTAATCGAAACATTCCGAATAATAGATACTTCTCTGAAAAAGATAGACAAAAGTATAAATGAAAAAGAATCCTACTTACATTATATTGAATCCAGCAGATTGTCAAGAAAAGGGCTCGAAAAAAAAACCAAAACGAGAGCGGTAGCTTGTTGTACTTTGTGTAACACTAATGACAATTGCTGACTAAATTTGTTCCAGGACTTATCCTATCACAGTGGAAAATTAGAGTCAGTAATTAGATGAGTCACTCCAGGAATAGCTAATGCCAATTTCCCGTTTATCTCAGCAGAAGGGATATAGAGAGAAAACAAGTCGAGTTTTGTACAAAATACAAAAGTGCGACCGTTTTGAAAGAGTGTTTTGAATATAAAATTCTTGCCTTTGGAATCAATTGTGCAGCAAATATTTCGGTAAAACATAGATGTTGTTATAAGTTTTGATGCTTTGACGCTACTAATAAGCAAGCACTGACCCTATGAGCTCCAAGCTTGAATTCTTGCACACAAGCACAACACTACCAATATAAAAATAAAGTAAAACTACTTGACCCTTTGCACTCTAAAATGTACAATTTTATTGGGATATTTGGGATTTCTCGAAAATAATCACCCTCCCCTCCCCCCTCCGAGGGATTAAGGTTACCCACCCAAAGAGTCGGACTGGCAGGAGGCGGATTAATGAGATTCTGCTACACTTAATTTTAGATAAAATATTCGTGTAAGCTAAGAATAGTAAGCAATAGTAAACAAAAGATTATTAGCCGAAAGTTAAGGAACGGTGAATATCTATACCACATGAGGTAAATTTCACATTATGCCAAGCATATATAGATAAATCTAAGATTTTTTTCAGTTTGGAGGTCATTTCTGGCTCGTGGTAGGATGAGATTGATTCTTAGTAATTGCGTAACCTCCTCTTCTCCCCAAACTCCCTGCTGGGAGATCCCTTTTTTTTCCGAATAAAGAAGGAAAGTAAAACTGTAACAGTTAAAACTTGTTTAATTTAAAAAATAGAACCAGTATTTTTTGTGCAATGAAAACTAGGAGTGTCAAAATGAAGACATATAAAAACAAAAATTAAGTTAAATTAATGCCACCATCACTCTACCTTAAGCATAGAGCCTATAAGATTGTTAAGCAGTATTGCTTGAGTGGGAGGTTCTGAAATTGACAGTATTCATTGATTCCTGGCTTAAATCTTGGGCTTTATTTCTATTCATGTTTCACATATCCTGTAATATATATTTTTTTTGTGGTCCATGATAATTTGATAAGGCTTTTATTTATTGGATATTGTAAAATGTCATGCGACTCCAAACAAAAATAAATATCCTACCACAGTGGTTTTTTGTATATCCAAAATCTTAAGATTTGTGATAATAAAGAATTTGGCTGTCCTCTTTAAAGAATGCTAAATTGAATAGTATTTAATTTATAGCTCTTACCTGTTTTATATCTTCTAGTTTCAGAATTAGTCGGGATTTAGCCGGGAAGTACGTCCTTTTTACTCCATCTGGAGATATTTTTCTAAGGCGTAATATATGCAGTTTCTATTTTGGGCTTAAAAGTATTCAGTATGTGTTTGATGCAAATCTACATTGAGTTAATAAAGATGGTTTTGGTGCAAAGGTGCGTTAGGATAAATTTAAAATTATATTTAATAAAACTAAACCTATCATGATGGTTCAAATGATCAAACATATCTAGAAGAAGCTGCCATCTATGTCTGTGACAGATTTAAATGGAAAAATGTAATGAGGGATGAAACCAAGAGAGTTAAAAAAAAGACACGTCCCAATTTTTTAAACACATTCATAAAATGCTAACGTTATAATTGTAAAGGTTATAGCAAAGCTCATTCCTATAAAAAGACTTGATTACAACCTTTATAACACAAGGTTCAGCATTAAAAAAGAGCAATATAAATGTAATTTTTATGCTTTATTATATCACTTTAAAATTTACGGCTCATAAAAGAAACAAATAGCATGAAAATAAACTTCCCCACCTTTATGGCCCCATTTGAAGTGTACTTAAAATTGAGCGTCGAATTAGATAAAGTTTTCTGAAATTAGAATCCATTGTAATCCGGGCTGTAATTAATTTTATTATAGACTGTATAATTTTTTATATTATTTCATGATTTTCCTGGATGAAAATTTTAATAATATTAAAATGTTCGTCCAGGAAACTTTCTATAACTAAACATGTATTCATTATTTATTTATTTTTTTTATGGTACTACGACTCCGTGACGAATCCTGGCCTCATCTACCATCTTCCTCGAGTCTTGTTTGTTTTGTGCCGCCGTCATCCAGTTTCTTACAGTACTAAACCCAAGACCCTTCATGGGTTGTGGTGGTACAGTTTTTTTTTTGTTTTTTTTGTTTTTTTACAATGCTATCAGGCTCAAAAATAGCTGGTCCTTATTCACTTCCGCCTGCTAAATTCCAAATTATGATGATAGAATTCTAAGAAAAGCTCTCAATAACCTTATGCCGACAAAATAAATTTAGAAAATGATGCTATAACAATGGAGAAGTACCATAACTTATCCTTTATATTTGTAATGGAACTAGTTTGGCCGTAGAAGCGGAGTCAACCTCTGAAGTATTAGTAATTTATTTTTTTGGTCATATTTACAGAATGGATGAAACCAGATTAACAAAAATGATATTTAAATACCTTTAGGAGAAAATAAATCAACAATTAGTTAGATTCAAGAAGACAAAAGAGATTTAGATAATCATCTGTTGAATTGTGAAAAGTTTGAGAAATATTGTCTTTGACAGGCCAACAGATACTATTGAACGTGAGTCGGTGATGTATAAGGCTGGTTGTTAAAATAAAATATCTACTATGGGTAACCTATTACTTGTTTGTACATTTTAAAAATGCCTATGATAGTATTAAACACTTATAAAATGTAACTTTCTTATAAATGGCGTTTAGGAATCGTTTCCTTCGGTCAGGTGAAATAAAAGCGGCGTTCCATAGAGAGGAGCGGTAGAGTTTTTCGTAAAATAGACGATTCAGACTGATTAAACTCGTAAAGAAAGACGATGATGGAAATTTGATGATCTTAGATCTTATAGAAGTGGCCTACAAGTGTCCTATAGCGATCGAGCTTTTTGCCTAGATAGACCGTTAAATGAAATGATTGAAATCACCAAGTAGCGTAGTCTTGAAGCATTCAGGTTTTGATGAATGAAAATCACACAATCTTTACTCCGATGCTAAGACATTTCAACTTTTTCACTTTTGTAGAGGATGCCTAACTATGTCATCATCAAAATAGCTTAATACCTTTATAGTAGGGAGGTTTAATATTGGTTTACACATTGAAACCACGATTGGTGATAGTGCATCTCCTTGTGGAACACTGTAGGAGAAGAATGGGAGAGAATATTCATCGCGTAATCATACAGCTATTTTTTAATTTATTAGGGATTATGGTTGTACACTATTTTTCTGAACATTCAAGTTCAGGGAGTTTCCAGCAGAATATACAGCTTAAAAAAAAAAATCGTTTTCACAATTTATTGAATTCCCGGTTTTGGCGGTATTTCTACTGGATTTTTGAGAAGCTTCAGACTATAACCTCATCAGATTGTGCACAGTGCTATGACGTGAATGAAATCCAACATCACCGTAATGAAAGATTTAGTAAAACGATAAAAAACCAAATATTAAAAATAACAATATTAATAATATGGATGTTTATCTGATGTTTGAGTTATCGATTACATCGTTTACTATGCATAAAAAGCAATGTCTGACTAAAAAAATGTTCACTTTAATCTTTGTTGGATCTATATACTTATTTATACTCTCAAAACAATGTGAAAAGTATTTGATATATCATATACAAAGCAAGTTAGAAAAACACGTAAAGATTTCCTACTAATGTTTATAAAAATAAGCCCCTTGAGATAAGAACTCATGAAATTTGCGATGACCGTTACTTTATTACTTTATTTTTTTTTATAATTGTTAAACTATAATGATAATTACTTCTGTTAAAGTAACTTACTAGAAAAAAAAAAAAAAAAAAAAAAAATCCAGCCTACTGATGCTAACGACTGTCCTAGTAGCAGGGAAAAATCTTTAAAATTTCAAAGTTCTTGGCAAGATCTTAATGACTTTCTATCACGAAGTCTGAGGAAGGTGATAAAACTAAAAATGATCAAGGTTGAGAACTGATGTTATTATATCCGAAACTCGGCTCGGTTAAACTTTAAGGAGCACAATGGACTGAATAAATGACAGCTGTTTAGTTTTCCGACTTAGAAATCCTCCTCTTAATTGCTACCCACTTCTCAGTTTCAGCCGAAGACTGGAAGGGTCTAGGAGAAAAATGGGATCAATCCTCGAGCCCCGCAAGACAGATCTAAATAATGTTTCAAGATCAGAAACAAAAGTTTTCACTCTCGAAACCTTCACCAACTCCTTAACGAAATCGTCACTTTTTCAGGCTTTCCTATCGATGGAAGGAGACGCCTGATGGATTACGGTGCCAGGGGATTAAGGAAATAAATGACCGGTCAGAGGGATTGAAAGATTTGGGCTTTTATCAGCATTGAAACGTGCAATCTTAAGATTTAAAAGGCAATGAAAAATACTTATAAAATCTGCATATCAATATAGAAAGTTATATTATACACCGAATCATTTAAACATTCTTGTGAATACACTAACATATTATCGCAATTTATTAATATATTAGGCAATATGCATAACATATTTGCTTATATAATGTGTAGCTTTTATGCATTTAAACTTACAAGGTGACGTTTTAACTTGTAACTCACAGATTTTTTGTGGGTATTGGGGACCTATAATTACAGACGCCCATGAGCATTTGGAGCCAAGAAAGTTTTATTTCTTTGAAGCTTTTAATTAATTATTTCAACAAAAAAATCATTTCTGTATCTTATCAGAGAGCTGAGAAAAAAGGCCCCCCCCAAAAAAACGTTATTTTCATGTTTTATTTTTTTTTTTTTCTCGGCTCCCACTACTCATGGGCTATATCTCTAGTTTTGCAATATTATAGGTCCCTAGAGAAACCTACACAAAAATCGGCATTCAAATTTGTGAGTTACAACTCATAACGTTCCATTGTTAAATTAAATTTAAGTACACTGAGAAATTTAAGTATCAACAAACTACAGTATAAAGGAAAAATAATATCAAGAGGAAATAGAAGTAAGTAGTATTTATTTTTATTATAAGTTCCATTTTTAATCTGAGCAACACCAACAGAGCTATTGCGTGTCAAATGTTACATATACGAGTTTGAAACAAATGCTTGATAGCGTTAAGACCACATAGGTGAACCAGAGGAGGTATGGGTAGAACAGATAAAATAGCACAATGGAATCTTCAACAATGCAAACACACACGTAAGTATAACGATTTGACTCCACGCTTTCCACATATTTATAAAGAGTAAGGAATACCAGTTCCTTCGACCAGGCTAATGTACAAACGTTTGACACGTCTACTTTTGACTAAATGATTTCTTTAAAATCGACAAATAGAACAAGTTGGAACTGAGGGAAGTTGTTAAGATGTCAAACATGCGGAAAATTCAATGTTTTTAGTCAAAAGTTAAATAGATTGTAAATGATTCATTATATGCCATACGTTAAATAATAAAATCCGATGGACTTAAGAAAATGTTCATCAAATTTTCATATTTACTTATTACCAACTGAAATCCACTAACGCGAAAGCTATCATCAGTAAAACACACAGACAATTCTCCCTCACAATTAAAGAGGGATCCTTCAAGTTACTTACTTAATAATCGATTTAAATATATGCGATTCGTGAAGTACATATTGCCAATAGAATATTAGTCTATATATAGATAAATAAGAAAATAAATAAAACTGAAACAAAAAACCACCTCCGGTCCTGGATTAAATATAATTCCCCACTAAGGTAGGACGGGATCGACGATGGATTCAGTGGGGGGGGTAGGGTAAAGTAATAATTTCATTTACAACTTTAAAGGTCTCCTCAGATAAAAAAGTGATTGATAAAAATGTTATTTTCAGCACCGATGATGTGGCTGAGATAGCTTTTCCTTCAGTAAATTGAGGGATATATAACATTGTTACGGTGTGTCTCAGTATGTAGCAATAATAATTGTATGAATGATTAATATAATGTATGTTTTTGTTTATCAAGTTATATATGTTATATATTTATAATTCAACTTATATCAATAAATATAGTATGAACGGAGTAAATATAATGATTCAGTTCTATTATTTATCCATCCCTTATAGTGAAAGGGATGGCGTTTCACAGAGATGAGGATCGGATTAGGAAAGCTCTGTCGAAAAAAGCGGAGCAATGTGCAGTATACAAATCTGATTGATGGGACAGGGTTTCGCGGGTAAGAACTGAAGATTCGAGCTCAAGGAGTTCAGAAATGCAATGATGGAATTGGAGAGTTTGGCAGAGAACGGGTGACAGAAAATACTGGTGACGATAGGAAGGAAAGAGCCATTTAACTCTGCATACAATTGTGAAAAGTGGGCGTTCAATGGGCTTCCGAAAATAAAACGAATAAAGCAATTAAACAGTCTTTTGAGTCTGGCCTCGATATCTCCAGAAACACCCTCATACCCAACACAGCGATAGTCGAATTACCTTGTAACCTCATGAACATTTATGTTCGAACCTTAATATTAGTAAAGAGTTAAAAGTAGATTGTACATATTTAAAAGAGAGATCGTCGTTTTCAAATATCATCGAGAAAAGTATCTCTATTGAGAATCGATAATTCAAAATAGATACCTAAGAACCCTAGAATTATACCGCTGACGTTGATGATAGTTTAGTGATATCTTACTATCTAATTATGATACGCCGATTTTTCATCCTCATAATAAAAAAATAACAATAATTACTAATAATTGTCTATATAAATAGGACATTTTTATTTCCAAACATCAAGTTTTTGAAGATAAGTAAAGGCTATTTAAAAAACAAAGAAATAACATTAAGATTTCAATCTGTCGTAACTAAAGCAATAACGAAATAAGTGTAGCTAAAGAATTGTACTATTTCACAATCTTTTTTTTTTTTTATCCTTTGGAGAGTTTTGTTATCCCGAATTAAAGATTATTTTTTGTTTCTTTTTCATACTCTCATGAAAACTGGTAACGAAATTAGTTCAGTAATTAATGCCGATAAAACGAAATACATGGTTAGTAGTAGAAACGGTGAACATTTAATGTAGATATTTCCGGAATAAAGTTTGAACACGTTGAGCTATTCAAATATCTAGGGTCTATTATATCAAGGAAACATGAAATTCTCTTATTAAGGCTTATTATTTCTCGGTCGTAAAATTACTCAGTTCGCGCTTACTTTCCAAAAATTTAAAAATTAGGATATACAAAACTATTATACTACCAACAGTTCACTTCGGAAGCGAAACATGGTCGTATTATGTTAAGGGAGGAACAACGCCTTAAAGTTTTCGAATGTACAGTACTGTGTAGAATATTTAGCCCAACAACGGTTGAAGAAACAAGAGAATTTAGAAGGCTTCACAATGCGGGAGTTCCGGAACTGCGGGAGTTATATCCGGTAAATATAGTTCAGGTTATAGCAGCGCGACGCTTAAAATGGAGAATTAAACACATTAGGTTTAATAATGATTGAATTCCGAAAAAGTAACCTGTTTTGAGCCGTCAGGGAAACGACCGAAAAGAAGATGGGAGGATTGCGTCAGGGCCGACCTGGGGATTTGGGTTTTGGAGGAGTGGGTTGGAGCGAAGTGTGAGGTCAAAGGTCGGTGGTGTTGGCATCGAACCTTCGGGTTCGCTAAGCCTTTATTTATTATTATAATTATTCTTTTTCATACTGTTTTTTTTTTAAATCTTATACCTCAATTCATCTACGTCATTCAGTGAAACGTTTTAGTAACATCAGCAATTCATTAAATAATAAAATGAATTCCTTCAATGTTCACTGTCTGGAAAATAATTAACTCATATATTATAAATTGGAAATAATAAATGCTATTTCCTATTAACTTTTTGATTTTCCAATAATTCATATTTCTTTAATAGAGTTTGTTTTGTATGTAACTTTTGTATGAACTATTAAACAGAAGGCAGATGGTGTTACTTAATTCAATGATCGTTGGTAAGATGGTCTCTTTTGTAAATAATCTTAAATTATTGAGTGTCTCATATTGAAGGTTTGGACATAACTGACTCATGAAAAAGAAGAAGATACATAAAAGTGGCAAAAAAACAGTTTATATTTTGTATTCTGAATAAACAAACTCTGATTTTCATATTTACATTTGTTACAATAATGTTGATACAATGTGGGTCATACAAAGTATGATACAATGTAACAACCTGCAAATGAAGTCCCAATACTCAAAACGTTGATTGAACAAACAAAAAAGAGAGAGTGACAGAGAGAGAGAGAGAGAGAGAGAGAGAGAGAGAGAGAGAGAGAGAGAGAGAGAGAGAGAGAGATTGATAAGTAGAGAGAGGGGGGGGGGACAGTTCCTTGCCAAACGACGGGAACGAACCTGTCTAAAATATGAAAACAACCTTCTATTTCCATTTCTCCGAATAAGAAAAAAAGAAAAAAAATCGAAAAAGAAACCATCCCTGACTAAAATAAACGTTAGGATGAAGCCTACCGTGGATAATTTTAATGAAATTCCTTTGAACTTTGCCCTCGGCACAGATCGGAAATTTCATCGGTCAGAACTTAAAACTCCAAAGAGGTTCAATCCAGATAAAGATATTACGACTGAGATAAACAGGCAACTGCTTGGCTGCAGATAATTTTATGAAACCCTGTCATTCAGTTCTGATCGGTTGAATTATTCAGTTAGCTGTTGATGAACAATCATTCCTACAGTGAAAATCATAGTAATATTTATATACAATAATGATCAAGCAATTTTAGTATACAAGTAAACTTATAAATTTTATTATATTTTTTCTTTATAATTATTTTATAAACAAGTAGCCTTTAAATGTTGCTATCACCTTAATAACCTCCCATCCAAAGTACGATTAATCAGTAAAATAGATTAGTTTGGCAAAAGGATTACCCTTGTTACAATCGAACCTTATATAAAATCGATTTTTCTGAATAAATAAAAAACATATTTGAAATAAAATATCAAACAAAATGATATTATATATATATATAATAATAATAATAATAATAATAATAAACAGATATTACTACATCAAGAGACTCAAAGTTCAGTACTTAGGTAAGGATATACTGTTTCAGGGCCAACGGTTGTGAAAGTAGAAGAGCAGGCCAGAATACTTACTCAACCGCCAAATTTTACCCGAATTAAGACTAACCACTTTTAACGAGGCTGGGTGTGATCCATGGCCGATACAATAGAAAATAAATTTTCTGCCTTCTGCCGGACTCGAAATCAGGCCCAGGAGGTTGGTAGTCCAAGCACCTTACCCACTGAGCTACTGCGCCTCCAAAACAAAATGTTAGGTTCCTAAAATTAGACGTCAACATGCATCGCCCATGAGTAAAGATCATACTTAAATCGGAGAAAAAAATTGTTTATAATCAATTAAAAATGTCTACGAAACATCTTCAACGTAAAATCCAACTAAAGAAAAAAAAATTCTATAAATTAAATTATAATTTTTGAATGTTTTTTAAACAAATCTTTGTACTACATAAAAATCATAAAAGTTGAAATGTGTAGTAACATCAGAAATGCAGGAGGAAAATGAGAGAACAATCCTGTGGCACAATCCTGTGGAACAATCCTGTGGCTCCTCCTCTTCAGCATTCTTTCTTTCTTATCTGAAATATCAGTTGTGGCCATGTCGTTTATGAGTGTTTTTTAATGTTAATGTAATTTATCGTGAAATCGTTTGTAGAGAGTCCGTATTCGTTCATTAACAGTTGGCTTTTATATAGGTCTGTATGTAGTTATGTTGCTTACGTACCAAGGTAATTCCGTAAGAGTTCTGAAGGTTTTTGCCTGAAAAACTTGAAGTTTGTTTATAGTGACTCTTAAACTGTTCCGTATATGTGTGGTGCGTAAGTGCAAATATGTTTCAGTAAGTAACCATAAGTATTCATCTTGTGCCTAAGTTGTAAGTTAGTATAAAAGTCTTAACCTTTGATTGAGAGTTTTACTTTTTCTGTTTTTAATCGAAAATAAAATAATTTCTTTACTTATAAATTCTGATGTAACAAGGGTTATAGGGTTATACTGTTTAATTTATTTTTTATTTATTTATTATTTATTTATTGGAGGCCCGGACCCGGCAACGGGTTGTAGCGCTGAGATAGATAGATAGATTTATTTATTTATTTGATGCCTCTACCCTTCAGTGTCATTGGCAGTTCATCTTCGATTTTTTATCCCACCACCCCTATATCCGTCCATAAAACCTGATTGCCTTTAAGAAATCCATCAACGACTTCACTGATTTTTCATCATTTTGTAAGATTTCTTGCAGTGTATTTGAAATTTTAAATATTTCTCTTAATACGTGTTTTACTGTCCTGGGTTCCTGACAGTTGACGCAGGTAGGGGGCTCCAAGCCGCGGAGAAGGTAGCCATGTAAGAATTCACAGTGGCCGATTCTCAGGCGGCACAAAATTTTTACTCCTTTCTAGACGTCCGACAACTTGTTCCCCACTTTGCTCAGCAGTTCGACTTTACAACTAACAATTTAGATCTATTTGTTTTCCACGTCTCATCCCACTTGGCTTGAATCGAGCATCTCATATGCTTCACCCAGTCTTCCTTAGGCATAAGGTTGATGTTATTAAGTACATCTTCGTCACTAATTCTTGCTAACTGGTCTGCTGAATCAGCTCTTTCATTTCCAGAAATGTCACAGTGGGAAGGAACCCAAATAAAAATAATCATATTGTGTTTCTCTTGAATCCTCCATAAAAGCTCAATAATTTCTAAAATTGTCACATGTTTGAGTTAATTCTTCTTTAATGCCAGTAACACACTCATTGAGTCTGTGACAATTACTGATTTTTCATAATCGGCTTCCAGGCAATGCAGAAGTGCTTCCCTGATCGCAGTTGCCTCTCCAGTGAAAACGGAGCAGACTCGAGGTAACTGGAAGAGACTTACTTCATTTTCCGTCACCACTGCACAACCCACTACTGAATTTTCACATTTTGAAGCGTCAGTGTGCAAGATCTTTTTTTATGGTCCTGAAACTTTTCTAAGAGAAGCTATAAAAAACTTTTACTCAAATTGATTCAATAGGAATCGTATTACTAATTTTTCTGAGTGGCCAAGGATTTTTTCTTCAGTGAAATTGATTGATTAAATTAAACACATAAATTAAATAAAAACCTATACATTTTTACAATTCTAATTGAAACTAGAAGTTTTTTTTTCTTTTACGGTATTAGAATAATGTAAAATTCCTAGACTAAAATCTCTTTCAAGAAACAATAATGACAATATTTGAAAAAATAAATTATATATTATCTAAGATACAGAATAATGACCATGAAATTCAATACAAAGGTGAGGTTAATTTATGAATATTTTGGAAATTTTAGTTTCCTGAAACATCATAGAAGTTTAAAGAAAACAAAAATAGTATGTTATGGAAAATTTGTTATTTTATTCTAATACCAATAGTTATTGATAGATAATCTACACTTTATGGAAGTGAGAATTTGTATGGGTTTTCAATTATGAAATCACAATCTAGATCAAATTTGATTGGGATCTGAAATTGATGGTCCTTGTCAACTGTAGTAATTGAAATTTAACTAGCTAAATCAATACATATCCGCAGTAAATTAATATAAACATAGGAATGAGTCTGTTTGTTTTCATTAATTTACATTCTGTATACTATTAAGGTACATGCATATTTCAGGATCGTGGTGGTAGAGTGTGGTCTAGTATTAGACTTTAGCATTCTCAAAACTGATCCGACGTCGCACAAAAGTCCAAATTACGAATATAGCTGATAAAAAATTACAAGCGTGATCCCTTTAAATCCGAACGAAAGTTATTATAAACTATAGGTGACTTGTTGCTGAGCCCAGAACAAAGGGACAAAAGGAGGAAAAATAAACAAACAAACAGATATTAATAAACAGATTGCTAAAAGACCATTCCCCTACCATTTATTAGCTTCCTTTAAATCTAAAAACTGTCTCTACAAAAGTAGTTTAACCGACTTTTTTGTATCGACTTCCACAATTCAGCTAAGAAAAACCTTATTAAAAACGGAGTCTGAAAAAAAAGTTTTTTATGCTCCAAGCTTTTGGGAACTTATCAGAGCAAGCACACTGCTTCAAATAAGTGTCTCCCAAGAGCTACGCTTTAAAAAAAAAATACCAATTTGCAAACAGTTCTTCCACTTACGTTTCTATTTACTATTTATTTTTAGAGTCAGGTTCAGAAGTTTTCCTTACCTGCCTGGTATAATATCAGCATTCTTCCTACCTGGGTTCCTTTCAATTTTTTCATTTAGTTGCAAAATACGCAAAAAAAAGAAACTGAAAACAGTTAGTTGTTACAATAAAAAAAAAAAAAATTAGTGATTTAAATGTCGACCTAGCGCTACCAATAGGAAGTTGTATTGCAAGCAATTGACATGTTATTACTCGTAATACCATCTCACTTACTATTTGTACTTTTATTTATTTGTATACAATTTATAATTTCAATAACTAGATGAAAAAATGTGACTTAAAAAAAATAAGAATGAAAACCATCGCTTTGTTCCATCTACTTGTTACCTAACTGCGTCAACTTGTGTTTGTGGTAATTATTTGTTTTTTTTATTGCCTCGCACTATCCGAATTATTTGAGTTTCTCATTGGCCTTCCTTTTCTTAATCAATCCTCTAGGCCATGACTGCCAAGAATTTCACGTAGGACATCATTTAATGATAATTTACTTCGTTTTTAAATGTCTCAGGAGGGTTAACTTTCCTCGGACAGAGAGAGGATTATTTCTCGCAGTTGAAGGAGGAGACATTGATATCCACTGTTCTGAGCAAAAACTTAATCAGATTAGTTCGTATTAAATCCTCTGCAAACATTCACAACTTAGGGTGGCGTTTAAAAGGATTAAAAAATCTTATGATAAGCCTCAGATATCGAGAAGAGATTGCTTACATGTCAGCAAAAGGTATGTTGTTAGAAGTGTGTTTGTTTCTAGGATTAGCTTTTATAGTCTTACTGTGAACGGTATTAATAAAGGCTAAATATTTGAAAAATTTCAAGTGGGTTGAAATTTTTTAACGCCACTGTATGTAGGTTGTAACATGAATAGTTTATACGATAAGTTCTACGATTTCGATCTGCTAAATTCGTTATTTATACCAGTTTGCGCGAGGTAGAACCATGGAAATTGAACAAAAACCTCTACCCCACCTTTAGTAAGTATTATTTTCTAGTGAGAATACGCGTTCTACTAAACAATTCTAGAAAGACAAAATTAGAAGAAAAAACGTATATTGTAACTTAATTGGCAAAGTGAATACTGCTTTTCCTTATATATGAAGTTTGAAAAGATCTCCCAACTAGGAAAATAATAGAACCTTGAAGAGTTCCCCTTGTTTTGTCCCACATCTGGGTCCGACCGATCATACATTTATTTGGCAACTTCTATCGGAAAAACACTCCTGAAACATAAGGGACATTCGTTTTAAAGGGTATTCATGAAATGAGAGCTCTATATCTGATAATTTTTTTTTTTTTTTTTTTTTTTTTTTTTGTTTTTTTATTTTATTTTTTTTTTTTATTTTTTTTTTTTTTTTTTTTTTTTTTTTTTTTTTTTTTTTTTTTTTTTTTTTTTTTTTTTTTTTTTTTTTAATTATCATTTAATTCTATCATTTAAAACATTTATACTACCACTCTAAAGGAGTCATTTTTGAGTAATATTTTTTTAGAAATAAAATATAGAGATCCCTGGCATAGGTTTTTGTATCATGATCTAGAACATTTTCTATTTCCTCTTCACTCAATTCCAAATTTTTATTTTTACTGTCCGGTTCTTTTTTCTTCCTCGTATAATTCTGAAAAATTATAGGAATATAATCCAATTTTATAGGTTTCCATCTAATAAAAAACATTCCGAATAATTAATACTTCGCTGACTAAAATAATCAAAAGTATAAATGAAAAATAATAATACTTGCAATATATCGAATCCAGCAGATTGTCGTGAAAGGGGGTGAGAAAAAACGTGTACTTTGTGCAGCACTGAGAACTAAATATTTTTTGATCAGAAAACTATCCCTCCTACAACAGTGGAATATTACTGGCGGCAAAGAGAGGAGTATCTCAAGGAATGGCTGAAGCCACATTTCTGAGAAGCTAATCAGAAGCGAGAGAGAGAGAAAAGAAGTCTAGTGTTGTACAAAATACAAGGACGCTACCAATGGTGCCTGGAAATGTTTTTTTCGAAAAACATAAACTTAAATAACTAGTTAGAGTTAACTAACAAGGGGACGTTTGCAGTTGTAACTCACAGATTTGAATGCCGATTTGTGTGTGGGTAGTAGGGACCTATAATAGTGCAAAACTAGAGTTATAGCCACCAATGGGCATTAGGAACCGAGAAAAAAAATAAAATATGAAAATCACGTTTTATTTTTTTTCTCAGCTCTCAGTCAAGATAGAGAAATGATTCTTTCACGTTTTATTGCAGTTATCTAAGGTATTTGATATAAAAAAAACTTTTGTTATGCTCAAGACACCACCCAGCTTTAGGTGCTCAAAAACTCTAAAAAAATGACAAAATTCCAAGGAAATCCGCTGTAAATCAGTGGGAAACTTTTTTTTTATGAAAAAACTGACCTCAAATCTCGATTTAATATACCATAAAACTCTAATATGTAAAATTTTTTCAAAATCAAAACAATATTGATTTTTTACCCCCTTTCGAGGAGGTTAAAATTTTGAAGTTGAGATTTCATCAACATTTTCTACCGGTCATAAACAACTGCTGTGTTCAACCGATTGCAATAGTAATAAACATCACTAGAATCAGCATACATTCTGCTTTTTATCCATACCTATAACATTGGATTTACTCTCGATTTTAGTGGACAAAAAACTGATGTGAATGAAAAAATCCAAGGTCGCTATAACTTGAGATATTTCAATAAGGGGAAATCCTACGACCTCCGAATCTAGAATGGCTTCTAGATGACCTTAAAATTTTATCTTAATCAGTTGCAAAATATGTGAGATAGCGCTAATCATTTACATTTTTTCAGAAATTGTCAGCTCCTTGCCTTCTAAAATCCTACAAAATTGTAAAGGTAAAAAAAAATTATTTTTGATTTCGACAAAATGAAGTTTCTACATGTTTTTTGAGATGAGGAATCTGAAAATAATATCAGTATTTAGTTGAAAATTTTCCTCACCTATATTATAAAAAATAAGACTGATATAACGTTTATAAACTGAAATAAGATTTTAAAACGTTTTATTTTTATAATGTAACTTAATAATAAATTACTAATTAAATAATCTCAATAAAAGAAAATAATAATAAAAATATTGAATAAAATAAAATAATAGTTATTATCAACAAAAAATGATAAAAATGAAATAACAAATAAATTCTGTCTATATAAACAATACAGACTCCTCTGCCTGAGGAAGCCCGATTCAAACCTGTCTCCTGGGGCAGAGAGGGAAAAACCTTCAAGGTTCTCTGTAGGGATTTTGAAATGAAGAACGAACGGGTATCTGAGAAAACAGTGTTATTAGTTTCAATCCAGGACTCGGCCGTATTTGTTCTGGGATAGAATTTATTTGTTATGTTCCGATCTGAACCAAAGGAAGGACAGTAAGCTTTATTATTTCAGTTCCATGTAATACAATTTTGTGATTTGTAGATGGTAAGAAAATAACAATGTTGACAGCTACTTTCACAATTACATACATATTTATATATATATATATATTATATATATATATATATATATATATATATATATATATATATATATATATATATATATAATCTGGTTCCTGTATATTCTTAAAATATTTCATAAAACCTAAATAAAAATCAGGTATATGAGTAGCAGCAATATACATACCCTGTTCATAATTTTTTTTTTTTATTTATAAGCCCCTTATTTTTATTAGTTTTGTTATACTTAATATTTTATTTTTATTTATTTCTCCTTGTACTGTAACTAGATTACATTTTAGGAATTTATAAGTGATAAATTGAGGTTTGAAAATTTTGATTTAACTCATTTATTATTAAATGATGGGGGTTCATCTTTTATTTGAGCCGGCTTGACATAACAACTTGAACTAAAATTAAAACTTAAATTTATTCACGCATGGTAATATATTTCTGCCAACGTTGGGGAGCTGGACTTTCTATAAGTTTATTAAACAAGTTATTCCCGGACAGTGGTAATTTTGATTGAAAATTTAAATGTTTTAGATTTATAATTTCTTTTATGTCAGTAATCGAAGCTTTTTAGTTATTAATTTTGACTTTTTTCTTTTCGAATACCGTTCCCTTTACTATTTTTCTAATAATTCCATTTTGAAATGATTCTAACCGTTTTGTCATTGTCTTTGACAGATGAAGGAACATCGGTGCTCCATAGAGTAATGCCGGCCGCAAAACGCATTTATAAATTATTAGCTTGAGCGTAGTGAAAGACTCCTTGATAGTAATAGGTGATAAAGTTTGTAAGATTTTGTCCGTACAGTTTTAAGTTTCTTTTCAAAATGGGCAGAAAATATCATATGTCTGTCAAAGTAAATGCCTAAATATAATAATTTATTAGAAATATAAAAATTAAAAAAAACAAATAAATAAATATATGTCTAAAAAATTCGGTCTGTGGAACTAAAATACCAACAAAAAAATACATTTTTTAAAAAGAAAAACTACATTTTTCCAACAATACGCCCAAGCCCGGGATTTATACTGATACCATTGTTTCTGAGATAAGATCCATCCACATCCAAGCCTGGTGATGCTTTTTATAAAAGATTTAATGAAATTAAGATGTCAGATTTATATGGCAGCTAACGTTGAAAATTCTTGGCATCACAGTTACCACTACTCATGAATATAAAAATCGTTAATGAACCAGAACAGAGCTATAGTGATGCTCAAGCGTTTTTGCAAAATTTGGCAAAAAATCGTCACAAAATATTATTATTATATTTTTTTTTTATATATAGTTTACACCCACATTGGATCACTTAAATCAATCCATATACACTACAGCCTTTACAATATTAGTTGTGATGTTTCGTCAAAATCCTCTTCTTCTCTCTTTCCGTAATGGTTTATTCTTTGCAATTTTTAATTTCATTGCTATACTCAGAATCCTCTTCTCTATTCTCTTTTAAATCAGCTTCAACCAGTTGTTCTTGGTTTTACTTTCTAGTCTTGTTATAGTAGTCTTGATATGTGGCCTTATTAAAATATTATTTTAATGGAATTTTAAAACCGTGTTATTTTCTTCTCTTCAGAAAAAACTTCAAGGGAGTGTACGAATCCTTGTAATGAAATAATCGAAAAATCAGTTACGCAATCTAGCTAGGTATTCAAAAATAATATTCTAGAATGAAAATAATTTTAAGGTTTTTTTCAACTTGTGCCCCATGTTTTTAAAATTTTTATTATATTTCATAGTTATTCATTTCTTTTTAATAATAGCTTCTTTAATTAATAACCTTTTTTTTTAATATCTAATATACATTTTTCATTATTACAAAATATATACTCGTACATAGGAGTACAAAAGAAAGTAATTTTAATATATATTATTTCCGCCCTTTTCATTTATAAACAAAAGACAGTTATTTAATGAACACTCTGTATGAAGAGCAATATATATGTCTCCTAATCTTGGATGTATATTAAAAATTTGATACGTTTTTTTTTTTAAGTATTAAATTTAGAAATTAGAAATTTTAATAAATAGCAACATTTAGAGGAAAGCAATGGTATGTATTGCTCTCAACAATGCAAAAAAATAAAATTAAAAATATATAAATTAAAAACTAGTTTAATATGGTAAAATATAATCAAAAGAGGTTGGTTGTGAGATCTTTTTGGATGAAAACCTTTTGATTACTATGTTAGGGGCAAGTATCGCTGGCCCAGCAACGCTGGGTAATGACTTCCCTCTTACTTTGTTATAGTATCTGCTTACTGCCATGTAACAACGTGAAAATGATAAAAGAAAAATATAATTTAGTTTAGCCAAGAGGAGGTAAGGTGGGTGTAGAAAAAAATTAAAAACATATATATACATATTATATATATATATATATATATATACTTATATATATATATATATATATATATATATATAAGTCCAAATTATCCACATGACAATTGAAGCTATAGGTCAAAAAAGATGTTGCTTTTATTAAAATGCTATAAAAGACTTACTTTTATTAAAATGCTCAGAAGAAGCATTAGACTATAAAAAACAGTGTTTGTTTGGGACTTTTTTAGGACGTTAGTAAATATTTTCTTTATGCATTTTCGATTGAATTTGCCATGTATTCTTCTATTATTTTATTTCTATCATTTTTTTTCTTTACGTAACTGAGTTAACACCTGCAATTTCCGAAATCCATTCGCCCTTTTGACATTTTTGGATGCTAAAACGATAACTGCTAGTGAGAAAGTACGATAAAACAAAAAAGAAAAGAAATGATTTTTTTAAAAAACTGGGTTAACTTCTTTTTCCACCAATGGCTTCTATCTTTATATGCATCAGAAAGAATAAAAAAAAAAAAAAAAAAAGAGCAAACATTAATAATATGAGAAAACGAAACAAGACATTTGTGTGCACATTGGTTCCATGTCCTAAAACAAAAAAGAATTTTAGTTTGCGATATATCACGGCATGCATTCTAAATCGATTGCTATAAATCCTCTAACGTGACTTTCAGCACGATATGATTTATTGAGATAGAGATCAACTTTCAAGTATCTTTTAATAAGCGCTTGGTGGTAAATTTTTAATGATGCCGATGATAATGTGCACTGATCACAGTTATTCCGCAGATAAAAACCGCCATAAAAGGCACGATAAGCTAGCATTCTGCAGGAATAGAGACCGGTCACATAACAATTTAACAGCGCCCAGCTCAATGGATTTATTTCATGTTTAGCGCTGAAGAGGCAATTGATTTAAATCAATGTAGACTTTTTTTATTTATCAATCGAAAAGTAGAACTTTATAAATAAATACATAAAGTAAATGTGAAGAATAATATATAAAATAACATGATGATGAACATGAAATAACACGAACGGTCTTGCGTTGTACAAAGTACGACACTCTGTGTTTTTCTGTTTTTGTACAAAAGTTATAATTAATCTATTAAATCAATAATTTGGCCATTCTACGTTCAAAGTAGAACATATGTCCAGTATACTACGTAAATGAAAAGTATTTTTATGATCGAAAAATTTTTAAAAAAAAAATGTAGTTATATATAATTTTATTTACAATATAACAGTCAAATATAATTATTTTCACGTCTAAAAACGTCGTTTTTATGAACAATTATCGTTTTTTTTTTTGTTTTTTTTTTAGGACTGATTTTATCAAATAAAATGTAGATATCCCCTAGCTACCCCCCTCTCTCCGCTTCATCTTCATCACTACCCTCAACGTAGTCATGTTATACATTTTCTTTTTCCTCTTCACTCCAATCAAATTTTTTATTTGATTGCCTGGTTTTATTTTCTTCCTCGTCTAGCTGCTGCAGAATTCGAGGAACATATTTCAATTTTATAGGTTTCTACCTAATAAAAACATTCCGAATGATTAAGACTTCGCTCACTAACGAAAAACAAAAGTTAAAATGCAAATTTATCCTACTTAAATTATGTTAAGTCCGGCTGATTGCCGAGAAAGAGACGAGAAAAAAACAAAACAAACAAGAGCGGACGCTTGTTGTACTTTTGCAACACTGAGGACTAAATATTTTTCTATCCGGAAACAATTCCTCGAATCACAGTGGAAAATTATTGGCGGTAAACAGAGGTGTATCTCAAGGAATAACTAAAGACAATTTTCTGGAAACCTCACCGGAAGCGAGAACCAGAAAAAAAACAACAAGTCTAGCGTTTCACAAAATACATCGGCGCGACCGTTGAAAGGTTAAAGATACATTTAAAGACCTTCAAAAATGTAGAGTTAAACATCACTTCGATGTTTATGAGTATTTTCTTCTCTAGTAAGGAGGAATGATCAAATATATATATATATATATATATATATTTTTTTTTTTTTTTTTTTTTTTTTTTATAGTCGTATATTTACAGTCGTGCACATTATTTACTACGAGAAAATTATTACAAAGGGCAGTAAATAACATATAAATAACCACTACTAACACTTAAATAAAAGTTCAACAATAGAATGTCACTTAACCTTCTTTTTTAACTAACTTATCTATAGCTTAAGTTATTAGCTACAGCTTATTTTTTTCCCAACCCTAGTGTAAACTATAAATGTACATTAATATAGGTAGATTTCAGATAATCATTTTTTTTTTTTTTTTTTTTTTTACACAGTGTAACATACCTTTAATGGCCTACTAACCTCCACTCTTGATCGCACCATAACTTGATCCTATCCTATCCTTGTTTTTTAAACGCTTCTCACAGTTATCGATATAAGATATTTATAGCTAACTTTTTTATGACATAATAAGGAGCATCGAGGATTTTACAAAGGATTTTGGATTGTAAGACGAGAAGAGTTTTAAGGTTTAGTGGAGCCCCGAAGCTCAACACCGTCTGTCCAAAAGTGTCTAATTACTGTCGAGTTAATAATTCTTTTTTAATCGATTGGGAGGTTTGAACACTTTCCTTGTAAATGTTGGATTAGTCGAAAACGAGGAGAAGTTTCTCGTCTTTTAAGTCTTGTTTGAGGATTCCAAGTACAAAGTAGTTTTTCCTGATGGAGTCCTAGATACTGGATCTGGTTAACGAGGATCAGTGAAATAGATCAGCTAGTTAAATATCTCTTTACCACTAAATAATCTAACTCTGCAAGGCGTGACTAATGAATTTAATAAATGAATAGACAGGTATTGATGCTTGTTTAATTATTTTATTACAAAGGAACTGAACTGAACTACTTAATTTTCTTGAAATCCGAATCAGATATTATTAATTGTTTTAAACATAAGTCTAAAAGAAAAAAAAAAAAAACAAACATATACCTTTCTTTAGACTAACAAAACTCGTGGTAACTATCGGATCTGGTAGAACCTGGCGAAATGAAAACAGGAGAGGAGCTTTGAAGTCAAAAACTGGGAGCTCAGCCTGGGCAGAAACTCAGATTAAACGATTTTTGGCGTCTCCTGTTTCCTTCTTCTGTTGTGTAACCATCTTTCCCCGCTCCCCGAGAGACATTCTAATTTTCTTCCTCCCAGCATCCCTCGTCCCTCGCTTTTTCAGCATCCCCTCTTCTCTTTTCCTTCTTTTGGTTGTTTTTATTAATCCATAAATAGTAGTTGATAAGGAGCTTGTTGTAGTTAGTTCCACAAATTACTTTTCCAAAATAATTTGTGAATTTGATATACTTTATTTCGAGATTAGTCCATTTAGTTTATAAAATAAAACAATATAGGTACTGATAAAATTAAAATGTTATTATATACATCCATGTATTTTTTTGGTTTGCAACTGTCGCAACGGTGTCTATTTCGTTAGTAATTAAGATTTGAGACTTACTGAGAGAACTAAACAATTATTTAGTTTATCTTAGAATCATAAAATTTGAAACCACAAGTAATTTGGTCAAAGTTTTTAGTTAAAATTATTTAACTGTCATTTTTAAAAATTTTTTTTTTTTATTTTTTATCAACAGAAATTCTCCGGTTATGACACCATTTTCTAAGGAAAGTAATATGTGACTGAAGAGTCTGAAATGCAGCAAATGGATCATCATTGCCTGATAACACACTATTGTCATCAGCATAGGTTGTGAGGGTAGTATTAGGATGAGTTGGGATATCAGCTGTATACACGGCATAAAGAATGGGATCAAGGATATATTTTATTCATTCATCCAGTTCCGTCCTGTTTGATTCATAAAGTTGTGTTATTGTAAACAGTTGTATTTTCTTTGCCCTACTGTTAAAAATACATAATAATAATCTTTAACAACTTCTTTCAGCATTACACTCCTAATTCATAATTTATTTTTTTTCTACAATGCAAGAATGAAGTAGGTACCGATGTGTGCTCAACTCCTCGGTCCTCCATATTACTGACATGCCAGTTGTTTAGTTTTATATCACATCCGCTTCTTTGCATGGTTTGAGCAACAGGTGGAGGCAAATATAATGAAAAAAAAATTCTACAACTCCTGATGTTTCGGAAAAATCTTTCCCATCATTAGGCTAGAAATTAAATTAGTAAATTTTTATAGAATTAGATAATATAAAGACGATTTAAACTACTAACTTAATTTTATCTTCTTTACATGTTGTTCACCATGTCATTCTATTTAAAACCTTTTTATTTTAACCTGCCCAACTTTATTGGTTCAAGGGTTCAATATTCGTTTTTTGTGATTGGTTTTCTATAATAAAACAAACTTCTTTGGCTTTATTGGTATAATGTCATTCTTATACGAGCCATAAATTCCCTAATAGCCATAAACTACCGAAAAGGAGCACTTCTCGGAAGAGCAGTTGATCCCTAAGTTTTATATGTTATCTTTCAAGCTTATAACTCCGTGAGAAAAACTTGCGATATACAATTAGAGATTAATTCTTCTGGAAGGACCAGAGTGGAGAACCACTGCCGAGGTGTTGATTCGGTATTACGTGGTTGGAAACTTTTAGGAGGTTGATTTGAGGTTGATTGGAGGGGGGAGGGTGGATGGTGTATGGCAACTTTGCTGAGAGTAGTTTTTTGGTGGTGTTCTGAAGAATGGCCAAACTTTCGATGGTTTAACAATTGCTAGTTCCTACCACATCGAAAATAGAATTCGTATTAAAGTATTTTTATGCGTAAACAATTAATTCGAAGATGGATTTATTATTTAAATTTTATGAAACTGCTAAAATATTATATATTTATGGATTCCTGTGTTTTTTTACATTTTGTTCACTTTATTTGATGTGTGTAAGTTCAGATATCAATAAAGAGTAAATTAATTTGACCAATTTATCGAAAACTGATTGCATAATAATTAATTACGATGGAACAAACGTTTAAAACAATAAAAATATCGATAAAATATTAAATATTTTATTTATTTTTTTTTTTTTTCTCCCCACTAACGTTTGCATTTAAAAATTAGACCCTTGTTTTGTCCTGAAGTTAATTTAACTACCTAATTACTTAATTATTTTAACCTAACATAGTTTTCTTTTGTAACGTTAACATGGCAACACTGAGTACTTAAAAAAATAACCATAAACATGGCAACACTGAATACTTAAAAAGATAACCTTGACTAACCTTCTAGTGTGTGTAAAAAAGTGAACGAGTGTTGTTGTGTGTTAGCTAATGTTTCTCAAACTTTACCAGTATTATTTTTAACAGTAAAGAATTCCTGTAAGTTATTATTTTGTTTATTTTTGTCCGAACTTTATTAAAATAAAAAAGAAATTAGAACACGCATTGTTAAGTTACCTCTTAGTCTTTAAATACTTAACAATTGGTGACCCCGACGCGATTTAAATAGTTTTTTTCTCAATTTTCGATTCATTAAATAATTTTTGGCTAATTTCACAATGGTAGATAAAATTAATGACCCATCTAGCGAGTTTGAACAGCCTGCCAGTCTCCCGCAAATAGATGGATACCAAGGCCCTACTTCCCGTCTTCTACGATTTTGGAAAAATATTCTGGCGTTATGGTTTGCCACATGTGAAGCGTTATTCAAAACATCAAAAATTACATCGAGCAATATCAAATTCCAGCTTTTAATTCCTATTATAGATCTTGACGTCCTTATCCAAGTCCAGGACCTCGTGACGAACACGGAAAAACAACTTTACGAAAACCTGAAGGCACGACTGCTGCAGATATATGGTGAGTCGGAATCACTTAAAATAAAAAAACTCCTCGAAGAAATACCTCTAGGTGATCAAACTCCATCGCAGCTGCTAAGACGAATGCAACAACTCGCCGGTAACAGCGTTAATACTGATTTCATACGTACATTGTGGTTGAAAAATCTACCTTCTCGGTTTCAACCGATTCTTGCCGCAACTGAGCACACAGACGTGGAGAAGCTTGCTCAAATTGCCGACAAGATTCATGAAGTCTCACCGCCGTTGGAAAACTACTCTGTTCTGCAACCAACAACCTCTCACGCGCGTCAACCACGACATCTTCAACATCATGCGAATCTTGTTCCTCCGAGATCCGCAAACTTCGGCAGGACGTAGACGAGATCCTTCGCATCCTAAACTCGAAAAACCGCGGTAGAAGCTCCAGCCGACGACCATCATTAACACGCTCACAATCTCACGACAACAGCATCTGCTTTTATCACCGAAAATTCCAAGATAAGGCCAGACGCTGTACCAAACCGTGCGCTTGGGAATCCAAAAAACGCCGTCTTTAAACACCCAGTCAGTGAAAATTGTGGCGGAAACTATTTTCACTATGCACCCACACCACCGCCTTTTCATCAAAGATAGGATCACAGGCCAAGCATTTTTTCTCATCGATACAGGAGCATCTATTTCATCCGAAGAAAATTCCAGTTTTCTCTGTAGTTCCGACTAATCAACGTTTCGCAAATATACTTAATGAGTTTCCGACCATCACCAAAATCACACCAATCCGTGGACCCTCTAGCGGAATAGTCGAGCACTTCATCGAGACAAAAGGTCGACCAGTGACCGCTAAGTGCCGACGCTTAGCTCCAGGAATCTACCAAGAAGCCAAAAAGGAGATAGAAAACCTTATAAAAGAAGGTATTTGTCACTCTTCTAAAAGTCCGTGGTCAAGCCCACTCCACGTGGTGATTAAAAAAGATGGGAGCCTTAGAATATGTGGGGACTACCGCGCTCTCAACAGACGATCCCAGATCAGTATGGAATTCCTAACTTACGCGATTTTACTATGCAGTTGAGCGGCAAGAGGATTTTTTCTAAAATTGATCTCCGCAGAGCTTACTATCACATCCCGATCGCCGAGAAGGACCGCGAGAAAACTGCGATCATTACACCATTTGGACTCATCGAGTACAACCGTATGAATTTCGGACTACGAAACGCCGGACAAAGTTTCCAACGATTTGTCGACGACAAGTTCCGCGATCTCGACTTTCTTTTTAAGTTCCTCGACGACTTTCTTATCGCATCAGATAATGAAGAACAGCATGAAACTCATCTTCGTGAAGTCTTCAAACGTCTGGACAACTATGGTATTGCAGTCAACACAGCAAAATGCACTTTTGGAGTCTCTGAGCTCGATTTTCTAGGATACCATCTCACAACAACAGGTATAACATCTCTCAACCATAAAGTGAAAGCTGTTTTAGAGTATCCACCAACTCACTTTATTATGTTGCATTGTTTTGTTAAAACAACATATTAGAGTGAGGTTTTAGGTATCATAAAGTCATGTGATGATAAAAAAATAATATATTCCTTTAAACAATATTAAAACTGCTCTTAGTAAATCTGCTTGCTATAGAATATTTGTGGTGATATCTTTTCCTTTAGTTTCTTGTTACTACCTCTTTGTAATTATTATTACCACATGATTATATTTATTAATAAAATATATAGTGTGCCTCGTTGCTTAACCTGGTCATACTAATTGAATACGTTCGTGTATAATTCAATCTTGTTGGTTTTATTTAATCTTATTTAAGATAACTATACTGGTGACCCCGAGAAGAACAGTTAAAGCCTTCTGTTGGTAAGAACTTTTTTTTCTATTATTTTAATATGAGCACACCGACAGCTGAAGAATTTCTGTCCCTTCAGAGGCAATTGGCGGCACTCGAGTTAAAGCTAAACGCGGCCCCAGCACCCAATATTAATCACGTCAGCGTAAAATT
Organism: Euschistus heros; assembly: GCA_003667255.2. Lineage (NCBI taxonomy): Eukaryota > Metazoa > Arthropoda > Insecta > Hemiptera > Pentatomidae > Euschistus > Euschistus heros. The sequence goes on from RCWM02000359.1 coordinate 61,676, forward strand.
ACCCCCTTTTTGGGCCCCGGACCCAACTTTATGGTTCAATCAGCTTGAGGCCCAGTTCGAACTCGCCCATGTGACAGCAGACAAAACTAAATATAACCATCTATTATCAGCACTGGACGGCAACATGCTGACCGTTATTGCCGATGTTATTAAGCGAGACCCCCCCCCGTCTTATAACGAACTTAAAAAAGCTATAGTCTCCCGTTGCAGCGATTCTGAAGAACAACGCTTGCGAAAACTATTATCCGGCCTCGAGTTAGGAGATTTAAAACCTTCTATACTACTAAGGAATATGAAATCCTTAGCCTCTCCCAATACCGGCGAGGATATTATAAAGCAGCTATGGATCCAGAGGCTACCCGTAACTACACAATCCATACTACAAGTTATGCATACCGCTACTCTTGATGAATTAGCTACAGCCGCAGATAAAATTTTAGATGTATCTCAACCTCAGCCATCCGTATCCAATGTAGAACTACAAAGTCAAAACCACCCTATTTACACAGAAATCGCGGCATTAACACAAGAAATTCGAAATCTCACTAGATACCACCGCTCTCGCTCCTCTTCTAGATCACGCCGGCGTTCTCCCATCTTACGTCAGAGACCGTTGGAAGACGGCTTTTGTTGGTACCATTCCTCTTTCGGAGACAGAGCACGGAAATGTGTAGCTCCCTGCAAGTACATTTCAAAAAACTAAATAGCCAGGGTTCAGCGGCGACCTTTTCCTGCCAAGGCCTCAATTGTCACCTTGTCTTAACTGATACAACAAACTTCTTTTTCTCATTGATACAGGAGCGGACGTCTCTCTCTTGCCTCCGAGATCTTCGGATCGCTTGAACCCTGTTCAACAACACCTTTATGCAGCTAACGACTCCCGTATCAATGTCTACGGCAAACGAAAGTTGACGCTCACATTCGGCCCCGAAAAGCATTTCACCTACACTTTCCTTTTAGCCGATGTCCAGCAGCCGATTATCGGGTCGGACTTTTTAATTCATTTTAATCTTGTAGTTGACTTGCCCGGCCGACGACTTATAGACGGACTCAACATGACATGTGTTTCCACCATCCAGCACAGCTCACCACATAACCCAAGTACTCCTATCAGCAAATTCAACCCGACGTCACCTATAAGCTGCCTTCTTCACGAATTTGGTCAAATATCCGGTCATTTCCCGCCTCAGCTATCCCGTCCATTTTCCACGCAACACCACATAAAAACTATAGGACCTCCAATATATTCCAAACCCAGACGGATAGGACCAGATAAAATAACAGCAGCTAAGACAGTATTTGACAATATGCTCGACTTGGGGCTATGTCGACCTTCAGATAGTCCATGGGCCAGCCCACTACATTTAGTAAGGAAGAAAGATGGCACTTGGAGACCTTGTGGGGACTACAGACAATTAAATGACATAACTATACCTGATAGGTATCCCCTACCTAATATTCAAGATTGTACTAATTTTTTAGAAAACAAAACCATCTTTTCAACCCTGGACCTGGCCCACGCTTACCAACAAATTCCAGTTGCACCAGAAGACGTTTGCAAAACTGCCATTACAACACCATTCGGCTCATTTGAATTTCCCTACATGCCATACGGATTACGTAACGCTGCACAAACCTTTCAAAGATTTATTAACGAAGTCCTCCGCGGGCTAAACTGCCAATTTACATATTTGGACGACGTCCTAGTCGCCTCGTCATCTATGGAAGAACATATAAACGATCTCCGTAGCATATTCCAGCGACTTACCGAACACAGTTTAAAGTTGAACATTTCCAAGTGTGTTTTCGCTCAGGAGGAAGTACACTTTTTAGGTCATAGAATAACAAAAGACGGTTGCGGGCCTCGTTTAGACAAAATTAAGGCTATATCCGATTTTCCTAAGCCGAGGACAGCAAAACAACTCCGTACCTTCCTAGGAATGGTGAACTTTTATCGTCGGTTTTTGCCTCAGGCAGCGCAAACACAGGCTCCTCTACACCTACCTCATGACATAACCGACAATCAGTCTATAGAATGGACTCAATCGATGACAGACGCCTTTGAACGCACGAAAAGCGACCTTTGTAGAGCAACTCTTCTCGCACACCCTAGACAAGGTACACCGCTCACGGTCACAACAGACGCTTCGGATACAGCTATTGGCGGAGTAGTCCACCAGATCCACCATTCGACGTTGGAACCATTGGGTTTCTTCTCAAAGAAGCTTACACCCACGCAGCAGAGGTACTCTACTTATGACAGAGAGTTTCTGGCCTTGTATGAAACCATAAAACATTTCAGATATCTATTGGAAGGCCGCCCCTTTACCTGTTATACCGACCACCGCCCGCTAACTTACGCGTTTCAACAAAAGACTGAGAAGGCTGCTCCAAGACAATCCAGACAACTCTCGTATATTTCTCAGTTCACCACGTCGGTCAAATATATCAAAGGCGTAGAGAATATAGTAGCCGACTGCTTGTCACGGATTGAAGCACTAGCGAGCAATAGTTTACTGAACGAAACTGACATCGCCAAGGCTCAAACGGAAGACCAGGAACTACCAAGGCTCCACGACTCATCGACCAACTTAGTCCTAGCACCAACCACACTGCCAGGCAACTTTTCACTCTACTGCGATACGTCCCTTGGATACTTACGACCTTATATTCCCAAATCCTTAAGATCGGCAGTTTGCGCTAAATTTCACAATCTTTCACACCCTGGCCGTAGAGCTACTCTTGATCAACTCCGAAAAAGATTCGTCTGGCCACATATGTCTAAATTTGTCACGGACTTTGTAAAGAACTGTGCTACATGTCAACAAACAAAGATACAGCGGCACGAGAAATCCCCTCTTCAGCACTTCACACCGCCAGATGAACGCTTTGCCTTTATTCACATCGACATCGTTGGCCCCCTACCGTTGTCGAACGGCATGAAATACCTCTTGACATGCATCGACCGTTTCACTAAGTGGCCAGAAGCCATTCCAATTGCGGATCAATCTGCACTGACAGTCGCAAAAGCGTTCTGGACCCACTGGATTAGCCGTTTTGGGACGCCTGTTCAAGTTGTAACTGACCAAGGTCGGAATTTCGAATCCGAACTTTTCCGTTCCTTAGCAGCTATCTCAGGAATCAAACTGGTTCATACAACGGCATATCACCCGCAGTCCAACGGACTTATAGAGAGGTGGCATAGAACACTCAAGACAGCACTCACCTGTAAGCTTTTGGAGACGCAAGACAGTTGGACGGAACTTCTTCCCGTCGTACTCCTCGGCCTTCGGACAGCCATCAAAAGTGATCATAATGCCTCTCCAGCCGAGCTCGTTTACGGATCTTGGCTACGACTACCAGGCGACATCCATAGCCAACTGGCACCGAACAAGATGGAACCTCCTGACACCTACGCTCAACAGTTAGGACGGAGAATGAGATCACTACGGCCTTCTGCCCCGACCTGGCACACCCAACCAACAGTGTTCGCCCATCCAGACCTCAACGGTTGCAGCCACGTTTTCTTACGAGATGATCAGATTAGACCCCCATTAACTCCTCCATATACAGGCCCTCATCTAGTTATCTCCAGGGACGCCAAAACATTTATCATCAGCAAAAACGGCCGCAACATAGTCGTTTCAAGGGATCGAGTGAAACCTGCCCATATACTCTCGGAAAAGCCTAACACCCCTTCGCTACCTTCAAGCATTATGAGAACACCGACAACGGACAGCAATAATTCAAAAAATCCCATTCGTCAAAAGAAGCGCGTCACCTTTTACCTTCCTCCGGTTTGCACCAGAAGCGGACGTACCACAAGTGTACCTGAACGATATCGTTGACACTGGGGGGAGAGTGTGTGGTGATATCTTTTCCTTTAGTTTCTTGTTACTACCTCTTAGTAATTATTATTACCACATGATTATATTTATTAAAAATATATAGTGTGCCTCGTTGCTTAACCTGGTCATACTAATTGAATACGTTCGTGTATAATTCAATCTTGTTGGTTTTTTATTTAATCTTATTTAAGATAACTATATATTAACTTCTGTTCTTAATAGCTCTTTGCTGAACCCCATTATGCTAGTATCTGTGTTATTAGAACCTAAAATAAAATACACAGCTTTCCATAAAAAAGCTTAAGTTTTCTTCGTTAATTGGTTAACACAGCTTCTGCAAACTGACTCATTCGACACTGATTTTTAAGCTATCCAATAAAAATCATTGCAAAAGTAATGGATGTCTGTAAGAATCCCATTCAATACGGTCAAATATCATAAAGGTCTCTAGGAAAAAAAATACATAGATATAACAATGAATAGGGTGGAGTGATCGCACCCAAAAAAGAAGCTGTAAAACATTTACCAAGGAATAGTTGTGTCATTGGGTAGAAACAATTGTTTACGAATTTGAGACTGAAATATGACAATCATGAGGTCACTCAAACAGTTTGAAGTTTTAGGTTGAAATAAATTATAAATTTTGTTATTCGTTAACTAAACATTTTGGTCAGAGTGCTTGAAAAATAATTGATAAAATTTTAACTCATTAGGTTCATTGTTCTGAGATCGCGTCTCATAAATATTGAAAAATTCCTTTTTTATACCATATCGTGAAAGTAAATTCTTGGAGTTTATTCTAGTTTTCCTGAAGCAGTTTTGGATACTTTCACCACAAACTTCATTAAATGCCTCTGATACTACCTTGATATGTCCCCATACAACTTCTGAAACCATTCCTACATCTTTTAGAAAGGATCTAGCAATCGTTGTAGCAGAGCGAACAAATACACCAGTTCTAGTAGCTAGATTGGGATGGTATTTATTTTATTTATTTTTTTTATGTGTTTGTTTGCAACATAACTAGGTCGATTCTCCTGTAAGCTAACATAATTTAAAAGGAAGTCCTCAGACTCCGTCTGTGCTGCTGGTGCCAGCTTCTACTATTCTTGGTTTTCTTGGAACCATTTTATTTTAAACCATCTGTCTTGTCGATCGGCTTTACGTTTTAGCATTTTCAATTTTCATTTTTTTTTCACCTTAAAATATTATCTATTATTTAATTCTTTAATCCTTAAAAACATGAATGATTTATGGTAAACTCTATACCCACTCGAATACACAAGTATCCAAATTTGCCTCACACTCCATTCCTGATAATCTTCCGAGGCGTCACAAAAGAAGACGGCCAAGAAACCTTCTAAGTTAAAACTATTAAGCTGGTACTAGTGAGCAGTTCTTGACATGACAATGTAATAGTTTTCCTAAGTTAGAGCTTTAAAGATTTTGAGAATTGTTTTAAAGAACACTTAAAATCTACAACTATCCAATCACTATCTTTATGATTAGGTAATATGTGTTATCTCTTAGGTGAGTAGCGAGGAAATCCATCAAAGTTAAATTGGACTAATTGTTGAAAATCCATTTTATGTCGAATAACCAGCTCTATTAATTAAGTTGCTTTATCTATTCAAGCTACTGAATGTCACCATGTTATCGTCAATACTATACATCGGTATTATTTACGAATTAGTAGAACAGGTTTGATTAGCAGACCTATATTTGTCGAGCTTCAATTTAAATTTAGTATTTGACAGTCATATCATCGCTTTACAAATCACAGATGTCAGTGTTATTGCATATTTTAAAGATGCTCAGCTAAAATACATATTTTTTTTAGTGTTAACATTGGTTAAATTAAAAAAAAAAAAAATTACGGTCTATGAAGTGTGATAAGTTTACCGACACAAAGTCGTAAATTTTTGTTTTGAAATAAAGAAATGATTATTACAAAATTGTTAATTTTCATATCAGCGTATTTTGGCGCCATCGGAAAGGTAATCACACTTCTTGGTTCTTGTAGAGTTGTTACATTTCATGAAACGTTTCTTGGCTCTTAACCTGTTCATGTATTGCTTGTAGGCGTTTCTAGGTTAATCCTGCTTTTATTACCAAGCTTGAGAAACCTTAGTTGCAGGCAAGAATATACACAGACTTGTGTACGTGTATTTAATTTTCTTAACAGCACCTCTTTTCCTAAATATACTGTTATTAAAAATTTGATAGTGAATTGGGTATGATGAAATTAGTCTTTTCTAGGTATACCTTCCCCATGTTACTCATGATTTTTTACCTTCTGGTTCAGAAAGATTTTAATTAAACTTTTACCGAGATAATATCTAACAATTAGACTTAAATTGGTGTTACCAACTTTAAAAACAAACTACATTTTAAAAGTCAAATTATAATAATAAAAATTATAGTAAAATTATCACATTTTGTCATTGTTGCTTTGCCTTCAGAGCAAGTTAAAATGGTGCTGGTGAAAATATTTATCTGTTCATTTTAACCAAAATTTGAAATATTTTAAATTATTTCATTATATCTAATGATTTTTAAGTATTAGATTTTACACGTGATGTTTTTCTTGGGAATAGGTTGGTTAATTTTAGAACAATCCGTCCTTCTTTCCTATTTTTAGGGTATATAAGGACTTTAAGCCCCAACGTAATTTTATAATTTTATAATTCATTACAACGAATGAACATATTATTTGTTTTCATTTCATATTCTGGTTTTCTAACACTCAAAGAAAAATCATCTTTCCATCTATAGTTACTAGTGAAAGATTTTAGTAACATTGGAGATTCGTTGTCAGAATTTGCACAATATATATCTTTTTAATAAGTTTATATTATATGATGTACATAATAAATACTATTTGGTATTTAATTTATTTCTTAAGTAATTAACGTTTTTATTTAAAAGATTCGATTTTCTCTAAGTTTATTTAGGTTTTTCTTATTGGTTTCAATGTTACAGCAATTATTTTCTGACCTTCCGAGGAGAAACAAAAAATTTTTCCATCAAAATTTTTTATATTTTTTTTTGTTAATGAACATGCTGAAATTCAGGAAAATTGAAAAAAAAAATAAATAAATAAAATAAAACAAAAAAGACACACCGTTTGCTTATAATTGGCCTTGTTCATATGATCATGCTCTGGATGGTTCAGTATGCAAAAGATGTTTTCAATTTTTGAATTTAATAATAGAAACGGTTTTATTAACAAAATATATTTTATTGCAACTAATATACACCACTAACAAACAATAAATAATTATTTAAAATAGACATGATTTTTTTATTTTATTTTATTTTTTTTTTTTATTATGAAACCCCATCAAACATCTAACAGCGGCCGTTTCCTACATAGCATCAGTAGAAGGACATTACTAAAATGCTACCTGAAAGGTTACATATGTAAGATAATGAAATGAAATTTGAGAAACTTGAAGATTATAACTAGTTTTAGATGTAGCTAATAATGAACAATATTTAGGGAGAAGACTATAATTTTAAAGCAGGAAAAAGTTTTATTTTGTCAAGTTTATGACTTATCTAAAATTAAAAAAAATTTATCACAAATGCATATTTATTAAATTATCGGGGTGCAGATCAAGAATAAAAAACATTTAGTACCAAAATATCACAGCCATCCACATACGTTTAGTATGGATTGTCAAATAGAAATGGATTTCTATACATCAATGGTTGTCGTAAATAAATGGATAAGTCAAATTTTATTTAGAAACATATGAAAAATTTGAAAGGATTTTTAATATGTACCTTTGTTGGAATAAAAATAGTTGTGCTTCTTAATATGGCCTTAAAGTATCTATTTTGGCACAAATAGTGTGTTTAGAGTAATTACACGATTTTGGAAAACGATCCAATGTGACCAACTGAAAAGTATACAACATTGACTTTTACACTTTCTTCAAGTAAACCAGGGATGTATTTATCATAGAGTATGAAATAGATATAGCCTTAGCCGTTTAAAAATGTATTTTCTATAAAAACTAAATCAGAGGAGTTATAATATTTTAGATGAGTTAGATAGGTAGGGTTGGGATAGGAGTGGGAGGGGGCGAAGGGAGGGGGGAGAGGGAGAGAGGAGACAGAGGAGATAAGGTCGGGACTATCGGAGGCTCACAGGTAATTAGAGCTTCTCAATCGCTCCCATGCTTCTCTGCACTTTATCACAGGCTATCGTTTTGTAACCACGAGGATTATAGGGCGCGCCTGCATATTGTCACTGATAAGAAAGGGTTTCCATTCGCAATATTGTTACAATAACATAAAGATATCTACTTCAAAACCCAAAGTATGCATAGAATATTTCGACTAAAAAAGTCTGCTCACCTGAACATTTTTTGTTATTCGCAGACATATCTACATCAACTGCATATTCCTTTCCCACTCCACGAACTATCCATAAGTGCATTTTATTGCAACTTTCAGTGTGCATACGTCTAAGATTAATGCCATCCTATGCAGTCTGTGATACATCTTCAGATGGCCCTTTGTAATCTTTTTAGCTCTGTCGGAATCTTTTAGCACCTTAAATATAGTGACGAATAATTCTTGTGACCACGAATCCACGAATAATGTATGTGACCAAAAAATCTTGTGAAGACGCTTCATTTAATCGCCTTGTCATCTTTGACATAAGAGGTAATGAAATTGCTTTTAAAACAGCAAATGAAGCTCGATCCCTTCCAGGAAGTGGCAAACTCTAACAGCGTAAAAAATCGAACGCACACTTAGAGAGAATTCCAAGACGGGCAGACATTGCAGGGTTATAACTTTGCAAGTAAACTTAAGACTAAAAAAAAGGCCGTTAGACCACGGAGCAGTTCCTGTCGTTCTATAGAATTTGATTGACGTAGCCACAGATATAATTTGATTATAACACGATTAAGAGCGAACCAAACAAGACATACATACCTTTACTTAATAACCAAAGATGCCCATAGCTGACAAAATACGGTAACTTGGATTCTACCAAGACGTGAGACTTACATGGAACCCTCAAACTAGGTTTAGAAAGGCCTCAGTAGAACCAATAGAACTGGCTATTGTATAGAATACTAAACGGGACATCTCATATTTTCGTTTAAATCAAACTTCTCAAAAACAAAACCACCATTAAATCTATTTAGGCCTATTGCACACATATTTGGACATCATTAAACTATTGGACCTGACTGTAGGAAACATCAAAACAATCGAATATCAAAGTCCAAGTCTATCACACTATTTTAAATGCTCCATATCATGTTTCCAACAAAACCTCACATAATGACCACAATATACTTTCTTTTCCTTGACCTCATACCCCTTAAGTTTCCAAAACTCCAAAAAAGCCTTTCCAACTACCTCCTCGCAGACAATGGCCCAATAAATGTAAATATCTATTTTATTGGAGTTCTGGCAATGGAATGCTTCTTTAATCAAGTCCTGACTGACTTATTAAAATTATTATAAAATTAAAATAAATCTTAAATTTTAATTTATTTTGGTTTGAAAATTCATTCATTTGTTGTAAAGATCAAACGAATGTTGAGTGTAATTTACGCTAAAAAAGAAATAATAAGAACGAACATGACGTATCTGTGTAAGAAACGATAAAGAAAAGAAATTATGTAAATATTTTTGTATCAGTTATTTATATATGAATCAAAATTATTTTTAATATTTTTTATCTTTTTATAAAATTCATTTGAGTAAAATATATGTGAAATGTGAAGGAGAGACGTGCCTCATAAAATTGAGTCCAGATAATTCATAGCTGATTGGACTGACAGCGGAGGTGTTTTAATCGTAGGAATATAAAAGAATCTTTGATAGAAGACTGACATGGGGCCAAATGACAAATTTACGGCAGACATTTTTGCAGTGGTTATCTGCCATATAACGTACATAACCTACACTATTCTTATGAAAAGCTGATTATACACTCACACACACATATACACCTTTTTTTTTTTATTTCAATGGGATTAAAAAACATATCCTCCGGAATATGAAAAGAATAAAAAGTCAATAATTGCGCTTATTTTTCAGTATTTTTAAGTACTTTCTATGTAACAACCAAATAAGGAATAATTCCTAATTAAATTTTAAATTAAAGTTTCGAATTTTCATTTGGTTTGATTTATTTTAATTTAGAATTTCATAGAGAATTAAACAGATTTCAGCAAAAGAAATGAGCTAGTTTAAAGGAAATTAGCAAAAAACAAATAATATATACCAATGATTGAAAACCAATGTGACTTTTGTTAGTTTAAGGAGATTATCATACAGTTCTTTTCAGTAATTTTTATATTTAATATGTAAAAGTTCTCGGGAGGATGGACCTTCCTTGGAGTGAGAGAGGATTCTTTCTCGAAGCTGAGGATAGGTGTGAGAGATGTATCGATAGCCACAGTGCCAGGCATAAACTGAATTAGAGTAAGTCACAATAAAGGGTGGGGGTATTGTTTGAAATACCTAAATCAACGTGGCTTTACATGTAAGTTGGTCAAACATTTCGGGCGGTCATTCATCCAAGTAGTGACTACGCTCGACTGTGCTTAACTTAATTGCTACCTATTGCACATCCCTTAGCCACTACGTTATCTACTAACTAAACCTAAGATATAAAATAGTTATATGAAAATTATGTATGTCTCATTGACTATTTTGGAAGAGTGTACAGTTGCCTTTCATTGCATCTTAACACCGGATCATTTTTTTACTCAGGTTCGGCCCGAAGATAGCTGAGTGCCTGCTTGGGGAATTCGCGAGTTGTGAATATCTACAAGAGGACATGTTTAATGTCAGAATGCAAATTTAGTATTGATCGGAGCGCTTCAACCAATTCAATCCTACCCTACCACCCCGAAATACGTTGTAAATTACGAACATATTGTAAATTAATAATGATTAAAAGAATAAAATCAACAATGTGTATACTGAGAAAAATAATCAGTTAAGAAAGGACATAATTTAACAAAGCATAATTGCTAACTGGGAGCGCGATACCTCCAGGGGCAAGGTAACGAACTGATATGCACCGGGGCCCGAGTTTGAGCCCAAAGGAAGAAAATTTTATTTCTGTCTCTTCGGCCGTGAATCGACCTACAGACCTCTTAAACACTCTTCTGTGGCACACCCAGCCTCTACAATGTGAGAACCCTTAACTGGGGGAAAAACCTAATGGTTGAGCGTGGAAGCTGACGAAATCACCTCCTTGTATAACTGTTGGTCGCATAACAATACTTCCTTACCAAGTAATATTCTCCAACAATTATTTGATTTAGAAATTTTCAATCCGAGCAACACCATTGTCAAATCCCCAACAATCTAAAAGGCAAACGTGACTATTTTCATTCAAACCGATAAAGCTCCTAAACAATTGGTCCTAGCCACAAATTTTTTATAACAAAAAATATTCTCAATAAAATTTTTGATAAAGAAAGTACCGTCAGTTTTTCGATACGAGTAACACCAAAGGAGCTAGAGCGTGTCAAAATGATACATTTTTGAATGTGAAAAAAAGTTACACCAAGAACGTTTAGACCCTCAGGAAAAAGGCATATTTATCATAAAATATATCCTATTAAGAATAAAAATTGTTACTCATACGGTATTAATAACTATATCCGTTTTATAATTGTAGTAGATGAATATTAAATATCTAATTTTCCACAATGCTAACAATATTAAAAAATAAATAAATAAATGATCAATAATTCTTTCATTAAAAACAATGATGACATTTGCTGTGCTTTCTAATAATACCCTGCTTTCTTCCAAACTTTGGTAAGTTAGAACAAGACACTCAGTTCTATATAGGATACCAATTTTAATTAAGTCAATATTAAATTCTAATCTTTTAGAATTAACTACCAAACTGTAAGGTTGGAGTTAAATTTACCCGAACCATAAGTTTTAGAGCACAGCGCATGCCCCTTTGGTATTTGCTTCGCAAGAGTTCAGGAATTCTACCCTCCAATATCCGTCTAAATGTCAATAATGTGGCATAACCCAGGCAAGCGATATTTTCTATCTAGGAATATACAGTCAGAGTAATAAGTATTCGTACGCTTGCTATAAATCTTAAGAAATAACAGATATTAGCATTATTTGATGGGATTGATTTAAAACAATAAGACCATTAGATGTATACTTCAAAACTTTTATCAATCAATATATTTTTTGAATTTATAGAACATTTTACATAATAGCTTATAAAGAATAACCTAAAAACAATAATAGCAACATTAGTCAAACGTGTTTGTACATGAAACAGAATTTCTATTCAATATTTAGATTCGATAACGATTAATATTTAATAGGACAGAAATATAAAAGCCACCTTTGGTTTTTAATATGCACTCCATATTAAGTTAAAGACACTGTTGTTTTAAAATAACATCCTTTAAATTACAAGGTATAGGGCTATTCGAAACAAGCCCGAAAAAAAATGTTGAGTCAATTAAGTTGTTTAGAATCAACATTTAAAAATTTTAATGTGATTGGATGAAATCCTTTGAATTTGATCAAACGGTATATTATCGAAGAATGAAGCGATTTTCTCACAGTAGATAAAACTGTGGCCTTTTGGCAGTCCTCTATCAGAATTATTTTCCAATACTCGATTATTCATTTTTTTCACGTTTATCTTTCTTTTTTTTTCCCATTACTTTTAAATTTATCTGTTTTAGCGCTGATATTGAGAGGATAAAACGATATTTTATGACATAATATTATAATTAACTACGAATAAATACTACATACAAAACATTAATAATTGTAATTACTTTATGTGAAATGTCGATGAAATTAGGTAATAATCAAAGATTGAAGATATTTCTAAGGTTATGATAAAAGATACACATTAAGTTATGTTATCATTTGAATGCATCAAATCACTAGTAAAAATACACTTCAATTCAGTTTATTTGTTGAAATTTACAAGAGTATAATAAAATATATCTGTCTAGTGAATGTGAATCATATCAAGCTGAGAAAAAGGCTTTCAGGCTTTTTATTAAAAAAAAAAAAAATAATAATAATTTTTATTCAATATAATTAAACATTTTTCTCTGGATAATATTCGTGTAAAATTTTGCCTGTGAATCCTGAAATATTTGTTGTGCACCTTAGCGGTTTCTTCGGGAAGCATCTATATTGGCAACATTTTTAACCTGTACCATAGTGTACACGGTCAGAGGTCACGCTCTGGGTGCGCCTTACGCACTGAGCTACCGTGCCTCCATTGGCTATCAAAGTTGCACCTTTAGCAAGACTGCCCTATGTGTGGCAGTCCCGTTTCTTTTTTTCATCAAATTACAGTAACTTTCTAAAAGTATTTTTCCCAACTATTGATTATGTTTGCTAAAAAAGTTTAGAACTAGTTAGGGTAACAATCAGAAGGAGACAGTGGGGAAGGTAAAGCCGAAAGAATTGCAGAGAATCATCGGGAATAGCCAATTAATGGGGTAGCAGACTGCGCCTCATTGCAAGCAATCACGCTAACTTCAATAGTATTCTACAGATTGCTTTTCGATTATTGCCAACCTCTTTGCTTATTTTATCCTCTGGTTCAAAGGTTCAGGGTCATTTCAGCAACTAAAAAGGATAAGTTTTGGGATATATATCTATAGAAACTCATATCACCCCCTTGAAGAATGGTATCATAACTGGAGAGTTAACTCTCCAAAAATGTTTTCTATAAGATTAGAAAAATATAAAATTATATTTTAAAAAAATATATCTTATTATAAAATAAGATATTTTACATTTTTCTTTTTATATTTTTGGCATGCTGAAATTCAGGAAAATTGTTTTATTGGCAGTGTTCATATGATCATGCTAGGCTTCCCCCGAGATGATTAGTTCAGTACGCAAAGTATGTTTTAAAATTTGGAATTTCATAATACAAAAACTTTTATTAACAAAATATATATTTTTATTGCAACTAATATACATCTCAAACAAACAATAAATAATTATTTAAAATAGAAATGATTTTTTTTATGAAACCCCATCTACATCTAACAGCGGTCGTTATCTATGGCATCAGTAAAAGGACATTACTAAATTTCTACCTTTCAGGATTATCATTTTTAAGCAGGAAAGGATTTTAATTTGCCGAGTTTACGACTTACTTAAACGTTATAAAATGACAATAAGTGCATATTTATTTACCTTTTTTAAACAAACAGTACAATTTTTGATAGATCGACAATTTAAAAAAAAAAATATGGGGAATTGCTGGCATGATCATATGATCACAGTCATAGTAACGGCAATTAAAAAACCTTTAGGATTATTATTTTTTAATGAAACTCATACCAGAGCATTATATGACTACATAAAGTCTAATTCTATAATCTTATCAGTTGAAAATAAATATTAACATTTTTATAACACTGAACGTTGGTGAGAATCGATTTTCAAACTTTGACCAAATTCAAACTTTTTTTCTGATGAGAGAAGTGATTCAATCATCACATTTTCGGTCTCAAATCAACACTAGCACCTCTTAGAGAAGGGCTGAAGAGATACAAAGGAATACAATTAGGGTGGAAGAGCAGGGTGTCCTTTTGAGTGGGGGTACGTTTGGTGTGATCAAGGGAGGGTTAAGACAAATCTCTGTAAATAACATGTACCCAATGTCGAAAACCTAACGTACCTCACCCAGTCCTCCTGTAAATAGAGTAATGTTAAATAACGTTAAACAGATAAAATACCTTGGATTTTATGAATGAATGAATGAAAAATAATCTTTATTCTGGGACACCTTGTCCCCTAAGAATAACACAAAAGAACAATAAAAAGGTATTATTTTCTAGCTGCGTACATATCAGGCAGCAACTTGTATACAGTGTAAATTATATACTACAAGTCTTTTGGTTTTACATAAGAAAAACAAAATAAGTAAATAACAAAATTAAAATAAAATGAAGTAAAAAGAAAAAGAAAATAAAAAGAAATATTCTAACACTAAACTATTATTACATAATTTCGGAAGATTGATAATTGAGGAGGTAGATGAATAAATTATGTTTAAAGGAAGTGAAAGAAGGAGCATTGTGGATGAAATGGGTATGGAATTCCAGAATAAAGCTGCAAGATTAATAAAGGATTTTTCTAAGGAAGCAGTTCGATGAGAAGGGATATACAAATCTATAGGCTGAGATCTGGTGTTCAAAAGATGAATGGAAGAACGAAGGGCAAGGATGTCGTAAATGTACGAAGGTTTTTTGGACTTTAAGGATTGGAATACAAAAGGAACCAAGGAAGTATTGTCGCCAAAAACCTGGATAAAGCCACCTAAGGATTTTTTTGAAGAGGAATAGAGAAAGAGGGACAACCATTTTGAAAGGAGTGATATAAGTGGGGTAATGAAGTTTTCAAACTCTGATAGGAAGGAGTTTAAATAAGATGTGAGATCTGAGGTAGTTGGAGGAGGAGGAATATGGGGTATCTGATGAAGGGTGGTGTTGGATTAGTTGGATTAGCGGTGCTGGAGCATGTTGTATGGGCTTGTTGCTGTGGTTGGGGCAGTGGTTGCTGAGGTTGAGATCAGGAAATTGAGGCTGTTGAGGAGGAAGCGGCATGGCCCCATTTTCTTTCTGGTATCTTCTTTCCGCCCACATTTCTGCAAAAGAAACATATGAAATTTTCGAGGGCTGTCTTTCCTCTGGTCTGTTTTGTTTTCTTCTTTCGGTCTGTGGTCGGTTTGTTTGGAACCTGTTTGCGTAAGTTTTTGTAAGTTTGGCAGCCCCTTGTAAGCAAAAGACTGCTGGAACTTCTCTAGATTTTGTGCAAATATGCGTTTTGCCCACATTTAAAAGAAATATTCTAACACTAAACTATTTATTACATCGAGATCTACAAAGAATAAAGGCAACTCGTAAATTATGCTAAAGATGGGCGCAAGCGCATAACTGAATAATAACAAAATTAAAATAAAATTGGAAAATAAAAAGAAATATTCTAACACTAAACTATTATTACAATTTCGGAGATTGAAAAAGAATAAACCATTGTGATGAAATTGGTATGGAATTCCAGAATAAAGCTGCAAGATTAAAGGATTTTTTCGCATTTTTTCGATATAAACTTGGATCTGGTGTTCAAAGATAATGGCCAACCGTAACTCCGAAGGTTTTTTGGACTTTAAGGATTGGAATAAAAAGGAACCGAAGAATGCCAGAAGTGATGTGAGAACGCCTGGGGATCCCAAAAATGAATCTTATAAAGGAGTTCATTAATCTTTTCACCTTCATTTCAAGCTCGCCAGACAAGGCACTCACATGGAACCCACATACTAAACTGAAGATACAAGAAACTGCATGTCGATTTCGACTGCTCCAATGCTTACTTGACTAAAGTTTTTATCTCTCGATTGACTTGAAAAAACTCATATAAGACCATTTTCAGACCTATTGGGTCTTACGGTCAGAGTTATGGAGTTCCACTTAACCATCAAATTCTTCCATCCAATCATTCCATTCCAAAATCGTTGGAAAAATCCTTAAAGCCTTTTAATTTCTTACAAATGAACTGATCCACATCGACCTTAATATCCCATATGTCGCTGATTTTGCAAGAACTAGAATCCTTCCATTTCACAATTACAATAGAGAGAGAGAGTGAGAAAGAGTTGGAGGGATAAGAGAGAGATTTCAGTTAAACTTTTAAAGTATAGTACTTTCTCATGTGTTGCTTTGAGTTCATTGCTTTGAATAAACATTTCGTACCAACATAGAAAAGGTTTAAAAATTTGGACATTGAGAAATCTAGAAAATACTGTAGCCATGAGCTAGGGCCCTTTCCAATTTAGAGTAGGAATAGAGCCCCCAGGGGTTCCAGGAATGAAAAGAGGGAAGGGGAGGAAGAATAGCCTCTGTCCATTGAGATCCTTCTTAGAAGGGCAGTTAGGAAGATTTACCGATGGAATAACAAATATTTAACAATAGTTACAGAATTTTAAAAAAATAAAATTTACTATTAATAATTGTGATATTGATGATTCGTTGCTAATGATCTTATAATTTATATTTTGTAAATTTCGACGTTTATAAGAATGTAAAAGCTTTTTTTTTAAGAAGGCGGAATATCACTGACAATAGATGAAACAAATAATCTGTTATAATTTATTCACAATTATTTACATATTTACATCTACATTACATATTTACGTTACAGACTTTTCCTGCAATACTGGGCTTAAGAAGCTTTTGTAAAATCTTTTTATTTTGGTGATATTAATGATGTATTTTTTATCATTAATAAAAGGTAAATAAATAAAATAAATATATGAAATAAATGGTATATTTTTTATCATTCATAAGCGGTTACTATTTTGGTGATATTAATGATATATTTTAAATAATCTTCCGGCTGGGGGTTATTAAAATTTGCAATTTTTATAAATACGGAATTATATCTTGTATTTAAATTACGATCAATGTTTGTTGATAATAAATGAGTAGTGACTTTTTCTATTATGTTATTTTTGTTAGATAATAATTTTTGTGGATTGAAAAAATCTTGAAAGTCTTGTGGGATATTTCCGTTAATGGTTAATTGTTTAATTTGAGATGCCCAGTTATATTGAAAATCTGGTTTATTGGTATGTAAATCTAGAAGTCTTTCGAGGCAGATGCGGGGTAGCCGATTTTCTGGTAATGCCATGATTTTAATTGAAAAGTTAATTTATTTTTTTTAGTACTGAGATGAATAGCGGATTCCGTCCTGTTTCTAATCTTACAATACCATTTGGTGTGCATTTGGGCCAGAAATATAGTGTTTTTAGAAAATTATGTGGAATATTTTCGATAGTTTCCAGGTAGTTTAAACTCCAGATCTGAGCTGCATACAGATGTGTTGAAGAGGCCATAGCATCAAAAAGAACCATTTCTATTTCCCCGAAATTACTTTTACCCTTAACAAGTATTGATTTTACTTTTACGCTTGCAATACTTGCTTTTCGTACAAAGTGATCAGCTGCTTTTGCAAACTTTTCTGTTGAGGTAAATGTTCTATATATATTGCTAATGTGTATATTAGATACAGAAACTTGTCTTTTCCTAGAAAACTCCATTATCATTCAAATTCACTAGTATCTCAACTAGCCCACCATTCTCTTCTTACCGTCGAAGCGTCCGTCTAGAAGATTTTTCCAATACCTTAAAATTTTATTTAGGAGTGCTATCTGTAGGCAGGTTATTGGTTCACAAGAATTTTATTTTATTTTATTTATTTATTTCTATTTGCTGCTTAACGTCCTTATGTATTCCGAGTAGGGAAGGAAAGACGGGTTATCCTTCAGGTTATCAACATATAAATATAGGTTCACCACAATGTAAATTTTAACCCGCCCAGGTGGGATTCGAACCTACGACCGTCTGTACCGAGCGCATTCAGACACGCCCAAACTCGCTCGGCCATCACGTCCCATTTTAATCATTATTATGATCGTTGTTATCACATTTACCTGATGTATTTGCTTTTTATCTAATTTATATTTCAATAAATAATATAAATATATTTATATAAACTACAAATGAAAAGTATTCGCAAACGATCCCTGTTCACACAGTTCTTTCCTCTCTTCGTTTCCCTTAGGTATAGTACACCTTTGATACTCAAACATTTTTTATCTTTCTTAATAGTTTCTAGAACTTCGAATATATTCTAATCTTCAAAAAGTTTAGGATTAGATCATAGTAATCGATTAGTTTTGATTAAGTTAATCATTATTGTGATCGTTGTTATCATATTTACTTGATGTATTTTTTGTTTAGCATTGTTTTAGTGCTTTAATACAGAACTATAACTCAAAATACTGTTCAACATTTTTTAACTTCTTTCAATTTATTATCTTTTCTTAAAAAAAAAAGCTTGTTGGATTACTCCCATTTTATAGTGAAATAATATCACTGCTTGCTGAATCACTTTGCATGGACTTAAATTAGAAGAGACACGCTACGGAAGCACCTGGTAATTTTAAAGAGTCCGTTATTGTTTTCGGAAAGGACTATTTAAGTAAGTAGGGCCGTTATTAGGAACTAAAAAAAATATACATATATAATAATAATATTTTATCAATATTAAAATGGATTATATAATTGTAATCTATACTAATTCAAGCAACCAATCTACGATTCATCAATAAACATTTTAAAATCAATTATTAGACTGAATATAAAATGTGAGCGATATTCTTATTACGTATTCACACTTCAAAATTTAAACATTTGACACATAGTTAACATAATCATAAATATTATCTACTAGCTGAAAGTACTATGCTCTGCTACGGTTTAATATCATTAGGGTTGAGGACAACTTAGATTAGTAAAAGTTAAGCTTAACGTTGATAATTATTATTACTTAAATAAACCTAAAGAATTCCATTCTTAGAATAGTTTCAATAAGTAAATTTGATAATTTTTTTTAAGACTTTTTATGGATTTTGGGTTTTCTTATACTTCTGTACAGTCCCTCTAAGTACAGTTGGATGATTTTCAGAATATGTGTGTACAGCATATCTTTTAACTTCAGGTTGACTTTCTTTATGTTTGTTTCACTTTTCTGCTAATTTCAGGATGATTTGTCATGTACTTCTTAACATCTTCCCTGTTGACCTCTACATGTGCTTGAATTTATTTTGCAGCCGAGTCCCTTAGTTGTTTGTTGCGAACTGAATTAGTGAATCATTTCCTACGTTGTTTACTTTTAGATGGATGGGTTTACTTCAATGTTGCAATATACTACTCTGAACTGAGAAAAAGGTATATTCTAGGTTCAAGGAATGAAATTCATAAATGCTAGGAATGCCGATTATCTTTTGACCGGAAAACTGAAGGAAGAGTAGTTGGGGACGAAGCTACTGGTGAAGAACTGACCTTACACGTCATCACCAGAGAACATAAATCTTTTAACCTCCTCTTTAACATAAGTCTTAGAGCTTCTCGTATAGCTTCTCGTCACGAAACAACTCAAACTTGCAAGAGTCCACCTCTGCAGCCACCATGAGTTCACAGAAAGTACCATATTATAAGGTTTCGACATCGATCGTATTTTTGTTTGTTTACAACTATAAGGAACATCTAACCTGTTTTGTAACTTAGCTCCAAATACCATATTACAATTAATCTATTATTATTCACCCAATAAAAATTAATCGCATTTTTCGCGAATGAGCCGCGATCCAGGCCGATTTTTTTAAAATTCCTTTCTTAGCGAGCACCTACGGAACCAGAGGAAGCTACATATCGAATTTCATTCCAATCCGTTCGGTCGTTTCTGAGATTTCGTGAGTGGTATTTGACAAATATATAGTAGATAATAATGAATTTGTAAAACTTAATTTATTTTAATATAATAAAACACTGGTCTGTTACTCTGACCCTATGCCCCAGAATCGAATCCTGTCAAGTCAGGTAATTATTATATTCCGTTATCTATAAATATCAAACCAGGAGGCACACTCTGCCAATATTAAGTGGGTACCCTTAAATATCTTGCCACTAAGGTTAATATATAGACGCGACGCGTCCCAGCCTATCTTCAACTACCAAGTAGTGTGGTTCAGGCTTCTGATTTTTTTAAAAAAATTTTAATTTCTTTGTTCCTGCAACCATTTAATAATTAAAACACTATTCAATCAAATTCAGCTGTTCAATTTGCAACTTTATCCGTTAGTGGGTAAAAAAACAGCTGATTCTACAAAGTCAAAGTCAAAATTACATCTCAGCAATTTACTCCCTCCTTAGTAATTCAACTTCTATTCAAGTCTAACATTAAACTCCTCTAACTAGCACTAAGCCATCCTTTTATAACTAATCCCGAAAATTGTAACATAAGAATAAATATTTGTGATGAATAAGTAATTAATAAACTGTTAACAAGAGTTTTTAATTAATCAATTTTATAAAAAATAATAGTTTAGTTAATTTTATGTCAATAACAGTTGCAGAAAAAAAAAATTATATATATATATATATATATATATATATATATATATATATATATATATATATATAGATATATAACTATCGGGTGTAAAGTATTTTACTCACTTCGCTTCCCTCGCTCGTGCGTGCAATCCTTGCCTCGCTTATTATTCTTTATTATTTCTTTCAAACAATTTCTTAAATTAAAAAAAATATATATTTTCTTTTATTAAACGTGTAAAAAGGATTTTTAAAAACTCCATACTTGACCATCTAATAATTTATTTAAAAAGTTATAAATTTAAATTCTTATTTATCTATTTAACTATGTTAAACTATAATCTACATATATACAGAAGGTATATTATATGTACAACATAGCTTCACTAATACGACCCGTAAGGGACCAAGGGGTTAAAATGAACGTCTAGGAAAGCTACATAGCATATTTTCTGTTCAAATTGTATCAAATCTAGTCTAGTCTAATTTTGAGTAATGCCAGCGTTTTTGTAAAACCAACCGTGCAGCAAATATTTTAGGACTACGTAAAAAATTTCGAAATATTTGACACTTTAAGAGAGTGGTGCCGTTTCAAGATCCAAACCTTGGATTTACTTAAACAACTACTAAACTGATTATAGACAAGAAAATCAGAACTACTCGACCTTTTATCTACTAATGTATGCTAAAATGTACAATTTTATTGGACTATTATGGATTCCACGAAAATATGTTACCCTACCCCCTCGGACTTAGCACAAGAGACCCAACCGGAGTGTCGGACTAGCGGAGTCGCATTATTGAGGTTCTATTGTATGAACTTTCGTAACCATAACTGAACGTCTTTTAACAGATTAATATTTAATATTTAAATTTTTTTTATCTATTATTAATAATTAATATTTTTATTTTTAATTATTGGAATTAGTGTTACTCGTAAGTATACTTTCTTTTTCAAGCTTGGGAGAACATTTTTCAAGGAATATAGATTTTTTGTTTTCAACAAAAATAAAAAATGACGAAGTAATACGATTGTAAAACTGAGAGGAGAATGTACTTAATAACAATTAAATATTTTTTTTCTTCCACATCTTCTTCTTTTTGACGTCCAATTTTTTTTTTTTTTTTTTTTTTTTTTTTTTTTTTTTTTATAAATTCTTACAAAGGTGATTATCTTTTCTCTTGTAAATTTTTCTCTACGATATAAAAGCCATTGCAGAACGTAGATTATGTGAAATTTATTTGCAAAAATATGTTAAGTATTTAAATTTACCGACTTAGACTCAGAGAGGACAAATTGTTTGTCCACTGTGTAATTCACAGTCATTTTTAAATGTTATCTTCCAAAATGTGTCAGTTTATTTTCTTTCCTCTGTCCATTTATTTTTTAATGAAAAGTGTTTATGAATAAAATTTGAATGCTGCTAAAATTATTTTTGTTATCTGACAAGAATTAGAGTTCCATTAAATACATTTCGCTTTCATTTCTCGGTTTTGAATTTTATTTCAGAAAAAAACTTACTGGAGGGCCAAGATGAAAGGAAGAATAATCCATTAAATTGCCGGATATGCTGGCCCTTTTTCGAGAAAACCCCTTTCTCTTAGTAGGCAGTTCCTGTTAATTTCCTTCTCATCTTTTCTTCATGAAAATAAATCTGGGGAAGTGTGGAAATCTTAATGTTTCTTCCCCAAGAGAAATATATTCTGTTATATTTTCCGAAATAATTAGATGTTTTATAATAATCATGTTCGTATAACTAATTATATTGGAAAGGTCTATACAATAATTCTCGATTCCGAAACCGAACCTAGTTAAAAGCAGTTATTGTCTACAACGTATGATGTATGAATTAACTAAAATTCTATATATATTATATATATATATATA
The DNA here is from genome assembly GCA_003667255.2 of Euschistus heros. Classification (NCBI taxonomy): domain Eukaryota; kingdom Metazoa; phylum Arthropoda; class Insecta; order Hemiptera; family Pentatomidae; genus Euschistus; species Euschistus heros. Next base: position 84,376 of record RCWM02000359.1, read on the forward strand.
TATATATATATATATATATATATATATATTATATATATATATATATATCTTAATTTATATAAATTACGTGTCGCTTCCTTGGGGCAGGCTGACCAACAAAAAATATAGGATAGCTTATAACTTAATTTATAGTCGCAATATTATTTGTATATTATCTGAAAGTAACAATTATCTGTTTGCTCCATACGATTCTACCATATGGCGGTATAAGGTTATACTACTATATAAAAGGACCAGCCATTTTTCGTTTGTGATCACTAACCGCCAAAAACTACTGAACCAATCTCTACCAAATTTTGACTACATCATCTTTATAGGATGGTTTAGCAATAGTAAAATGTAATGCTTTTCAACTAATTTTTTATTGAAAAATGAATAATATGTAGATAACAGTGAAGTTCAAAAATGGCGGCAATTACCATCTACATGAAAGGTTAAAAGGTACAGTGTTACATAGAGCTTGACATTGGTAATAAAATTTACTTATTTTCAATTAAATTGTTATAACGGCTATATGGAGTGAAATATACCAAATTTTAACATAATTTTCATAGTTCTAGGTTTAGCAACAATAAAAATTTAAATGTACAATGTTGAGTGTTAGAAACGGGTTTTGCCACACTATCACATACTTTTATAGTTAGAAATTAAAATCCAACCAGATCAAATTAATGACATTATTTCTGTCGAATGAAAATTATTACAAATCAAAATGCCGATCCTCAGCTGTTTAATATTGTTTGTAAAAATATGAATTTTGAACCTTTAGTTGTAAGCACTGATAATGCAGTTTCTTAATAGTCTCTGCCCATCTGGATTACCAACTTATATATTAAAATTAAAAATGGGATGTCTAATTATGCTTTATGTTAACTTCAAACACCTAATCAATCTAAATTTATCCAAGTTAATAATGACTGCTATGCGTGAAAATATCATCAAAAATATAATTTTCAATTGTTCACTTTAATACAAGATTTTTATCGATAAAATCAATTATTAGTTAAAATTATCTAAGATCTTCAATTATGAGAGAGGGGGAAGCATCGACGGCGGATGATAAAGTTATATATAAAAGGACAAGCCATTTTCGCTCGTGATCACTAACAGCGAAAACTATAGAACTTTTCTGTACCAAATATTACTATATCATCTTCATAGTTTAAGGAAGGTTTGGCAATAATAAAATTTACATATTTTCTATTAAATTACTGTTTAAAAAGCGATAAATATGTGGTGTGCAGTAAAGCGAGCGCCATTCAAGAGAGGTTACAATGATCCGGTGTTAAATATAGCTAGAAATTGATAATAAAGTTACTTAATTCAATTAAATTGTTATCCAAAAAACTACAAATATGTGGCAAGCGACAATAGCGTTTAAGTAAAACTAATGAACCTATCTGAATCAAATTTTAACTACATCATCTTCATAGTTCTTGAAAGATTTTCAATTAGAAAGTTTACTATAATAATAATTTTACTATTATATAAAAGGACAAGCCATTTTACGTTTGTGATCACTAACCAAGAATACTACTACACCAATATGTACTAAATATTAACTACATCGTCTTCATAGTTCCAAGAAGGTTTAGCAATATTAAAATCTACTGATTTTTGATTTATTTTTTATTTAAAAAAGAAAATATGTGGACAACAGTGAAGTTTGAAAATTGACCGATAGGTGGCGAGCGCCATTTTACAATAGAGTTAACAATGGTAAACTTCAAGAACCGTATTAAACATCTAATAGTAACCGTAATTAAAAAAATATTATAATAATACATAATAAATAACATATTTAAAAAATATTAGTATATACCTAAAAAGAAATGGTCTTGTAATCTGAATATGAATATAATCCCAGTGGATAGATTGAAAATATAATTATTAACAATTTAGAAAATTCACATGCTGACGGTGCAGGCCTCGTAATCCCATTATTTACCATTCGACCCTGTCATTTTGTTATTCAATATTCTAATTCATTTCGGTCTAAGAGGATTACTTCACCGCCAGGTCCGAATCAATTTATTTCGTATTCAATTCAGTTTAAAATTAACAGGAAATCCCAATATAGTTTCTTATAAATAAAAAGTTTAAGGACTTTTTTTTTTTTTTTAATGATTAATCGAATTTTTATGCGTATGATTTTTTTTTTTTTTTTAAGTATTCATCTCTTGAGTTTCTAGATCACAAATGACATCGATTTATGAGCAAAAATTTTCGGTATAAATCTTCTAAAGAATTATATTTTCTGAAATAAAATTTTTTTGACAAAGAAGCTGGTTTTGGATATTTAAACGTAAAATGTCACTATAAAAAATAACCATTATGTATTCTAAAAATTTAATTAGACTAATCTTGGTGGAGAGACTTGTTCACCATCTTTAAAAAATAACTAAACCAAGGAATCATTATATTAGGCTGGAAATACAAAATGCTCCTCAAACAGTTTGATTGTTTAAATATTTAATATATAAACTCTTTGATTTCAGGATATTATAGATAGGTTTTAATTAAAATGCTACTTTCTTCACTTACCTAATATTTTTAATCTAAACTTTTTCATGTAAAAATCAACAAAAAGGGAAAATTTAAATGAACTAATTTAGAATGACCTTAACATTTCATAATAATTGTCAAAAACTAAAAAAGAATATATATTTCTATATTAAAAATATGTTTACAATTCTCTGGGACATCGCTAGAGTTAGCCCGGAACCTCTTCTTCGGTTCAATTATATTAAAATATGTTTACCCGTTTTCGAAGATATCTTTAAACATAAACTATCCAACTTATAAGGTTTTTGAGGTTCAGTGATAAATAAAAAAAACTATTTTGGCGACGTTTCGGAACTATATTGTTCTCATAATCATGCCTTACTGGGAAAAAACAGGTTACAATAAAAATATATAAGTGATTTCAAAACATAAAGTTAGCTACAATATAAGTATATAACAACATGTGTAAGAAGAATTAAATATATTTAATTATTCTAATATTATTATACTTATTATTATAAGTATTAGTATATATAAGTATACACTTATACATTAGTATATAGTTGTTATACACTTATATTGTAGCTAACTTTATGTTCTGAAATAACTCGTATAACTAATATAATTTTATTGTAACCTGTTTTTTCACTGTAGGGCATGATTATGAGAACAATATATTTTCGAAACGTCGCCAAAATAGTAGTTATTAATTATTGCCTGAACCTCAGGAACCTTACTAAACATATATATAATTATGTGTGTGTGTGTGTGTGTGTGTGTGTGTGTGTGTGTGTGTGTGTGTGTGTGTGTGTGTGTGTGTGTGTGTGTGTGTGTGTGTGTGTGGGTGTGTGAATATAAGCTAGAATTCAATTACTTCGTGTGACACTGAGCCTAGGTAGCCCCAAAAAAGCATCTAGTGGTTGAGGGGGCAAAGCAGAACCCAATGAGATCCCAAAAAGAAAAAAAAATAAATAGATGATCTGAAAAAGATTTAGGTAAATTTTACAATGACAAGAAAAATAAGTTTAAAAAATAAAAAATAAAATATTATTGTAGGTATGTGAAGAGAGGTTAAAAATAAATAAAGTGAAATAAGTTAGATAAAATTGATCAAAAGAGTCAATGAACAGATAAAATAATAAACGTTTAAAGAAATTAAATGATAAATAAAAAAAACGAAATTGAATGTGTTGAAGTAAATTGTAAATGCAAAGTTATGAATCAGTAAATGTAATATTTTATGAATAAAAAATATTTTTATATAGAAGAGACAGAATAAATTTGCAACAAAAAAACATACGTAATAGAAAATTAAAATAACTAAAAAAAGATATATCATCAAATGAACACTCGGTCATGATTAGAACTAAGACAAGCTATAAAAAAAAATATTTTAAAGAAAAGAGTGTTAAAACGTTTTATTATTTTTTTAAGAAAAGAGTGTTAACGGTTTTTAAACGTTTTTTTTTTTTTGAGAGAGAGAGAGAGTTAGAGAGAGAGAGAGAGAGAGAGAGAGACGAGAGAGAGAGAGAGAGAGAGAGAGAGAGAGAGAGAGAGAGAGAGAGAGAGAGAGAGAGAGAGAGAGAGAGCGAGAGAGAGAGAGAGAGAGAGAGAGAGAGAGAGAGAGAGAGAGAGAGAGAGAGAGAGAGAGAGAGAGAGAGAGAGAGAGAGAGAGAGAGAGAGAGAGAGAGAGAGAGAGAGAGAGAGAGAGAGAGAGAGAGAGAGAGAGAGAGAGAGAGAGAGAGAGAGAGAGAGAGAGAGAGAGAGAGAGAGAGAGAGAGAGAGAGAGAGAGAGAGATGAGAGAGAGAGAGAGAGAGAGAGAGAGAGAGAGAGAGAGAGAGAGAGAGAGAGAGAGAGAGAGAGAGGGGTGATAAAAAAAGAGAAGAATCAAAAAAATAAAAAGAAATGGAGAAATTTGTTTTTTTTTAATATGAAAATTGTTAGGATAAAAAGAGGAAATAAATTGTGTATTAATTTAGTGATTTATAGGATTGGGATCTATAAATAATTCGGCACAATTACATGCCAATGACTAGCAGATATATTTGTAAAAGGATTAAAAGTTCTCAGAGGTTGAAACCCACAAACACCCACACAGAGATGTCATGATTTTTTTTTTTTTTTTTTTTTTTTTTTTTTTTAACAATTCACCAGTATGACAAATTATTTGGTAAATCCTGATTACCACATATTCGGCAAAATGTGTTATTAGTAAACTATATTTTATATAGTCAGTTATTCTGAAATGTGTAAGGATGATAATGTATACTGTTAACATTCCCTTAAAGTCACTCTCAGAGACAGCTCCTGACACGTGAATATACTGTTAGTTCTGCACTTGACCGAACTGAAGTCCCTCATGGACCTTGTGGACTGAATCTCTAACGGCTGTTCAGGACCAGCAGTGACAAACGCCTACCCCCTTCCCTCCTACCCATCTCCCCCTCCCAACCATTCCGCCAGTCGTTACTCTCTTCAGAGTTGGGAACTAGAAAGAAAGTTGTAAAAAGTTGAGCTTAAGGGTAAAACAAGGAGTTGTCCCGGCGGATTCAGTTTTATGCACGCAACTTTTCCCAACTTAACGGTTTTATTGGTAATCTGAATTTCAGATAGGCTACAACTCGCGGCCTAGCACCCCTTCCAGACAACAGACTTCTATTTGCATCATAATGATTCCATTCACTCCCTCTGTGTTTTGCGAGTTTCTAACATAAACAACGTTTTGAGTGCTTTTGCCGGGGTGGAATAAGGACTGCGAGTTACAGATTAGCCGGAAACACTAGGAGGCTCAGGAAGACAAAAAAAAATCTTACTTTAAAAAAAAAAAAGAAAACAGGTAGACTAAACATGTATAGGAACAACCGAAAAAATAAATCTAGTGAGAAATTATTTTGTTACAGCGATGATGAAAAAACGATCATCCACACTATAATATAAAAGCTTATCCATAACGATTTTAATGATCCACATGTTGCTGAGTTGGCCCAAACCAGATACTTATCCTTGCATAGTAAGCTCCGAAATCCACTAGTTTCTCAACTTGCTTTTACTCCATTCCCGATTATCTTTCGAAGTGTCTGAAAAGAAGATGGCCTATAGATTTTCTAGTGTAGAGTTTTTATTGAAGTGCTACTGATGAGTAGTTGTTTTTAAGTTTTGCTATGTTATTGTAATTGTTATTACCACATTTACTTACGTTTGTATTTGTAGTTGTAAATTTCAATAACTTGATCAATTATATATATATAATCAATATTTTTATACTGATCACTGTATAAGGTCGATAGGGACTTCGTAAGGTGTCGTAAGGTAGTAGACTCTCTTTTTTTACTTCGCGCATGGAGTGTGAAAAATGAGTATTTACGGATTTCAAAGCTCTGATCTTAAAATTGCTTGACTTCAGACTCATGGTCACTTGGGTTTCTATTAGATCTAATTTAATAAAACGCCACTAAACATTATGTGATTATATGATTATTATTATAAAATTATATTATATTAGCATTCCCCGGACGCAGGTTCACCTGCTCTCATGAGCAAAGATGTTAGATAATTTCAATTAATAATTGAAGTTTTATTTTTTCATCGATAAAAATCTTGTATAAAAATATCTAAAGGATAGTCCAGTCAATGAGTGCTGATATTAGAGTGCATGGATTATGCGATAATTTTTGAATTCATAGCTTCGTTAGGAATAGTTAGCAGGTAAACATAGTAAAAGTCCCAACCACTGGGGGGTGAGCTAACGGTGAGGGGGAGGGGAGAAGTTAATTTTTTTTGTTTTTTCGATAATATCTCGAAAACTGTTGACTCTAGAAAAATATGTTACAAATAAACATAAAAACTTATTACATTTCCTATACAATTGATAAAATATAAATTTGTCGTAGTTCTAACCGTTTACGAGATATTCGTTATTGAAATCGGTGATTTTCGGAAAAAAACAACTGTCACCTCACTCTTTGTCAAACTTTTGTTTCTAGTATCTCCCACAATCGTTTCTCAGAAAAAATGTTAAGATCAAAATTGTAGAGTATTAAATTTACTTTAATTTCATATATACGTTTCTGGTGTTTGAAGCAAGTGTTTAAAAAAAAGTGAGGTACACATTTTGTTCACTACTCCTAACAAAACTGTGAAGTAAAAAATTATCGCATATTTCATGCAATCTACCATGTGTTTATTGACTGGACTAGGAGCAATATATCTTATATGATATTTTCACACATAGCAGTAATTTTTAACCTTGTTAACATTGCACTGATTTGGTGTCAAAGATTACGTAAAGGCATAATTAAATATCCATTTTTTATTCGTAATGTGTGAAATGGTAATCCCGATAAAAAAAAAAAACCGGTCAGCGCTGAAGTAATATAAGACAAAGTAACTTCCTTAAATAAGTTGAAGATCAAGCTGTTTTTTAGATCCCAAGTTTGTGAAATTCAAGGTTAAATTTACTCTCCTCTTATAGAAAATTTAATGCTAAATCCGAAAATGCGGTCAAAGTTTGAAAAATATTTGAACATTATAGAGATATTGCAGCTTTTATGGTAAATACGTGGTTTCCTCAAAAAAGTCTTTGATTTATTGTTTGAATGCATAGGATTGGAATAAAAAGGTGATGTCTGCGAATTTTCTACATTTTTGATCTACTTTTACCCAATTTTTTGTTACCCTTACAAGTACTCAGCCAGTATATAATTCGAATTTTTACTGATTTATGACCAATTGTTTTCAAGGCGACTTGCCTTTGACAAAAACACCATTTTGCATTAGATGAGTATTTCATTTCATCTAAAAATCGGCTAAATATTTTGCTTTTAAGGATTATTATAACATTTCATCTAACTAAAGTTTCCTGTGTTCAAAAACCTTTCTTTAAAAATGAGTTTTATTTAATTAATACTATAGTATTCTGTTTTTCAAGCCACAAAGCTATTCAATCAAATACAAAGAGATAAGCCATTACAATTTTTTAATTAAAGCCAATTTTGGTCAATAAATAAATTTAAATAATAAATTAAATTATTTAAAAAAACTGCTCTTAGAACGTACATAATTGATATGTTTACTTACACAAATCTGGATATAATATGTGTTGATTTCATGGTACATACCTTAAAAAAATTAAGTATACAATTAATTATATTGTTTCATTACAATTATATATATATATATATATCTGTATGTGTGTGTGTGTGTGGGTGTGTATATTTATGAATTATTCATTGTAATTCGTGATTAGCAATGTTTGTTTATAATACATATAAAAGTAAAGTTAATTTCAATTAATCATTTATAAGAAAGCGAAATTATAAACACATAATTTGTATCTATTAAATCAATAGTCCTTTTTTCTATTGTTTTCGATTTTCAAAGGATTTTTGATTTTATTATATATAAAAATAAGTGCATTCGTAGTATTTTTAACTTTTAGTATTCATATTTTTTTTTCTTAATTTATTGATATTTACAACTGTACAAAATAATATACAACAAGTAAATAAGTTGACAGTGAATTCAATGGCATGCAAATAACTTGTGAAGAACTACTCACTAGTAGCACTTCAATAAAATCTACACTAAAAGGTCTCTAGGCCATCTTCTTTTCAGACGCCTCGGAGGATTATCAGGAATGGAGGAGGAAGCAAGTTGGGAGACTAGTGGATTGGTGTGGTTATGGAGCTTACTATGGAAGGATAGGTATCTGGTGTGGGCTAAATCAGAAACATATGGAACATTAAGATCTTTATAGATAAGTTTATTGGTCACAAAGTAAGGAGCATTGAGGATTTTTTGAAGGATTTTGGATTGTAAGGATTGGATACGAGATGAATTGGATGGTTTAGTAGAGCTCAACTCCGTACGTCCAAATAGGTCTAATCAAAGTCATGTAAATGAGTCTTTTGTAATTAATTGGGAGCTTTGAACGTTTGTCTAGTAAATGTTGAAGCAGTCTATAACGACGGGCAGTTTCTTGTCGTTTTAGTCTTGTATGTGGATTCCAAGTTAGTCGTTTGTCCAAGTGGAGTCCTAGGTAGCGGATCTGTTCAACAGGAATTAGTGGAATATCATTAAAGGATACTGTAGGGCAGGATGTTGTGGGTTTACGACGAAGGGTAAAGGTTATTTGATGGGATTTATTTGGATTTATTTTGATTCTGCATTTTTTAGACCATTCTTGAAGGTTTAGGATATGTGATTGGAGTGTTTGAGAGGCAATAAAGGGATCATTGTTTACTGATAACAAACATGTGTCATCGGCATAAGTGGTGAGGACAGTGGTAGGATGAGTTGGGATGTCAGCAGTATTAATCTTAAATCGTAAAATGAGATCATCCAGGTAAAAATTAATTATAATCACCAATCTTATGGCCTAAGATATTAATTAATCCAATGCCATTTACCTTTTAGGATATATTTATTGTTATGGTTGAAGAAGATGGTCAAGAACGCAGTTATGTTTTTAAGTTACTTAAAAAAAAAAAAGTTATAATAATGGTATTTAATTAGATGTTCAAACTATTTCATATTATTTGTTTAATTAACTTACCAATTTTTGATATTCTTTCAATTAATTTTGTAGTCAATACATTCGATATTCTTTTGCAAATTAATTACTCTGTTTAGCCCCGAAGAAGATCTGCAAGGAAGATCGAAACGTCGGTAATCCTTTTATAAACCTGGCTGCATTTCTGAACATCTCATTCAACCGTTATATCATTCATTCAAAAATACTATTTTCATCATAAATTTTTATATTAACTCGATTTTTAGAATGTTTTATGAAACATTATTTAATACCAATAAATTTATTAATCTTACTTATGAATGTGCCATTTAAATATGGCAAACAGTGACATACGCTTCACTTATCATTTTTTAAATGCTTAATATATATTAAAAAAGGGACAGAGGGAGTGGACCATAAATTGAGATTATTTCTAAGTTTACGACTGTGACTCTACGTGATCAAGCTTTTTATTAATCTCAATAAAGTGCCGTCCATGAAATGCCTTAATTATAATTTATTTATAAATTCAACAAACGACTCTCAATTTGATGAGATAGGTATTAATTTATTGTGCCGACGTTTTTGCCTGCACTACAAACTTCCATCAGGGCTAGAAAGAAAAAAAAATGTCATGAAAAGTCAATTAAAAAAACAAAATAATAACATTGTCCTTGGGTAAGAGTGCGTTGGATATAAATATTATATATGAGAAATTAAACACTGTTTTATTTATTCAAAATGAATTTTTTGAATGATAAATGTTTAAATAAGTAAATAAAAGGATTAAAAAATCAAATCAAGTAACAATATAGGCCTACACAAAGATCAAAATAAAATATAAAAAAAGGGTCCAAAAGCAATAACTTGACCTGCCCCTATCCCAAAAAGGTTACCTTCCGAAGGGCAGAAACCCTATTCAGTTATACAGAGGGTCCTTTGATGTTCTGGTAAATAGAGTCCACTGGCTAAAACAAGTATCTCTGTATGATTTAAATATCCCATAACACGTTGCATCGTATATTTTTTGTATTTTATTTGTACAATATATCACTCAAATAAACTACTTTTGTTAATATTGATGAACTAGACACTAGTTGAAATAGGAAGGTGAAAGAAATTAGAGCTTTAAACGGTAGTTCTTCCTGTCAGTTTTAGATATTATTAAATAAAGTTTCTTTACTGAGAAACTTAAACTTAATGTTTATACCATTATTCTAATAGAAAAAAATGAAAGAAAAAATTGTATTAGACCTGAAATATATTTAACTTTTCTTTTTCTTTTTTTTTTATATTTTTATTATATACATTTATTGAAATTTATACATCAAGTAAATGTATTGATAAAGATTATAATAACATGTTAAAACTTGAGTAGAACTATTCACCAGTAGCACTTTATTAAAAATTCTACACTAGAATGTCTCTAGGCCATCTTTGTTTCAGACGCCTCGGAGGTTTATCAGGAATGGAGTGGGGAGCAAGTTGAGAAATTAACAGATTCGAGTGATTATGGAGCTTACTATGAAAGGATAGGTATCTGGTGTGGGCTAAATCAAAAACATATCGAACATTAAGATAACTTTATGGATAAGTTTATTGGTGGCAAATTAAGGAGCATTGAGGATTTTTCGAAGGATTTTGGATTGTAAGGATTGAATACGAGATGAATTGAATGGTTTAGTGGAGCCCCAAAGCTCAACTCCGTACGTCCAAAAATGTCTAATCACAGTAATGTATATAAGTCTTTTGTAATTAATTGGGAGCTTTGAACGTTTATGTAGTAAATGTTGCAGTAGTCTGTAACGACGGGCAGTTTCTTGTCGTTTTAGTCTTAACATAATCTTTAACTAATGAACATATTTCCACTTATGTCAACAAATATTTCCACTTAAATATTACAAACAAGGTAATTTGACTTATATTACGTGGCTATAATTTTGATCATATTTAAGTACAAACGGTCGTTCCATCAAATGTATCTTAAACCACCTTTTCACTATCTTTCTTTTTCTTTATCTTATTCTTGAGCCATTTATAGCGTCTAGGAGCCTCAAACCAATATAGACATGCCTCTCGGTCTCTGTTAAGCAGCCTCGTTTCTTGAAGGATATTTCCTGTCCTCCAGGATGACCCCGTGGCCTTCTTCTTGTGCATAGAGCTTCCATTACATTCTGCGGATCTCTTTCTTTATCCATTCGAAAAAAAAAAAACTTCAGCACTATTCAAGCTGTCGGTCTTTAGCTCCATTACATCCAGCCTTTTTCATAGGTTCATTATTGACACGGTATCTCCTGGTCCTTCCAACAGCTACCCGCTTTTCATCTTCCAATTGTCACTCAGCTGACTGCCTATTCACTACCACAAGTAAGGTTTGGGAGGTATACAGACAAGTGTACAGATATATGCTATTACAGATTGAGTAATAAAACTAGGTAGTTGAATTTGGGTTTTTTTTTTTTCACCATAAATATTAAAATTAAAGAAATTCATAATACTTTTTTTCTTATTCTATTCTTATAAATTAATATTATTAGTTTATATTATTTCGTATAATATTACCATTTGTCATGTCTTTTGGCTGTGGGTCTATAGGTTTCTTGTGGTGCTTTTCACCATCAAAATGTACAACGTGTTTTTTACACTCAAAAATGTAACATTTTGACTCGCTCTAGCTTCGTTGCTGTTGCTCAGATTGAAGATATGACGACAGTTTCTTGGTCAGAAATTTAAAAGGAATTGATTTTTGGTTAATAACATTTGTCACTATGACCTACCGTTTAGAAGATATATTGGTATGAATGAAAAAGGTCACGTTTTACCAACATAATTTAAGCGTTGGGGGCTTTTTTTTTACCTTTCCTGATGTAGCTCGGATCGAAAATTTGCTGACAGTTTCCAAATTAAAACCTTTCTATATTCTTGACCTATTAACTCTGCGCTCTTCTATCCACCTCCTAAACACTAGATCCCAATCTTTTAACTTGTATACCCCCTTACATCAAACTGCCACCTTCGACAAATTCTTCATTATACGTGCTACCTCCTTCTGGAATTCCCTACCCACTTCTAGTCGTAAAACAGCTTCCCTAACTTCCTTTAAAAATAATTTATTTCTGTACTTCTTAGACAATCAATCTTCCGCAAATATGTAAATAATTAAATAAATACTTAGAAATACTTTTCTTTTTTTTGTCTCTTTCTTTTATATATATATATATATATACACATATATATATATATATATATATATATATATATATATATATATATATATATATATATATATATATATATATATATATACATATATATACGATTGTATTTTATGTTATTATTATTATTTCATCTTTTTTTTTCTTGTCAAAAATGTACGCTGTAATAACTGAAGCATTTAATTTGTAAATAATACGGCCCGGACAATTGTACTTGTAACTGTGCATTATTTTTTATTCTTAGGGGACTGTAAGTCCCAGAATAAAGTTTATTTTTTCATTTGATTTCCTTTCATTAAATTCAGTAGATATAAAGGCAGTAGATTATAAATAGGGATATTCATTTTTTTTTTCCAAGTCAGGGAGACTTTTTTTTTTATTTATTTATTTTTTTTACTGATATCAAAATGAAAACTAATTGATAAATATGGTTTGATAACAATGGGCGATATCTCGGACGTTGAGCTGTGAGATATGCAGATATTATTCAGAGCATTCCGGGAGGGATTTCTTTCAGGGTCTCACGTATCTCATTTATTGCCGTGGAGATTCAAAGAGGGTTTTTTTTTTTTTTTTTTTTTTTTTTTTTTTTTTTTTTTTTTTTTTTTTTTTTTTTTTTTTTTATAAAACTACTTCGTCAGTCCCAGTTAGCTTTTAAAATGCTTAAACGTGACTTGGTGTGCTAAAAAGCTAATGTTAATAATAATAATAAAAACATTAGAAGATTTTTAATGATAATAGACATTGACCACTTTAAAAAATAAAATAACAACTTTAGTATAATTTAAATGTTAATGACAATCATGTAAAGAGATTATGACCTCGTTCCGTCTTATCCATTTACCTGAAATCACGAAGGTGGAAAATTTTTTTTTTTTTTTTTTTAGGCGTTTATTGAAATTTACAACTATATACAAAATATATAATAATGCATACATAAATGCTCGTAATAACATGTTAATTTCTTGGTACTCATCAGTAGTATTAAATTAAAGATCTTTTTTAAAAGGTTCCGGTCCCATATTCTTTTCTTGGAGGGTTATTTGGAATAGAATGGGAAGCGAATTGAGACACTAATGGATTTGTATAGCTATGGAGTTTAGTATAAAAAGGATAGATATCTGGTTTGACAGAAAAGATGATACATGAAGGGCTTCATAGGTTTTGTTTATGTCATAATAAGTATCATTGAGGATTTTACAAAGAGTTTTGGATTGTTACGATTGGATGCGAGATTAATTGGGTGGTTTAGTGGAACCCCAAAAATGAAAAAAAATGAATGAATTAAATAGTAGAAATTCAAATTTGTTTTTGTGGATAACGTAAAAAATTTAAAAGTTTGTAACCAACTAAAATAATTGTTTACATTTATTTTGTTTTTAAACTGGATAATCATCATGATTAGCAGACTGTTTGAAATATTTTCTATTCGATTAACCTGCAATCAAAACCTCAAAGGCAGCGAAAATACATAAAATGCTATTGAAAAGCGACTGTTTGCAATCTCTTGAAAGGGTATTGGAGTTAAATAGCATCGACAAGCTAAATACAATTTTTTTGTTCCTTAGATCTCTCATTGAATATTGAGTTGATGGATTCACTTTATATTATGTACTTTCAGTTGTAATTATTTGTTTCTATTCTATGTTTGTTATTGTCATAACTAATGATTTTTTTTTTCTTGTTATTGTGAGGCTGCCAAGCCAACTCCTGTTTGTGTGGGAAGTTTCCCAAACAATAAAAAAAAAAATCATTCATTCATTCATGATCATCATGATTAAGAAAAAAAAATATCAATTTAACTTTAACTGGAGGGGATATGTAACAAAAAAAAAAAAATGAAATGTTTATTTTATTACATAGAACTTAAACAAATAAAAAATAAATTATGTAATAAAACGTCAATATTCTCAGTTCTTATACTAAATATTTCATTATTTCAGTAATAAATTTCTTTTAAAATAATGGAATGTTTATTTATATTATATTTTGTATAAAAAGATAAAATTTAACAATTAATTATGAAATTAATAATTTTATTTTTAAATATCATTTAAAAAGGCAGTAGTAGTAGTTTTTTTTTACTTCTTCTTATAATTATGAAAATGTTTACGTAAATACCTTTTTAAATTCGTTGTTCATCAGACCTATTTAGAAATATGGAGTTGAGCTTTTAGGCTTTTCTAATTCTTCCCTATTCGATCTTACAATCCAAAATTCTTTGATTAATGCTATTTTTTCTTTGTTACAAATACAATTAACCATAAAGTTTAGCTGATTTAGCCCACGCCAGATACCTTTCCTTTTATAGCAAGCTCCATAACCACATTAATCCACTAGTCTCTCAACTTGCTTCTTACTTCGTTCCCGATAATCCTCCTAAAAAAAGATGTAGGGACCTTCTAGAGCAGAATCCTTTTTAAAGTGCTCCTGATGAGTAGCTCTTTTCATATTTTGACATGTTATTGTAATAAATATCTACGCATTGACTTGATGTATATATGTTTTATAGTTGTGAATTTCATTAAATAAAAAAAAATGTTGTGAAACTAAAATATGAAATGAAATATGAAAAATATTACCAAATTTGTATCTCTTCTACAGGAATATTATAAAAGATATACAATAATATACAAAAATGTATGGTCCATGAATAATATAATATTTTTTAATATATTTGTATAATGTTTATATTTTGATTCTTGTTCTCATTTTTAATAGATAGCTACTGTTCAATTAGTACGTTTATAATATTGTATTCTTAACGGATTATTTTAATACTTAATTTTTAATACTGTAACAAAAAAAAAAAACGGTAAAAACAATTTTTTTTTATTTTTTATAAATAATTCTTGTATATATTTAAGTAATTACTAAACCATATGATAGCAGTTTCAAATGTTAAACAAGAAATTAAATAGCTCGACCTATTTCAGGGATTATTATTAATAAAAACGATAGCAAAGAATGAGATAAAATGAAAAGGTAAATGAGGAAAAATAACAGCCGAATTTCGAGGAGCAAACCTATTTCCTTGGAAGTATTTAAATTATCGGGAACTGTTCGCTGGTACACGATCTATAATCCGTCCACATAAGCCACGGACGAGCAAACAATTAGCTTACTGAACTGCAAACCACATCTTCACTCCATGTCCGATATCGTGGCATAAACAGGAACAGTGAGTCAATCTGTCAATTCAAACCGTTCACATCAACAGGTCGCACTGCGCTAACCTCTAAATTGGATTTAGAATTAGTTTATGCCATTTAAGATATTCTTACTGATAGTTATATAAAGCTAAATTGAATTCTTCTACCAGCATAAATTAAATAAGAAATAGTAAAAATAGTTGAATCAACCTGAAATTTATTTAGACTATTATTTAATTACCTTACTTTGTGCTGCATACAAAAATATTGGTGTAGGAATTATTCAATAAGGGATTTTTTCTCGTTTTGGTTTTTCTCGTCCCTTTCTTGGCAATCTGCTAGATTCGATATAATGTAAGTAGGATTCTTTTGCATTCATAATCCTTTTGTTTATCTTATTCAGCGAAGTATTTATTATTCGGGATGTTTTGATTAGGTGGAAACCTATAAAATTGGAATATATTGCTCGAATTTTTCAGAACTAGACGAGGAAGAAAAAGGAACCGGACAAAAAAATTTGGAATTGAGTGGAGAGGATATAGAAAATGTTTTAGTTTATGATACAGAAACCTATGTTGAGGTTAATGATGGAGATGAGGGTGGAAGGAGAGGAGGGGCAGCCAGGGGAAATCTACATTTCATTTGTGAAAATCATTCTTCAAAAAAATTGATCATAAAAATAACCATATTAAACCTGAAAATAATTGCATTTGACTGTAATATTGTAAATAAAGATTTATTTAGTTATAATATGTTTTTTATTATTTTCGGCCATAAAAATGTTTTAAAATATTATTATCTTAAGTAATATTTTGTACATACGCTCTACTTTAAATGTTAAATGGTCAATATGTTTTATTTAAAAGATTTAATACAAAATTTGGACAATAACGGATAAAAAAAAACAGGGTGTTTTACTTGGTACAACGGAAATTGGCGTGACCGGTGGAAAGGTTAAAGCATTGCATTTACTCATGAAAGAAATGAACATTTCCACATTTCGAACAATATTCAGTTTTTACTAGTATTGTTTAGTAATATCTAAATAAAATAATATATCTAAATAATATCTAAAGAAAGAATCTCAATAGGCAGATAAATCATAAAAGAAAGAAAATAGTTACTTGCTAAAACCAAACTTTATCTAAAATCCAAAACAAAATTATTAACTATGTATAGTATTTGATGTATCTATTTAAAAATATCCTTAGGATCTGAAATCTCTAGCTCAAAGAGATTAAAAAAAAAAATTAAATTGTTACAAATTTCACTCCTATTCACTAAAATTGTCTGTTTCCACAGTGTGAATCATCTCTTTCAGACACTTTTCAATCTCATATATATTTTTCGATCCTTTTTTTGAAAAAAAACTTTTGATTTTCTTGTGTCAACTTTTTACACTTGACACAAGATTCAGTTGTCACCCCATGCAAATAACTAGAAATAAGCTAAATAAAATTGTAAAAACTACTTTAGCATCATTATATCAAAAAATGACTTTGATTTGGTAAAGAAATCAATTAATTTTATAAATAAACAGCAATTCAGTTATTTGCAAGCGGTGTCAATAATACATTAATGCAAGATTTGATGACCAATAATTGACACTCTCATTAAAAATGTTAGAATTAATAATTTTAATTTAAAATATGCATTAAATTGTTTAATAATAAATCATGATTATAATAAATGACATTGGACGATAAAAAGAAAACTAGTAACTTTCTTGATTACCTTTACATTACCTTAGTTTGTGTTTATATTTTGAAAATATTTTAACACAGCGGATTTCTATGATCCACAAGAACATTTTCTCCATTTATATGAAACTGAACATTAGCACAAAAGTTTATTTTTTTAAATTAAAAATTAGGATGTCAATAACCTTCTGAGGTGTCAATAACTGTTTGGTTTACCCTACCAATTATCACAGTTTTCTGATCAGGAAATCGACGTCAAATATACGATACGAGCAACACTAACAGAGCTGGAGACTTTTTGAGAGAGAAAAAAAAACGTTACAAAAGAAAACTATAAACTATATACATTGTAAATTTCTTAAACCTAATAATATAAATTAACAATATTTTATTCATTCAAACCAATACACTTCCTAAACGGTAGGTCTAAGAGACAGATGTTCATCAAAAAATATTATCTATTAAATTTCTTATAAGAACTCTGTCCGCAAATTTTCAATCCGAGCAACACCTACAATGAGCTTGTCAAAATGATAAATTTTGAGCGTGAAAAATTTATTACCTACGTAACATTTTCACATTTTCATTCATACCAATATTCTCCTAAGCAGTAATTCCTAGTAACAAATGTTAATTAACAAAATATATTCTCTATTAAATTTTAGGTCAATACTAAAACGACAAGAAGCTGTTCGTCGTTACAGACTACTTCAACATTTACTAGACAAACGTTCAAAGCTCCCAATTAATTAAAAAAGACTAATATACATGATTGTGATTAGACCGATCTGGACGTACGGAGTTGAGCTTTGGGGCTCCACTAAGCCATCCAATTCATCTCGTATTCAATCCTTACAATCCAAAATCCTTCGAAAAATTCTTAATGCACCTTACTTTGTCACCAATAAACTTATCCATAAAGATCTTAATGTTCCATATGTTGCAGATTTAGCCCAAACCAGATATCTATCCTTTCATAGTAAGCTCCATAACCACTACAATCCCCTAATTTCTCAACTTGCTTCCCACTCAACCGTTCCTGATAATCCTCCGAGGCGTTTGAAAAGAAGATGGGCCAGAGACCTTCTAGTGTAGAATTTCTATTAAAGTGCTACTGATGAGTAGTTCTTCTCAAGTTTTGTCACGTTATTGTAATAGTTAACAGCACATTTACTTGATGTATAAGTTTTGTACAGTTGTAAATTTCAATAAATTGGTATTAAAAAAAAAAAATTTAGGTCAGGAGTTTGTTAGCAAATTTTCTATTCGATCTACACCAACAGAGTTGAAGCGTGTCAAAATGATGGTTAAGAAAACATTACACAAAAAAGTAAACCCCCCCCCCCTCCCCATCCCAGCCAAAACACATATCTATATAAAAAATTAATTTGTTATAAAAAATTTTTGTTTATTTCGTTTAACGTCACTTTATGCTGCTATGGCTAATCGGACGATGCTACGGTGGGAGTCCTAAATTTTGCCTATCCAGGTATAATTAGGATAGGGATCTTTTACGAGTACCTGACATCGCACAGGCTCGGGACCCCCATTTTACGTCCCTTCCGAAGGACGGCATAGCTAAGGATTTTTTACTCCCTTAAAAAATCCTAAGGTCATCTGCCGGGCTGCGAACCCGCGATCTTGGGTTTAGTTGGTTGCTATGCTAACCACTACACCACAGGTGACCCCTTATAAACAGGTTATGTATACCATAAACATTTTTTTTTTTTTTTATATTTATGTATCGTCTTTTTTTATTACATATAAATGGTAATCAGCTATCCACTTTATAAGGATAATATTTTGAAATAGGTGGACAGTCGATGGGGGTGAATTGAAGGGAGAGTCGGGTTGCGGTTGGAAACTAGGGAGGAATCAATTGGAACAGATACAGTGAGCCCCTGCCGGTTCCACACACTGGGACAATGCCCTTTGTAGCTTTCACACTGGCCCCATCAACATCTCAATATAATGCCAGCTGACCAGCTCATATCAAAGGCTAGGCCTAAACCAGTTTGATAAGTCTCCTGATAATAAGGTGAAAATAAAATGAAATTTAAGCATTTGATATTAGATTATTTTAGGGGCCAGGTATTAAATTAGTCAATATTAAGAAAAATTAAATCAAAAGTTTAACTCTCTATGATCTTTCAAATATGATTTTTCAAATATAATTTTTTGAAAAAAATATTCTCTTTACCGATATAATCGTTTACTCTACAAAAAATTTATTTTATTTTTTTTTTATTAATTTATTGAAATTTACAACTGTATAAACTATATACAAGTAAATGTGATGAAAGTGAATGCAGTGGCATGTAAATAGCATGCAAAAAATTACTCACTAATAGCACTTCAATAAATTCTATTCTAAAAGGTCTCTAGGCCATCTTCTTTTCAGGCACCTCAGAGGATTATCAGGAATGGAATAGGAAGCAAGTTGGATGACTAGTGGATTGGAGTGGTTATGGAACTTACTATGGAAGGATGGGTATCTGGTTTGGGCTATATCATCAACATATGGCGCATTAAGATCTTTATGGACAAGTTTATTATGAACAAAATAAGAAGCATTAAGAATTTTTCGAAGGATTTTGGACTATAAGGATTGGATACTAGAAGAATTAGAAGGATTAGTTGAGCTCCAGAGCTTTCGTCTTAAATTACTGGATATTATATTAAAATAATGTGTTTTTATTTATTTATTCTTTATGATAATATACATTTTTTTTGTCAATGTAGTAGTAAATATGGAATGGTTGAGTTGTTTATCAGTTTCAATTACCAAATTACCAATTACTGAATTATTATCAAAGTTTATGAATGTGAAATCTAATTATTAATGGTATAGTTCATGTGATGGGATCTATTAACTATCTGTCAGCTTGGGTCTATTATTTAGACATTGACACACACATCCTTCACTGTTTATTCAAATGCCCTATGCCATGAGATTGAGTTATACATAAATATAAATCTCAAACGCATAATGCACAATGTTGTATACATGATACTATTGCGTAAATATTTAAAAAATAATACCTTACATTATTTTTAGATAAAGGTTTCTTTTATCTAAATTTAAATCTAGTTATGAGACTATTATGGAATGAGTTGAAATAATACCTACGCAGGAATTAAACTCCAGTTTTAATTATAATGTCTCTCTTGCGAAATCTAATGTAACCTTTTTTTTCAGCTATGTAAAATAAAAATCAACAAAATCCGTACAAATTGAAGAATCAGCTTAGTATTGGGGCAATATCGCACACTGGAGCCCTCCTATCAGTAACGCCGCTCAAAACCCTATTTTTTATTTATCGGTATTTTGACTAAAATTGTGCCTAAAAGAAAGTAAACAATATGGCATATCAACAAGTAAATAATATGTGTTTCTGGTTTGGTTACTTTCAAAATTTTAACCCGTTTTGTGTCGCGGGTTTTCTGATAGGTGCAACGCAGTTTACTAAGTGAAAGAAAATATTTCTTAAAAACGTTTATATTTTCAGTTACACTATGTAGTATTCAAGTTAAGGCATGTAATGTAAAATACTAATAAATCAATTTTAAGAATTAAATTAAAAATAAATCATTAATTTTGAAAAAATCTTTTGATTTGAACAATTCAATTTTTCGCAAATGAGTTGCAAAACTGCCATTGTAATACGATAATTGAAGCTCCTGTAAATATAAAAGTAAAGGCGAAAGTGAAATTTCTTGGCGAAAAATTAAGATGTTGAAAATTTTGAATTTAATGAAAGACCCGCAACAATGATTATCAGGCTTAAAGGAAAAATTTTAGTTGGAAGACTACTAGAATTAAAAAGGTATGTGATATAAAACACTAATAAATATTATAATTAGGATAAAATTGAAGATACGTCTTTTAATTTGAAACCTAAATCTGTGAATTTGATTGATTCAATTTAGCGCAAGAGAATTTTAGGTCTGTCATTGTAGTATGATAATAGAAGCTTTTGTAAAAACAAAAATGAAATTTCTTAGCGCAAAATTAAAATATTGACAATTTGAATTTAATGATTCAACAAAGATTTTATGGCTTATAGAGATCGATTTAGTAGGAAGACTTCTAGAATTTATAACATTACAGACGTTTTTAATCAAAATATCTATCTTTCTATTGATTACCAGCCTCCGAAAAATGCTAACATAAAAAAATAAAATCATTCGACCCCGATATTTGTGACACGTCAACAATGGACTTTTACCGTCTAGCTGAAACATCGTTACGTTTCGCATTACATCTAGCTTCATATTACGGATTCGGATAATTATTTAATCGGATAGTCATAATATACTTTTTGGAGGGATCAGGTAAAACTAAAATTGATTCAATATTAAAATGTGATATGATTTCTCAAAATTTAAGCGATTTTCATGTAACAAATTTACAGAAATCATTAAAAAAAATATTACATATAGACACATAATTATAATCCTGAAAATATGATTGATACCTAAAAACGTTAAATGCTTATTGTTCATATTTTTTATGTGTATGTATTGTGCGAAATATGTGTACCCACAATATTTATTTATTTATTTCGTTTAACACCACTTTTATGCTGCTATGGCTAATCGGACGATGCTACGGTGGGAGTCCTAAATTTTGCCTATCCGGGTATAATTAGGATAGGGATCTTTAACGAGTACCTGACATCGCACAGGCTCGGGACCCCCATTTTACGTCCCTTCCGAAGGACGGCATAGCTAAGGATTTTTTAAAGGGAGTAAAAGGTCATCTGCCGGGCTGCGAACCCGCGATCTTGGGTTTAGTAGGTTGCTATGCTAACCACTACACCACAGGTGACCCCTCCCACAATATTTTATTATTTACATACTATGTATCATACATACTATGGTACATGTTATATACATTTTATTACATTTATGTCTGTAATCAGTTGCTTAATATGTAGTTCTACAAATTTGGTTTATCATTAGGATAATTCTATCGAAGAGAGTTTTATATTAAACTTGTAATGTAAGAACTTTATTTAAAGTAATGCATTTTATTAAATTATAACTTATAAAACTTTTAACTTATCTTTTTGTTTGTTTTCAAAAAAAGTTAAAAATTAAATTAAAATTTAATTTTAACTGTTTTATAGTTGACCGTATACCCCAACCGATATCCAACATTTAAAAATGTATTATTAAAATATATTATAGCTCTTTAAATACAATTATAACTTTATCCTTTTGTTTATTATTTAAAATAAATTTATAAAACAAAATTATTGACTTTTGGAGATTTGAGCGCGATCGCCCTATTTGAGACCCCAGTGCGCGTAGGCTACTTCAGAATCATTTAACTTTCTGATTTTAATTACGTTTTTCCAATTAAAACTTCTTCAGCTTTTATTAGCTACAAATTGATTTTCAAATTCAATCCATACATTTAAATTTATATATGCGAAATTCCACGAATTTGGTTTTTAATAAAATCCCAAGTAATATAATTACTAATGTTTTGCAATTAGGTATGCTGCATAAATAACTCATAAAAAAGTTTTTTTATTTTCTTTGTTAATCTTTAATTGTATATTCTTCTTATTCTTATTGTATTTTCTATAAGTATCCGTAATAAAATGAAATCCATATCGGGGTATTGGCATTATGTTGGTATTGCAGGTATGCTGAGTTTTATGATTGCATAAATTATATTTTGAAAAACTAAAAAAAAACAAAAAAAAACGCTTTAATAGCAAACCGAACTTAATAGAATAAACTTATTTTTATTTCATAAAAGTTTGTGTTCTGGCGATATAAAGCCAGATAATTAATTATGATAAATTATTTCGGAATAAGTAAAACTTAAGTTTTTTTTTTTTTTTTTTTTTGGGGGGTGAGGGGGCTTAAAGTCCTAATGGGAGGGACCGGTTATCCTACAGGTTGTAAAGTCCTTTTCTAGTTAGAGTGGGGAGGTCAAGATTTATTCGTTAAAACTTAAGTTATTAACACTATTGTTAGGGGCCACTGGGGGTATGACTAATCAAATCACAACTTAAATACTAAACACTAATTTATTTCCAACTTAATAAATACAAATAGGTCCCTTAAGCTACTTAATCTAATAACAATTATACTTAGGTCTAATTACACTAATATGTATATACACAATACTTATCTCTAATATCTTAATACTAGATGTCACAATTATACATAAGAATCTATTACACTGACACAGAGACTGTTTACACTCACTGACACTGTTAATCACTGTCACTAACTCACTGACAGACCTGTCACTGACACTTGACTGATTGATCGTTACTTGATCACTTGGAAACTGACTCAGGATATCACAGACTCCTGACTGACACTTGCCCGACCGATCACTCACTGACCACTGTCACCTCAATACTGACTGACTAGGCTGGAAGTCGGCCTATTTAAAGCTACGCCGAATATTCTAGATCTGGCCAGATTACAGATCTAGGGCCTTCTGGGCCGCCGTGACCCTTCCAGGCCATTTGCCGCCCTTTTCGGCTACCTGCTCGCCCATGCCCACGGCACCACCAAGTCTAGGCCACCCTGGCGGCCTTTCTAGCTACCTGTCCCCGGGCCGCCCCTCAACCTCACCAGACCGTAACACTATCATAAGTTATAAAAACAAAAAAAAAACAATAAAATTTATTAAAAGTTAAGTTATTAACAATATCATAAGTTATGAAAAAAACAAAAACAATAAAAGTTATTAAAACTCAAGTTATTGACAATATCATTAAATTTATAGTAAAACAGTGTGGGGTGCAACAAACTTTTGTAATGGAGGGAAGGGACATCACTGAGATTTTATTATTATTATTATTATTATTATTATTATTATTATTATTCTCATAACTATACTATTGTACTATTAGTAACAAGTAGTTAAATTTATGTAACATTTATTATCACGCACCCCATTCTTTTTTTACTATAAATTGAATTACTTTGTTAATAACATATGAATAGTCTCTTTGGTGTGTGTGACTATTCACTAGAGACCTTTGGTTGTAAATTATTAAAATTTATAGGTTTTATTACAAAATAATGCACAGAACACAAAACAAAAAACAACTATATTAGATTAACTAGAACTAGGAAAGGTAATCATCTGTTTATATAGGCACTCAGTGTTGCCTGGTTCACTAAATACACTTTCAACAAAATTTATCACAATAGAACTTAAACAAATAACACTTTTTACAAATAATAATGATAATAACAAACAGAAAATAATAATAAAAGAACAATAAACTAATATCACAATAATACAATAATAAAAACAATAGCAAGCGGCGCGATAATATATGTTTTACTTTAATTTTATTTACAACTACTAGTATATAACATCTTTTGATTGGATTAGCCATTTTTGTTATATGAACTCTTAAGCATGACTAAGACTAATTTTTTAAGAAAGTTGGCGAAATTCGTCACTTTTTTACAATCGATCGTGGCTAAACCCCTAAATCAAATTCAGCTTAAGATATTTCTTTAGACGCACAGTTTAACAAACTTTAATGTTTTAAATCACATTTTTCGAATTACAGCATTTTTGTATATGGGTTTTGCAAAAATGGGTTTTCCTTCCCTTATCAATGTAGTTACATTCATATTTTATTCTCAGAACCCATCTGTTCAATACTAATAAAACCTACCACTCCACCTTTTACAGGGAAGACCCCCTTTTTGGAGGAGGAGGGAGGTACTTCGACTGGACTAAGTAAGAACATAAAACAAAGTTGTGCAATTATTGTATTGTCACTGGTTCTTGACACGTGTGTAAATTTTGAAAATAATCAGATAGCTGGAATTGGTGAAAATTACGATGCAAGATTCCGCTACATACAGGTAAAGTTAGTAAAAGCGTATAAAAAATTGATTTTTTTTTTTTCAGCACACCAGTAAACAATTATTATCATTTTTTATTATATTGAATATAAGTTTGCTCATTATCAGGTTTTCGATAATCGATGATTACGTACATTATTAGCAAATTTAAAATGAAAGGACAATAGTAAAATTAATCAGAAAACCTGAAATTCTTAAAATTAGTTTCACTATATATGTGGAAGTCACAATTGAATGTCAAAATTGACATTTTTTAAACAGTTTTTTTTTTTAAAACTGCATTAAGGTATAATAATAAAAGTTTTTTTTAGTATAAACAGTCAGTCATGGGGACTGAATTTTTTGTTGTATTTTTTTTTCCAATTATTTATTGGTGAAATTAATTTACATATGTATACAATGAATTATCAAATAGAGCGAGTAAATGTTATGATAATGCTGAAAATGACTTGTCAATTGCTCGTAAAGAAGTTGCCTTAAGGTAGCACTTCTATAAAATTTTATAGTTCAATAGTTCTATCGATTCGATTTTCCGAAGAATTCTAAAATGCATGGATTAGATTAGACAGTTACGAAATGAATTAGATGGCTTATTGGATCTCCGAAGCTCTACTCCCTATGTCTAAATAGGTCTGGATTGTTATATCAATGAGTCTCTTTTGATTAATCATAAGATTTAAACGCTAAATGCTAAAGAAATCGATATATGTAAGTATATTCCTAGTAAGGTATCCTAGGTAGCGGGTCTGTTCAACAATGGAATATCATTAAAGGGCACCGCAGGATAAAAGTTGTAGGTTTGCGATGAAGGGTAAAGGTAATTTAATGTTATTTTTTTGCATTTATTTTAATTCTATGATTTTGAAACCATTCTTAAAGGTTTTTGATATGGGACTGGAGTGTTTGGGAGGCAATAAAATTTATTAAATTTATAATTAGATAGTTCTGTTTTTTCTATGTATTCTACAGCTTGAGGTACTTTATTTGTTTTCACTTATTTATAGTATTATTTATTATGAGGTTCTTTATTTATATTTTCATTTATTTCTTATTGTACATATTGTGTAAATGGATCCAAAAATCCATCCATATATCTTATTGCCCTCATTGAGGCAGATTGTAATACTTTTTCAATAAAAAATTGATAAAAGTAGATATTTCAACCATTTTAGTTAATATCAAATATACCGATCATTATTCAGCTAATAAAATAAAACGTTTTTTTTTGAACCATTGCTCACACTAATGACAAGAATATATTTTTATCACAAGCTTTTTTTTTTCCAATTATTTTAAAGATATTTAATGTTCCTTATTATTATTTTAAAGACGTTTCCCATAACTGATTATAGTTTTTGAATAAAACACGAGAGAAAAAAAGTGCTTGACAGCTATCTTTGATCTGCCATTACAAAGGTATATCGACACGTTTCTCGGTTGTTAGCTTGAGAAATAGGATGCACAAGAGTTCCTTCCTATACTCAAGCAGAGGACATTAAGAGACAATTAGCTGTCTACAAGTCCTCTGTACACAACGGTACACCAGTGGCAACTCATTACTGGGTGATTATCATTGCGACTTAAGCCTGTCAGGTAAAAATGTAAATATTACAAGAAAGGCTTTCTCGAATAACACAGTGTAAACTGTACAAATCGTTAGTCGGAGTCAGGCTGAAAAAAAAAACACCATACTTATATAGTACTTCAACTAAGTTGACCTTTTGCTGCCTTAGTCCCAGTGCAGTAAGTAGGAAACGTAAACTTATCGTAAAAATCAACGTTTTGGGTACAGTTTATGTGTGTACAGCCTAAAGGTTATTGGTATTATGCATTGTTATAAGGTTAACTTTTGAGGTAATTTTTATCATAATTTTCAATTTCTTTTAATGGGGAATTGTCTGAATTTGTTTTTTATCGACCGATATATCGCTAAAAATACAGTAAATATTCTTTGTACTATAATCTAAATAATAACAATTTTATAATAAATGTAAAAATAATATACCATAATCAAATAATAAGATATAAACCTAACACGTATTACAATAGAATATACGTACACATAATAATATGTATAATATACACAGTACCTTATTGTTCACATTCTCCTTGTTTCCCTTTGACCTCAAAGCAACTATTAACTAGCTGATATTACCCTGTATCTATTATCTCTATATATACAATGTTTTAATCAATATAATACTAAATAATTAAAGGGAAGTTAACTAATTAGGTTGACAAATATTCGTGTAATACTGGGAGGAAAAAAGAGCAGATAAAAATTGTAATATCCATCCATTGTAACATAAAAAGAGTTGGAATGTACGGTATTCACTGTTATGTATTAACAAGCAAATATAATTAGGTTTTATGTGTATTTATATATTTTTTTTTATTGATCTTGCCTCCGGCGTCATATTATGACACAGAATGGATAGAATGAGAAGGGAGGGGGATGGCGGAGATTCAGTAGCCCTACAAGATTTAGGATGATGTCACATGTCGTTTACATAAAGAATAACCTCCTGAATACTCCCATCACCTCCGCATTTTAAGGAGCTGCTGGATCATGGCGCCATGTCATTCAACTTTGATTCCAAAAGAAAGTATTATATGTAAAAACTAAATAATAAATCAGAAGATCAATATAGGAACAGCTTAGTTTTACAATTAAGAAATGATAAATTCTTGCCACATCTTTTGATATGTTACTTATTTGATGACTCGTTTCAAATGTTAAACATTCAATTTACGTTCTCAAAACACACTAAAATTCAAAATATGGATTTTGATAAATTTTAAAGTAATAATGTAAGACGAAAAATATAAATAGTCCAGTCAATAAACATATTGTAGAGTGCATGGAATATGTGAAAATTTTTGACTTCATAGCTTCGTTTGGAATAGTTGGAAGGTAAACATACTAAAAGCCCCCACCCCTGGTGGTTCAGCTAACTGTGAGAGGGAGGGAGAAAGTCCCCTTTTTGTTTTTTTCAATTATATATCTCGAAAAAAGTGGACTCTAGAAAAATATGTTTTGAATCAAAACTAAAGCTAATTAAATTTCCTATAAAATTATATCTATGCGTTTTTTTTCAAACTTCCAACGATTTTCGAGATATACATTATTGAAAATAGATAATTTTTAGCTCACTTTTTGTGAAGCATTTGCTACTAGGTAATACCTGGGTGCATTACCAATGGCAAAAATGGGACCTTCTCCCCTCCCATCCGCTGTTAGCTCACCTCCCAGGGGCGGGGACTTTTAGTATGTTTACTTTCTAACTACTCCTAACGAAGCTATGAAGAAAAAATGTTCGCATAGACTCTATACCCTTTATTTCATTACCCATTGACTGGACTTAAAGGAATTTTATACTCACTTGAAGAAGCAAAGCGATAAGTCTCATTGCAGCTAAAGGTGTAAAAATTGAAATGTTAGGTGATGGAAATAAGGGGGTCAGTCAGCTGAATAATCAGATATATAGTTAATGTTTTCTTACTTGTCGATTTTAATATCCCATATGTGTTTGATTTGACACGAACCAGATATATCTCCCCTTTCACAAAAAACGTAATAATCACCCAAATCCATTTGTTTCACAACTTTTTTCCTGGCAATCCTTTGAGGCGTCTGAAAATAACATGGATTAGGATATTCTTTTATTTTAGTTATTTCGTTAGTCATGTCATTATTTTGCGTTGTATAGCGCATACTTACTACATGCACCTATACAAGTTAAATTTCTATTAATAAAATTTAAAAAACAACTGAAATCCGTTCAAATAATGCATCATAGAAGGGTTTTAAAATTTTAATGAAAATATAACATTAATTCAATTAAATAAAATTATCTAAAAACAATCGGTCAATTATTAAATGAATGCTTATAACATGTTTTCTGGAATACATTTTTGATATGGTAAGGGAGCACATTTTTATTTTATTCCATCAGTTAAAAAATCTTATTTCCAAACTATATATTTTAGGTCTAGACAAGTTGTCTGCTTTAAAGGATAAATCTGGCGCCTAACAGAATATATAAATCGGAAAATAACACCACAAAATATTCAGAGGGAACTAGAATTCCAATAACAACATAGAAAGCATATATTCGTATTATTTTTTTTTAAGGATGCAATGTGACTGTAATTTATATTTGATTACAAGAAAACATTAAAAACAAAAGCCGCATTAACTTTTTTTTATCTATGTAGTAAAATTTACGTCTATTTAACAAGTTTCAATTGATATGATCATACAATCTACGTTTTGTAATGCTTTGTTAATGATTCACTGTTTGGATCATTGCACTATGGGAAAGTAGGGCTTGATATTTTGTCTGAAATAATTACTTCTTAGCTGTTTTTTTATGGATTGTCAACTGAATTCAAAAAAGAGGAGGTCTTCAATTCGATTGTTTCTTTTTTTTAAATGTTTATAACGCGATGATTCCGTCAATTATAAATCAATTTTAACGCTTCTTTTTTTTTTTTTTATCGGTAAGTCATACTTCAGAGGGATCCCAAAAAAAGTTTATTGAAATCAACTCAGCACTTATTAAGAAAAAAAACCAAAAAAAAACTGATAATTGTAAAGATGCCAACAAAAGAACGCTGTATCGTGTCATTTTATTGCAAAGGAAGGATTAATCTGCACTTCTTGGCTGGCAACGACTCCAAAAATAACTGATCATAAATTGTGAATAGGCATGTAAGTATCGATAATTTTGTTGGGTGTCCTTTAATTCTATTTATTTCGAAGTATTTAAAATGTTATTTTTCTACTTTTTATTTCAAGTTTTAACACGCAGGTTCAATCTTGGTCATTATTTTTTCTTTCTAAAAATTAACTTTATTACAAATTATTGAACAAATGTTTGTACAATAATCTTCACCTACTTAGTGACAGTCTTAAATGTAATTGTTGGTCGTCGATTGAGTAGAGAAGCACAATAGACTATTGTTTGGACCTGGACGTAATTGAATGTCCATATTCACTGCCTGATGTATGGATAAGTTCATGTTAAGTGGGAGCAGTTAGAAGTCTGCTGAGCTGTCGCATAATTTTTTATTTTTTTATTTAATCCTTTCACTACTTAAATACTGTATGAGTACATCTAAGCCAGTAATGAAAATCCCAAGTTTTCAAGTTGTGGGATATGAATCTTGTGAGTAATTGGAAATATGACTGGAATGAGTGGATAAGTCAAATTTCTTTTACATCGAGTTGACTATTTAAAATAAAAGCAGAATTTTTAATTTATGCGTTATGAATAACTGGTTGTTTTTCTAAATAAGACTTAAGGTATCTATTTCGGAACAAATGGTATTTTTATTGTAAAAAGAGGATTTTTGGAAAGAACATGCTTGACGTATAGAGAAGTGCACAATTTTGATTTATCCACATTTCACGAAAGCCAGAGTTTTGAAAAATAAACATCTCAAGCTATCGATTTGCTATACAAAAATGACTGGTTTTAACAAAGATTATTTTTATGTATTTTTTAAAAACTATTTTAATTGATATTTATTGTATTTGTATTGATATTTACAACTGTATACATTATAAAAAAACAAGTAAATTTAAGGATAACGATTACAATGACTTGTTAAAAACAGATGTTAAAAATTGTACGTAGATATACTTTGACCCCAATCGAATAAAGAACTACTCACTAGCAGCACTTTAGTGACAATTCTATATTAAAAGGTCTCTAGGCCATCTTCTTTTCAGATGTCTAGATGGGTATTATCGGTACTAGGATACATGGGAATTATCGGTACTAGGGGGTGTAAGGCTAGAGGATTTGAGTGGGCATAGAGTTAACTATGAAAGGATAGGTATTTGGTTTGGGCAAAATCAGCAACATATCGAAAATTAAGATCTTTTTGGATAAGTTTGTTAGTAATATGATAAGGAGCATTGAGGATTTTACGAAAGATTCTGGATTGTTAGTGGAACCCTAGAGCTAAACTCCGTATATCAAATAGATCCAACTGGGGCTATGTAAATAAATCTGTTTTAATTAATTGAGAGCTTTGAAAGATTGTCTAGTATACGTTGGAGTAGTCGTAAAAGACGAACAGTTTCTTGTCATTTAAGCCTGGTATGTAAAAATTATTTTTAATTGCTATATTATTTGATGATGTATGAAATTGTTAATATTGAACAATAACGACTGCCAAAACACATATTATTACATATTCCAAATACACTTCATTAAAAATATTATTTAATACGTCCATTGGACACTAGCAACAGAGTTTTACAAATTGACCCTAATTACTGCCCACTCTTGGTGTAACGATCCAGCTCTATTCATCCTTACTTAATGATGCAACAAGATTACTAAATCCCCGGGGATATTTTGAATACCTCTTTGAAGTACAATATTGAGAGTGCAGGAAGTCCACTAATGACCTTAACCTCTACGCCTAATGAGTGCTTACTTAGCATCCACTGGCTTTCAATTACAGGGATGGTATTAGGGTAAAGCGAGGATGCTGCTTTACATTAAATTCTGGTAAAAGCTTATTTGGATATTATCAGAGTCCAATTAAATATTTCATACATTAAGGCCTGACGAATATGAAAAAAATGTCTTAATATCAGAGATTGGCGGACTAGCCTGCGACTTGCCATATAAAACTTTTAGGTTTTAATTTAACAAACATAATATTCGCGTTATACGCAATAAGCTACCCCTTCACAGCCCTTGGCAAGAGAGATATTGCTGGGCAATACAACATAGGACAGTTACTCTACCTGCTTCCCTTACCTGGTAATATTTGGGGTAAACATGATATTTAAGTTTTTCTAAAATTCAAAAAAACTGGGAAGTCGGTAAGCGTGTTCTTGGTCCACGTGGGTGAAGCCTAATCTTCAAAAAGGGCCGAAAAATTTCTCTTTTTTTGTCTGACCTTATGGTAATCATTTCCTGTTTTCACGTCCTCTATATACATCTCCTATTAATGAAATTAACGTATTTTATATTTGTTCTTGTTCTATCAATTATCATTACCAGGTTGGTTTTCCGTTTTTCATTCATTTTTATCGCTATATTACTTTTAATTGGCTAACAAACGTTTTTTCAATTATTTCCATTTGTTTATATAATTTTTTTTTTACTTATTATTATTATTATTTATTTATTTTTTGTTTTTAATACTTGTTTACCTTCTTATCATTTGCTAGTTTTCGACTATTTTTGTACATTTACCTGTTACTACCTTTACCTTTACTTTACCTTATTATATGTATCTAATTTTACATGCATTTTTTTTCACATAATTATTATTTAACATTTTTTCAGAAAAAAATTAATTTTTTTACCAGCTTATGTAAAGTTTTGTCCATGTTTTAGTAATGTTTTGACAAACCAGAATTTGTCCGCTAATTATTACTTATTAAGATCTTTGTACGAAGTAATATTGTTATTTTTACTCGATGTTTTAAATTTCCTAAAGTTAAGCACATTTATGTTATTCCACTCTTTTTACGTCTTAATTGACTATATAATGATTATTGTTCCTATAAATTCCAATTTAAAATTTCCATTATCTTTCGAAGTAAAATTTTCCTTCCTTTATCCCAATGTCTAATATACTACTGACATGTCACGTTAACTCCCAATCCTTCCCAGCACATTTCGATGAATTCTATGACTACTTTCTCCATAACACCTACCACATCATTGCAGTTTCTGAAAGCTGGCTTAAACCATATATTCCCTCCTCTTCCGTATCTATTCCTGATTACATCCTCATTCGCCATGATCGGATGGATCGAACTGGTGGAGATATTGCCTTATATGTTCGAGACAATCTGAGGGCAACAATTCTTCTAAAATCCAGCTCTCCTGATATTCCACACCCAGAATACATGTTTACTGAAATCTCCTCTGAATCATTTTCTCTACTTTACATCATAGTTTACCGCCCTCTTCAGGTCAATTTCGACCCTTCATTCGAATCATCCCTTTTCACTTATGTTCCTTTAAATAATAATGTCATCATAGCTGGTGACTTCAATACTAACCTTCTTTCAGATTCGCCTGATAAGATTTATCTAATGGACTTGGTGTATTCCCTTCATATTTTACATTACCTTTCCAACCAACTCATCATACCCAGTTCGCAGATACATTAATTGACCTCATGATTGTTGACTCTCCTAAAAACCTATTATCCTTCTCTCAAAATCCAGTACCTTTCCTTTCATGCCACGATCTAATCCAAATTTCTTATGACATATCTGTTCCTACTCTTATTCCCAAGAAAATATCTTGGCGAAATCTTGAACTCATCACCCCAGATAGAATAGAACCTCTACTTGACTCCCTATCCCATTCCATTGCACCCATCTATTCCCTATCCACAATTGACCGTGGAAAGCCTCACATCGAACCTCTATACTGTCCTTAATCATCTTGCCCCTCTTAAAACCTCAATTATCCGACGACTGCCAGCTCCATGGATAAACCCCGACATTAGAAATCTGATGAAGCGAAGAGATGCTGCCAGGAGACGCTTCAGGCGAACTAGACATTCAGAAGATTATTTATCTTTTAAACTTCTTCGAAACCTCACCCAGTCCTCTTTACGCCATGGCAAAGCGCAGTGTTTTCATAGTATCCTATCCCAAGCTCCTGATCCTAAATCTCAATGGAAAATTTTGAGAAAATTTTCAGTATCCAGTTCCAAACCTGATGACAACTATCCAGTCACTCCAGATGAACTTAATTCCTATTTTTCTGACCCCCACCCTAATGAAATCCCTTTAAACACCTTGTTCTATTCTATTCCTCAAACCCCATTCAATTCTAATAACTTTTATTTTCTTAATATTTCACCTAATGACCTAATCGATTCAGTCTTTAAATCTCATACCAACGACTGCGGCTTGGATCAAATACCTTTAAAAATAATAAAACTCTGCCTTCCTGTTATCTTACCTGCCCTGCTCCATATATGTAATTTCTCCTTACATAGCTCCATTTTTCCTACAGCTTGGAAAAAAGTCCTTGTCCGTCCATTGAACAAAGTACCTTCTCCTTCTTCAGTTTCCCACTTCAGACCTATATCAATCCTATCAAATTTATCCAAACCATTAGAAAGATTAGCACATTCCCAACTCACCTCCTTTCTTGAATGTAAAGCCCTCCTCAATCCTTTCCAGTCAGGCTTCCGTTCCGGATACTCCACGCAATCTGCTTTGGTAAAAATTACCCAAGACCTTTATTTCCTCCTTAGACCAACAGAATATTACGATCCTGATTCTATTTGATTTTTCAAAAGCTTTTGATTCTGTTGACCATACAATCCTTCTCTCCAAACTCCATAACCTCTCAATATCTAATAGTGCGTTAAGCTGGCTTCTTTCCTTTTTATCCAACCGTTTCCAAACAGTAATTATACCTGGAAAACCTCACTCATCTTCACTACCACTCTCGCGAGGAGTCCCCCAGGGATCTTCTCTTTCACCTACCCTATTTTCTTTTTATGTTAATGACTTACCGAATCGCATCCACTACTCCCAATATCATCTTTATGCTGACGACTTGCAAATATATATTTATCATTTCATCCTTCAAATATGCTAGAGGCGATTTGTAAGCTACAGAAAGACATAGATAGCATTAACTTTTGGGCAGTGGAGAATAAATTAAGTCTGAATCTAGAAAAAGCCATGGCTATCCTCATTGGGTCAAAAACCTAACAGGCTTTTCCTCTAAAACCGTCCAATTTATTTCCAAAATTCCATTAAAAATCTGGGAATAACTTTCCTCATTGGGGAATCAAAACCTCACCTAACAGCAACTCTCTTAGACCCTACTCTACCGGACTGCAATAGCTTTCTTAAATCAGAGGGTTTTCTGAAAACCGTCCTGTAATGTTTATCCAGCTTACTTCGTAAAAAAATTCTACAAATTAAAAATCTGGGATAATGAACATTTTCGATTTTGCCAGTTCAACATTGTTTCTTGCTTGGAATAGAAAAAAAAACTAACATATCTCTCAAATGTTAAATCACGAGGAGAAATCTATTTTTATTCTTATCGTAGCAACTCTACGGAATACATAATTAACGAACCTCAAAAGACTAACACACATAGTACAATACATACCGTGATTTATTAAGTACCATTCGAAAATGGTCTCTATAAAATGGGTTAAAAACTTTTTTAGTATCACCTAGCCACTCATTTTTCCCTAACTTTGACTACGGATGCATAGTATACAAACACATGGACGGGACTGATGAGCAAAATTTCGACATGTACTTTATAAATGAGCATTTGAAGAACACAGTTTAATCTAGTAAAAAATATTATTCTCAAACATGTAAAAGAGTAATTTGAACTGACTTACTTTTATTAGATTTAGTTTCTTTTCGGGATCTCCAGACGTTCTCACATTGTAAAACATGTAGTATCTCCTAAGTATTCTGAAATTGGTTGGCTTTACTCCAGTTTTCGACGTCAATACTTCCTGGGTTTTGCTCTCATATTTCAAACCCAAAAAACCAACCAAAAAACCCGCCTATATCCATGACCTCCTTACTCTGCGCTCCTTCATTCACCTCTTAAATACTAGAACCCAACCCATCAACCTATTCACGCCGGCGCATCGAACTGCATCCTTTGAGAAATCCTTTATTATCCGTGCTTCCTCTTTATTGAATTCATTGCCCATCACAATTCGAAAAAGCTCCACTCTTACTTCCTTTAAACAACATCTATTTCTTTACCTCCTGGATCTTCAATCTTCCGAGCAATTGTAAAACATGAATATTTATGTTATATAAATTATAATAGTACACATAAGATGTATCCTATTACAAGTTTCCTTAATTTATTTTTGTAACTCATAATTTAATTATTAATCAATTTTTATTATTATTTATTATTATCATTTATTATAATTAATTATCATAGCCAGACGATTGTTCTATGTATTGTACTCGTTTTGTTATTATTAGGGGACAAGTTGTCCCAGAATAAAGTTCATTTTTCTTCTTCTTTTCTGGTTCCTGCAGGTCTTGAGTCTGGCTAGTCTCCTTTCAGGCCAGTCTGGCGGTTCCCGCCCTTACCACGAAGTTGCCGATTAAGCGTAGTCATCTCCAGATGACTTCTCACCGATGACTTCCACCCACAACCTAGCATCTCCCTCGCATTAAAGATAAATCTAGGTTAAGTTTGTTATGTTACATTTAAGATACTAGGTTAACTAATGATTCTCATTTCATATCGTTATTTTATATGTCAACTACTTGTTTGAATATATATATCTGTTTTTTTTATTTAATAATAGTCAAATTCATTTACCATTTGCATGTCACTCGTCTAATTAATATATTTTAATTATTTTTCTTTATAGTTAACACATCTTAATTATTGAAACCACGCTAATCTGGTAGAGAAGAAATTATATAAATTTAATTAGTTAAATATTTTAAAAATATCATTTATAATTTGTCAGGCAATCAAGTCTTCACTGGCATCCTTTTATTTAGATTAATGCTGACCCGGGCTCCACAGAGAGCAGGGACATAGCAGACTTGTTGGGGCTTTTTACCGACTAAGTAATCTGCTATAAAGGGTAAAAATAAAACCTGATGGAATCAAATAAATATTTCTGCCAAATAAAAATCATTATAAAACACAAATGTCGATCCATGGATCTTTAGTTGAAAGCACTAATAATGCAGTCCATTAGGAGTTTCTTAATAGTCTCTGTCCATCTGGATTACAAACTTATATATTTAATTCTAAAATTAGATGTCCAATTATGCTTTTAAGTAATCTTCAACCACCTAATCAGTTCAATTTTAACAAGGTTAAATTTACTGCTCCCATTATTGCTATCATTAAAGAAATAATGATCGATTGCATATCTTAATACAGGATTTTTAATCGATAAAGAAATAAAACTCATCTTATTAGTTAAAATTATTTATGTTCTTTTCATTTGAGATTGGGCGAAACCGTAACAGGAATTCTGGTACTGAATAAACGTAACCTACTTTTTTTTTTCAATAACAGTTTTGGTTTTGTGTCATAATTAAAATAGATTATTTCTTAATTTAAATATAATGCAAATAATGGAACACGGAATGAAATTACTAATTTAGCTATATACATACTTCTTATTTGCAATTACATGCATCATATTTTTGTGTTACTTATATAAGTGCTTAAACATTATCTTTTTGACATGATCGAGTTTCAAATTTCTCATTGATTATCTAAGCTACTGTAAAGTGAATTTTCCTTCATTTTCTAAAAAAAAAAAAAAAAAACACTCCGTTGCTTACAGGCCTGTTTGCAAAAACAAAAGTAAAAATATAGGATTAACAAAAGCTGTAGCTGTATGTGCTAATGGCTATAAAGCTAAAAACAAAGTGCCTCGAAAATTGCCAATTTCACTCGAACTCTAACAATAAATGAAGCAATAATCGAATCAAAACCTTTTTAATCATCCAATCCCTCTGGCTCAATCCTTATATATCATTCGAAATAGAGTCTTGGAAATGACCAGCTTTTCGTTTCACAATCAAAATGTTTGCGGCCTTAACACCCTCACTCAGCCTCCATTGGCTCATTGGAGTGAGAGGAGAAAAGCGCTCTGAAGCAATCTTTCTCTTACATAGTGCGGGAAGAGTCTGTGACTTGAGTATAATATCAGTATAATATGGATTAATAAATCCATAGATTTAATTAATCCACTTTCTTAGAAGAAATGGATAAATAAAATTTTTAAACTTTTTAGTAGAGCATTTTTAAAGTGTACGTTGTTTATAATGTAAAGTAAGATTTACTAGTTGTATTCAAAGTAGTTGCGAATAAATTTATTATGAAAAAAAAATATAGTATGTGATGCATTTGTACATTCTCAATTGAAGAAGTTGGTGGATGGAGGGATGATGTCACATTTATTTAATAATATAATCTAGTAAATAAGAATATAATCTACTTGATAGTAAGCAGATATCAGTGAAGTTTGAACATTGACCGAGAGGTGGCGATCGCCAATCTACAGTGAGAGGTTATAAAGGTACAGTGTTGTATAGAGCTTGACATTGATAATAAAATTTATTTATTTTTAATTAAATTGTTATTTAAAAAGCTATATGGTGTGAAATGTACCAAATGTTAACTACATAATTTTCATAGTTCTATGTTTAGCAACAATAAAAATTTAAATGTACAATTTTGAGTGCCAAAAACGTGGTTAGTGTCATGTACTTTTATGGTTAAAAATTTAAATTCAACCAGATAAAATCAATAAAATTATTTCTACCTGATTAAAATTATTACAAATCAAAATGTCGATCCTTTGCTTTTTTATATTGTGAGTAAAAATATGATTTATGGGCCATTAATTGTAAGCACTGATAATGCAGTCCATTATACGCAAGTTTCTTAATATTCTCGGTCCCTCTGGATTACCAACTCATAGATTAAAATTGGATGTCTAATTATGCTTTACGTAATCTTCAAACACCTAATCAATACAAATTTAACGAGGTTAAAAATTATTGCTAATATATATAAAATAGAATGATTACATAATTTAATACACGATTTTTATCGGTAAATTTATAAAACTTCAATTATTAGTTAAAATTATCTGTTCTTTACTTACGGGAGAGGGCGAAGTCTTTACCGGGATGCTAGTTTGTAATATATGCAAATGTATAGTAAATTTTACATTGTAAAATATTTTGTTTTGTTTTTTTGGTTACATAATAGAAATAGCTTCAAAAAAAAAGAAAAGAAAAAAAAAGAGGATACCGAACCCTTTTCAAGGTAGATAGATCAGACACATCTAACCCCCGTGTAGTGGCAGTTTGCATGGGGCCCGCCATTTTTCACCTTACCTCAGGAAAGGATACACTTTTTACGACGGACTGAAAAGGCGGGATATAGGTCAGCAGTCTTCAAACTCGGAAGGGTGTTACCAACACTGATCCCTTCTAAATTAATTACTTTTTTATGGGAATATTTATATAACTTAAGAATATGTATTATTTATAGTTGGGTACGGTGTTTAATAATTTAAAAAAAATAGTCATAAGCTTTGTATTATTTTTTTATGTTATTATTGAATGAAATACCAATATATCTATCTATCTGTAGATCTGTAGATTCTCGATTCTCGAAACTTATACCTCGGCTTCAAAATAAATTGCTACAAAAAACTTTAAGCTTAAAAAATATATAGATGTTTACTTTTTAAGTTATACTAATAATAGTATAAATGTATTACAGATAATAAATTCTATTTGATATTTTAGTAAATGTCTTTATTTATTTGATTACTATTTTAGGTGCCGTGTACAACTCAGGCTAGAATAGGGTTGGGCGATAGTCGATAGTTAGTACTATCGATAGGCCGATACTATCGGTTGAGAACTATCGATAGCTATCAATAGTTTTTCGATAGTTGCTTTCTTTTTTTTCTAAAGTTTTTTAATAAAGCATTTCAACTAATTTAATTAAATTCAATTATCTAATTACTATTTGAAATTTGCTGGGTTATAAATTATAAGATTATATCATAGAAATAAAAAATATCAAGATCATAGAGAGAAAAACTAATTTATTTGTATATTCAAAAATTATTTACAATTTACACGGCTCCAATAATAATGATCAGATCAAATCTTTAGAAAAGAAAAATAACAAAATAGTTAGTTTCAAGAGTCAAGTGTGCTCCTTGAGCCACATATTTCCCGAAAGAAAATCAGGCATTTCTGTTTTACTTTGGCTTTATCTTTGGGGAAACCCTTAAGCTCTAGGAATTCGGAATTAAATAATTCCGAGAGTTTCAAAACTTGATGGTAAAAAAGATCTATCGATAGTTAACACTATCGATAGTGACCATAGGGATGACCTTTCGATTTATCGATATAAACTATCGACTATCGCCTAACCCTAGGCTAGAGGCACCATTTGCTATTAGAACTCTACATTAGTCGAAACAAGTTGTTTTCTTTCAGGAGTGTAAACAGTTTTTTCCAGTTTTCTGATTTTAAAACCCTTTAGTATCTTTGCAGATGCAACGAAGTCTTGGAAGGTAAAAGTCGGGTGCATACATTGATAAGGTGCTCCGTTGTCAGTTGGCAGTTGCAAGTGCTTCATTCTGGTGGAGGATTGCCTTCAAGTAGGTGCTGTAATAAAATGTTGTAGGTACAAATATTTCGCACAATATCTACAGATAAAAAAAATAAAATATGTTTATAAACAAATAGCATTTAACATATTTTAAGTATCAATCATATTTTTAGGATTATAATTAATGAATAACTATGTAATGTTTTTTTTACATGATGTCTTTAAATTAGTTACCTATTTAATATTCACGTAAATTTTGAAGAATCATTTCAAATTTTAATATTGAATCAATGTTAGTTTTACCTGATGTCCTAAAAAAAAGTTTATTATGGGTCTAATCAGAATTATCGGAATCCGTAATATATAGCTAGATGTAATGTGACGTGCAATGTTGTTTAAGGTAGATGGTCCAATTGTTAACATGCCACAAACATCGGGGTCGAATTAATATTAATTAATTTTGTTTTTTATGTATGCATTTTTCTGAGGTTAGTTATCAATTATCAGATATTAGATTAGACTAGTTATTAGATAATAGCAGCCGATTAAAACGTCATTAATTTTATGAAGTTTAGAAGTCTTCCTAGTAAATTGTTCACCATAAGCCTTAAAATCTTTGTTACGGGCCTTTCACTAAATTCAAAATTTTCAATATCTCGATTGCGCGAAGGAATTGCCCTTTCGCTTTCACATTTATTTATATAAGAGCTTCTATTATCATATTATAATGACAGTTTTGCAATTCCCTAGCGCTAAATTGAATTAATCAAATTCAAAGATTTAGGCTTCAAATTTTAAAATTTAAACATTTATTTTTAATTTCGTTCATAAGATTTTATTTATTAGTGTTTATAGTACATACCTGTTTAATTCTAGAAGTTTTTCTACTAAATTTTTTCCTGTAAGCCTTAAAATCTTTGTTGTAGGCCTTTCAATAAATTCAAAATTTTCAATATTTTAATTTTGCGCAAGGGAATTGCACTTTTGCCTTCACATCTATATTTACAAAGGCTTATATTATCATATCCCAATGACAGTTTTGCAATTCCCTTGCGCAAAATTGAATTAATCAAATTTAAGTTTTAAGAATTTAAATTTTGAATTTCATCGTTAATATTTTCTATGAAATATAAAACTTTAAAAGAAAAAAAACTAGCGTAGTGTGTCTTATCACAGTCTGTTATTTCCTGTTTCTTGAGAGAGGTGTGATTGAAAGAGAGTCCAATTTTTCATACATCCTTTTTATTTTGTTTATTTTTGGAACTTTTGCCCAGATGTTGATTCATGCCTCTCTACACAGGTTAAATATATATTTATTAAAGTCGTAGAGAGTGACATTGGAATTGAGGAACAGAGAGGAACAGGGAACATGGTTCTTGCTTCCTTTGCGCTTATTTTTGTCAATTCATTTCCTTCTGTATTGGTGTGACTAGGGACCCGAAGCAATTTAATATTTTTATTCATGTTTAGTGCTATAATGGATAATAGTGAAGTTTGAAATTTGGCATATGAGAAGTTACAAAGGTTTGGCTGTATGGATAATTCCAATGTCATAAAACCAAGAGGAAAAAAACAAAACAAAAAAACATTAGGCATAGGACATATATACATTGGAACATATACTTATATAAAATTAAATTATTAAAAAAGATTAAAATATGTGGCACGGCATGTGGATCCCAGTGACGTTTGAAAATCGACCAATATGTGGAAAGCACTATTCCGCAATAGAGTTTTAAAACTATAAATACTCTCTGGTAAAACTACTGAACCCATCTCTACTAAATTTTGACTATCATTTTTATATTGCTATCATCACTGTTGTAGGAGGGTTTAGAAATAGTAAACTTTACTATAATAAAACTTTAAATGCATAATATTAAGTCTGAAAACGGGATTTACCACACTGTCATATATTTTTATGGTTAGAAATAAAGATCCAACCAGATTAAACCTATCGAATTATTTTTGTCTAGTGAAAATTATTACCTAAGCAAAACTTCGATCCTTTTGATTTTGATATTATGTGCAGAAAATTGGTTTATTGGGATTAAGATTTAAGCACTGTTAATGCAGTTCTTTATCCAAAAGAGTTTATAAATAGTCTCCGCCCATCTGGACGACCAGCGTATACATTGAAATTAAAAATTGAATGTCCAATTATGCTTTTAAAACCAGGTTGTAAATTACGATTTTTTTTTTTGCTATTATTAGCTTAGGCCACCTTCAATGAATGTCTAGCATTCGAAACTATTCTTCAAATGAATAAATTGCAAAAGAAGTGGCAAGTAATTTATCAATCTTTATTGTATTGATCATTAAATACACTCATGCATACCCCAAACATACCCTTTTTCATGGATAAAATTATAATAGGTTGATCTGATTACGAACTAATTCTAAATGTTTGCTAAGTTGTTCTATAGCTTGGGAGTTCATTTATATTTTACAAGTACTAATATAGGTCTTCCCTCTAGTGAAATAATACTTCCAACTATTGGAGTATGTTATATCTCATTTATTAAACTTCTTTCCCCAAATTTTCGTTTTCCACTAGTTCAATCCTAATTAGGAAATTATTAACTAATCGTAATTGATATGAATATTTATTTTATATTTGATATTATTTATGCCTGACATGAAATGTTAAATTTATACGTATAGACCAATAGGATAAATTACTATGTATTTACTGAGTAGTCAGCGCACAATCTACATTGTAAAACTTCTTCCTCACTATTGACATTTATTTGTGTTTATTTTAATTGTGTCATGGTTTAGACTGAACATGAATACAGCTAGTACCACGGCCAACTCCTCAGAAATACCGATTTATTTAAACAATAATCAGTTAGAATACTATACAATATACAACTATTCGAGTTGTAACGTATATGAATAAAAAAACCGATAGGAGAATAAAGCTTAAGTGTTGCAAATATCGGGTTCGTCAAAAAGATTTTAAAATTTAATTTAGCAATAGAATTGAAGGCCAAAGTTTTAAATCGGTTTAAATATTATTAGGTTGGACACATGAGAAGAACGAAGGATGGGAGAAAGGCATGGAGTGAATCC
Organism: Euschistus heros; assembly: GCA_003667255.2. Taxonomy (NCBI): domain Eukaryota; kingdom Metazoa; phylum Arthropoda; class Insecta; order Hemiptera; family Pentatomidae; genus Euschistus; species Euschistus heros. The sequence goes on from RCWM02000359.1 coordinate 127,520, forward strand.
CGAGAGAAGAAAACAGGAAAACGAGTCGCCCGCATCTTAGAAGGAGGCAGTATGTAATTACAGTTCATTACAGTTCTGGCTGTCGTACAGATCATATTAAGTTTTTGCTTAATATATTTAAATTTTAAGTTAATTTTATAAATTGTCAGGGGAAAGCAGCATATCAAATCGTAAGTCGCTCACATTGCAAGCTCGTGAAATGGTTTTATGCGTCAGAAAATAACTTGCGACAGTGCTTCCTCAACTTACCTTTTAAAAAAACATTGACACATTTTTTATACTATTTTTTACATGGAACAGTATAGGAAAAAGAAACAACTTTATTATGGGGCTAGGTCCCTTAAGAATAACATTTATGAATAGAAAAAATAAAAATCGTCTTTGCTATGAGACCTTTTCTGTACATATCATATTGCTAATAAACAAATTAAAAATTAAGAAAAAAAAATAAAATAAGACAAAAATATTTAAAATTTAGTTTTAGATGAACAAAAAAAAAAATAATGCTAATTAGGATCCTTAAAATGACTTAGTTGCAGTTGAAATCATAAAAACATATTTATTTTTTTTTTTCATTTATTGATATTTACAACTGTACAAAATAATATACAAGTAAATGTGTTGACAGTGAATACAATGGCATGTAAATAACTTGTGAAGAACTACTCACTAGTAGCACTTTAATAAAATCCACAATAAAAGGTCTCTAGGCCATCTTCTTTTCAGACGCCTCGGAGGATTATCAGGGATGGAGGAGGAAGCAAGTTGGGAGACTAGTGGATTGGAGTGGTTATGGAGCTTACTATGGAAGGATAGGTATCTGGTTTGGGCTAAATCAGAAACATATGGAACATTAAGATGTTTATGGATAAGTTTATTGGTCACAAATTAAGGAGCATTAGTGATTTTTCGAAGGATTTTGGATAGTAAGGATTGGATACGAGATGAATTGGATGGTTTAGTAGAGCCCCAGAGCTCAACTCCGTACGTCCAAATAGGTCTGTACAGTCATGTAAATGAGTCTTTTGTAATTAATTGGGAGCTTTGAACGTTTGTCTAGTAAATGTTGAAGTGGTCTGGAACGACGGGCAGTTTCTAGTCGTTTTAGTCTTGAAAAAAATATTTAAAAAAAACCAAAAAAAAACCAAAAGGTATCAAAAAAAATATTGTTCATAACTTTTGTGCACCTAGTTATATCCGTAGCGATAAGCGACCAGTTATCGCCTTTAGTTTGGGCACTGGCTGTTGGCACCTGGCTGGCGAGATCAACAAATGAGAATTTATATATAAAAATTCAAACCACTTTACACGCCTATCTGCAGTTTATGTTAATGGCTAAAACTGATTAAACTTAAAAAAAAATTAAAATAAAAAAAAAAAATTTAGGAATGAGTAAATAATTGGTGATGTCAGATAAGGTAAACTGTAAATGCTAATACACTGGTCAAAATCCAGTTATCACACAGGAAATAGGTCATAGAAAAATTTAGAAATTTTCAACGTATGGCATCGAAGAAACCCACCCTTCAAAAAGTTTTTGAGAATTTAATAAACAGAAAAAAGTTAGATTTCTTTCTAACAGTGATGTGGGTCTGTGTGAAAAATTATTAAAAGTTTGTATATTTAATTTTTTATGCATTATAGATATTTGCATATGATAGAATGAGGTCTATACGAGTTAAGTTGGATTCTTTTGTACATAATTTGTCTTTTAAGTGATCTGCTTCCTCATAGGAAAATCATTTTAGTTGTAGATAAAAGTAAACTTAAAAACTGCATAAAACAAATAAGCCATGTGGGATGTGCTACTTTGTTGAGAGATTTTGTTTTCTTTTGTTGTTTATTAATTTGCTTTACACAGTGTTTAACATGCATTTATGTACGAATTATGCCATAAATTTGATTTAAGAATAATGGATATATTTTATATTATATGAGTTTCTGTCTATTGTAAGGATTGATGAATTAATTGCCACTTCTACTGGTACTTTTTTATATGAAACTAGTTTTTATTGTGAAAATAATTCTGTATACCATCATTCTAATCACTTGTAATAAATAATCTATAGGCAATTAAATTAGTTTTGGACAATTGTCTTTTATTGCCTGTTCCTCATTTTTCCATTAAACTATATTCTACAGTGATTTTTCCCTACTTGTTACATATAGGACACAATGGCCCTAATGAGGGAGAGAGGACCATCCGGTGAGAGGAGAACAATGAAACGACTAGGAGGAGATCTGTGCCAGGCTTTGTTCAATCCGCCTGGTCCCTGCTACTCTGTGGTGCAGAGGCACCGTCGGCGCTTAGGATGGTTTGGCCATTGTTCGGAGGATGTCATGCTCTCAGGTAGCAGTCATGGTAAGCTTAATTGCATCCACCAAGTAATTATATGGAATTCCAGGAAATACCTTTGTATTTATCCTTATATGAAAGTAAATCAAAATCCTTTCCAAAATTGAAAAAAAAGTTTTCTAAAATAGAGAGCTATAAGAAACCTAGAAAATGGTTTAACAAGATCATTACGCAATTTCTGAACTATATACTAAATTCTTTTTTTATTTTATCGGTTATATTTTTTTTGTTGAATCGCTTTTCAGAGGAACAGTTAAAATAAACAATGATCTTTCAGTAACATGTTTGTAGTAATTTAAGCTCAATTTTGCTGCTGTTAACTAGAGCAACATATTAACTAACTTTTTATCTATAAAACGGACAACATTTTTATACTCTCCGTTATTTAAATTTATACTGAAACAGTAATTCAATTTAATTTCGTAAAAAAAAATCTAGTATAGGTTTTCAACTTTATTTTATTTTAAAAAAAAATACAATCTGCGACGGTTAAAGGCAATAATCAAATGCTAAATTTAAAAAAGAAAATGGCTTTCAATGCTGTCTTCTGGTCCTTATGACTAACTAAAAAAAAAAACATAAACATTTTAACGGTTAATTGCAATTTTTTCCTTTTAAAATAAACCAGGGTTTGAAAACAATAATTATTTTTTTCTAAAAAATCATATAACAATTATTATATTTGATTTTAAATTTGCCTGTATATTTGATTGGTTTGCCTGGACAGAGGCACCTCCACGCTGAAAGGCACTAAGGAGGAAGAGAAAGAAGAAAAAGATTTTAAATTTAAAAATCATTCCTGATTTATAAATAAAAATTTCAATTGATCTTTGATGTTTATTGATTTGATTGAAAATTATTATTACTCACTGAGTAATACGGTATTGCATAAATAATAATGATTAAATTGCGAAAAAAAAAATGTTAAACAGAAAATATAATTCACCTTTTAAACACAAATTGACTAAAATGTTTGTATTCAAAATACATCTTGGAGAAAATTCAAAAAATGTGATTCAGAAAAGAATTACTCAAAAATTTTTATTATTGTTAATTGTAAAAATTTTGTTCAAAAATAATGATCAGAATTTGTTTTTATCACTTATGATCAAAAATAAAAACCGAACTTAATAAAAATCATCAAATGATTTTAAAAATTCCAGATAAAAATCTTGATCGGATTTGATTTTTATTATTATTTTTTTAATTATCGATTTCAAACCCTGAAATAAACATTACATGTTTTAATCAATAAGCTATACGAAATAATTTTTTAAGGAATATTAATCGATCTACTTCGTTACCATTGTTTTTCTTCAAGCTAAAAGTACCAGCGTGGTCTATACTTAGACCAGAGAGTCACAATCCTTACATAAGAATAATCCCAACGGTAGAGCATGCATAAGGATCGGACCATGTGGATTCTCAGGGACCACTTGGAATAATGCAGTGACTATTAAATGCCACCCTAGAAGATTTACGATTGTCCTCCACAAAATCCCTTAAATTGTTCAACAAAGCACTTTGTTTTTTAGGTTCGATCTTCGAACAAAAAAGGCATTGAGTCGAAATTACACCGATTGAATTTTGCTTAGGCCTTTGTCCTTAGCGCAAACTATGTGAATGGAAAGTAAGTATTTCTGATGATGGATACGAAACACTCACTTTCTCCAATACTGGGAAAAACAATGGATCATGGTCTATTTATAATCTATTGATTTTTTTAAAAATTTACGTTGTAAAATTAAAATGATGAAATTAATTAAAATAAGTATTTTGGATCTGAAATTTGATTATCAATCAGTAATTTGATTAATAATCAATTTTAAAACGATCAATGATTATTCGAAATTATTAAAATTGAGAAAAAATAGGGGTTTCAAACGTGACTTTTTTTTTCATTTAAAACAAAATATAGCTCCTAAACGCTAGGCTCTAGTGAGAAATGTTATACTTTTAACAAAAAAAAATCCATTACATTTTTTTGATAACGACACTGTCGGCAAAATTATGATCCCAGCAACATATATAGGGCAGTACAGTACATTTCTAGTACTATAGAATTTATAATGTTCTTTACTTTATTCATTACTATTTTTTTTCTTTATTTATTTTTTATTATTTTATTTTATTTTATCTATTTATTATTATTTTTTTTTTTTTTTTGTTGTAAATCGTATTAATGATTGAGATTAATATAATTTTATTTATTATTGTTATTATCATTGTTGCAATAATAAATAACCATAGAAGTTTTTTTCCCTTAAAAACAAACAACAACAACCAATAGGGCATGTCAAAATGTTACATTTTTGAGGATAAAAAAAAAAATTTACACCAAAAACGTAAAGACCCCCTGCCATCATCATAACAAAATAAAATAATTTATATTGTCTTTATTGCATATATATATATATATATTTTTTTTTTAATTATTAATTTTTTTTTCTGAGCTCAGCAATTGCCACGTCTCTCCACTGTACGTGACTACGGGTCTTATTAAAGTCTTACACAGAATAAATTTTGTGAAATGGCTAACAACCTTGCTTCTGATTATCTTTGAGATGGAGAAATAGGCTCTTTTCCCAGCTGAAATTCCGTTTCTAATATCTTCTTCCTCTTCCAGGTCATCATTAGCAATAGATCCAAGTTATTGGAAGCTTATCACTATTTCGAAACTGTAGGGGCCTATTTCATAGTGACTCTGCCTCCGATCTAGCATTTTGTTAAGAACTAAAATACTTTTTGTTTCAGCATCTATTGCTTCAAAGGCCGTCCTTATAGGCTCCGAAAATTCAAAACATTTTACTAGGCTGATGGTATTCCCATTGTGCATTTTCCCAACCGAATTAATTTACTTGGTAATCCCAGCTCATGCATGGCTACTACGAGCTTACTCCTGACTATTGTATCATAGGCTGCCCTAAAATCAATGATCAACATCAACAGCTGGTACTTGTTTAAGTCAGTCGAGCCTGTTGTAAAGGGATATGAAGATTTTCCTTGCTTTTTATGCCCATATAAATGAAGATAGTATATTTTATTTTCATTTTTTTTTTTGTGCTGTTTAAATAAATTAAATTTCTTTTTCTTTTTAAATACATACTTTATAGACATAGGTGTTATCAATCTCCGGTTATCCGATTAAATGATGCTGGATAACTTAAACATTCTATCTCAACAATCTATAACTTTTTATTCTGAATCGGTTGAATATTCCTTATGTTGTCATATCATAATAAATTGAAGATCAAAGTCTCCAAGCCGTTGTAAAATACTTTTTGAAATTTCTAAGATATGTATAACAAGAGGGTGGAGTTTCAGAAGTTTTAAGTGCCGGGTAATTTCCAGTTATGATAGTTAAGCCCTTTGACTGAGGAGCTTTGGAGGCTATTCTACACGACAAAGGCCTCGCTAACATACCTTTTGAATAACAGGTTGCATTATTAAGACAAATCGTCCTTCAGGAGGCACAAAGCCCCTTTCACAGCGGAATATTATAGGACACTATTAAAAACACGGTTAAATTAAACCCTTTCACAGGAACCTATCCCTTATTAAAACGGGGTCGGGTCAAAGCTAACATCAAGTTTGGCCGGTTTTAAGGCAGCTTTCGAACGGCTGAGGAAGTAGCTTTAAAGGAACGCAATATTCTCCCAAAAATTGAGGTTTTATTAAAACCTAATAGTATTTTCTTTGAGAATACGAAATCGCAGAGAAAGAATACTCAATTACAAACATTTTTAAATAAATGTAGGTCATACCAATATGAACTGGAATAAATTTCAGGTAGAGCTATTGGCAATCAGTCTAATTAACAAAGAACTGCGGGTAGCTGAAAAATGTGTGGGTCAAATTGCTGCTAGGTGAAAAATTCCAGTAGAAAAAGTTGACGATTTGTAAACGAACTACAAAAACTAAGTTGAAAAACCCTATCGATTTCCTTTAATCTATACTATTATAGAAATGGGCAAGCCATTTTTAGTTTGTGACCACTAAACACGAAAACTAATGAACCAATCTGTACCAAATTTTTACATCTTCTTTATAGTTCAAGCAAGGTTTACCAATAATAAAATCCACTGATTTTTAATTAATATATTTAAAAAAGCGATAACATGAGTATAACAATTAAGATTAAAACTTGACCGTTAGGAGGCGAGCGGCATTCTACATGAGTTGTCACTGTGTTACGGTTATAGAGCTAGAAATTGATAATAAAATTTACTTATCTTTTTTTTAAATTTAAAATTCATTGAAATTTACAACTGTACAAATATACATTAAGTAAATGTGTTAAAAACGCTTACAATAACATGCCAAAACTTGAAAAGAACTACTCATCAGTAGCACTTCAATAAAAATCTACACAAGAAGATCTCTAGGCCATCTTCTTTTCAGACTCCTCGGAGGATTATCGAGAATTGAGAGGGAAGCAAGTTGAGAAACTAGCGGATCTGAGTGGTTATGGAGCTTTCTATGAAAGGAGTGGTATCTGGTTTGGGCTAAATCAGCAACATATGGAACATTAAGATCTTTATGGATAAGTTTATTGGTGACAAAGTAAGGGCATTGAGGATTTTCCGAAGGATTTTGGACTGTAAGGATTGGATACGGGATGAATTAGATGGTTTAGTACAGCCCCAAAGCTCAATTCCGTAAGTCTATATTGAGTCTTTTGTAATTAATTGGGAGCTTCGAACGTTTGTCTAGTAAATGTTTAAGTAGTCAGTAACGACGAGCTGTTTCTTGTTGTTTTAGTCTTGGATGTGGATTCCAAGTAAGACTTTTGCCCAAGTGGAGTCCTAGATAGCTGTTCAACTGGGATTAGTGGAAAATCATTAAAGGATACTGTAGGACAGGAGGTCGCAGGTTTACGACGAAGGGTAAAGGTTATTTGGTGAGATTTGTTCTCCATTTTGACACCATTCTTGAATGTTTAGGATATGGAATAGGAGTGTTTGGGAGGCAATGAAGGAATCATTGTTTACTGATAATTCTTATCTTAAATTAAATTATTACAAAAGATTTATGGTGTGACATGTGAATCTCAGTCAATTTTGAAAATTTACAATAATGAAAATTGAAATGTACAATTTTCCGTGACAGAAATAAGGTTTGACACAATGACATATAATTTTATAGTTAGAAATTAAAATCCAACCAGATTAAATTAATCAAATTATTTCTGCCGGATAAAAATGATTACCAAATCAAAATGTGGACCCTTTGCTATGATTCATGAGCCGTTGTATCACCGATTTTGTCGAAAGCACTGATATTGCAGTCCACTATCCTCAAGATTCTTGATAGTCTTTCCATCTGGATTACGAAACCATATTTTAAAAGTAGAAATTGGGTCTGTGCATCCAGGTTAAAAATTACTGCTATGTTTGAAAATATCATTGAGGCTATAATTCTCAATCGCAAGCTACAATACAAGATTTTTATCGATAAAAATATAAAGCTTCAATTAAAAGTTAAAATTATCTATGTTCTTTACTATTGAAAGCGGGTGAAACCGCGACGGGGGATGCTAGATTAAAAATAAAAACGTATTTTTTTTGTCCACTTTATTTTTATTTTTTGGCAATTATATGTCTTTTGGCTGGGGTTATATACTTTTTGTATAATGTAACATTTTGAGACACTGTAGCTCTGTTTTTTTATCAAGAATTTAGTAGAGACTATTTTTTTATATATAACATATGTCGTTAGGACCAATCGCGTAGGAGCTGTAGTGGTTTGAATTAAAAAAAAAAAAAGGTCTCATTTGAAACATCTACTTTTTCTCAACTTTGTTTATTTTGAATAATCATTTATTGTTAATTTAACTAAATTATTAATACGATTATTTTAATTCTAAAATGTAAATTGGGGAAATTAGTAAATTATGGATTTACATATCTATGACCTTTTTTTTTTCCCAGTCAGGGAGAAATTGATTTTTTTTTTTTTTAGAATACTTTTTAAAAGAATACATTTTATTCGATCAGGATCAAAACCTTTTAAGGTCACTTTGTTTTAGCGCCTCTACCTATGGCTCAAAGGCAATATATCAAAAACTATTAGACCCCAACAAACATTGAATCTTTATCGGCTTTTATCGACTAATATGTTTACTAACTGTTGTTATAGAGTTTATGTACACACTCGCAGTTTTCAATTAATCTATGAAATCTACAATCAACTAATTTCCGCAATTTACGTTTTAGAATTAAAATAATCATATTAATAATTTAATTAAATTAACAATTAATGATTATTCGAAATAAACAAATTTTAGAAAAATTAGCTGTTTCAAATGTGACTTTTTTTTATTCAAACCAATACAGCTCCGAAACTATTGGTCCTAGCGACAAATGTTTTATATAAAAAATTATTCTATATTATATTTTTGATGAAGAAACAGAGCTACCACGTATCAAAATGTTAAATTATACAAAACGTTTAGACCCCCTACTAAAAGACATATAATTATCAAATATAAAATAAAATGAACAAGAATAAAATAAAATAAAATAAACGTTTTATTTTAACAAAAGAAACGTTTGGTTGACAGTTACATGAATGGTCGGATGGTTGACCAGTGTCACCCACAGAATGATTTTATTTTTGGTATCCTATAATTTAATTACTTACTTAATTATTTACCTTTATGCCTTACTTTAATGTTAGAAAAGGTTTACAAATAAAAACAATCATAAAATAACTTAAAAAGTATATTGTAAAAGTGAGCAAAAGCATTTTTAAGTAAAAATAATAGTCACAAATTTGCTGTAAGTAGATTCTTTAATAAAAGCAATCACATCTATAACTGTAATAAATATCATCAATTTATTAAAAAATACAAATATTTTAAAAACAATTTTGGCAAACATTTTTTAAAATGAGCATGTTATAATGTTACGATTTTAGGCTTAGACAACTCACTTGTTTCTTCGTCGATATAATTGTCATAATATAGAGTTGGGATTAGGAGAACTGTCCGATTCCTTTTTAGACAGTAAAAACTAGTGTGCAGTATTCTTGAAAACCAAACATTGACAAGAATGCAGAACGGTGTTTGTCTGGCTGAAATTCCTTGGGATTTCAGTTTTGTTTTTCAGGAGGGTAGCAACATATCTAAAAATATGTTGGCATGGTGATATATTTACTGGGAATGAGGAATTTGGGGAAGTTATTATTTACAATTTTAAACACCTCCCTGATTGGAGCAAATTTATCAATTTCTCTACGTGAAACTTTATCACGCATGTTATCAAATCGTAAACATCTCAGTAGAAAAGCAAATCTTTGCCTACTCTTTGAAAGATAACATCTGAATCCATGCCGTTTCCTTTAGAATTGTTCCATAATTTTTGAACATTAGTCCTGCACATCCCGTAACACCCTATCAAATATAATAGACCAAATAAAGCTGGGAGCTCAACTTTATCTGTTGTACTGGCATCTCTATCCCGTGAATATCTACTTATCAAATTGTTTATGTAAATATTTGTAAAATTTACATTGGAAGGGGGGGGGGGGGATACAAAATAGATTTAAAATAACAAATTGGTAAATATCTATCTCATAAAATAAATTATTAAAGAAAAATTACTTACCGGTTAAATAACTTAAAAGGTCGCCTGGGGGAAACATGTCAACCAAACTAGTTTGAGGTGGAATACTTTTCTTAGTTGAAGGGTAAACTAAACGACAACAATATATATTTCAACAATAGGGTATTCTTGAAAGATACTGGAAGAGACGGAATGATGGGGGTTATGGAAAGGGAATAACCCTTAAATAATGGCAGGTGGATGACAACAGTCAACCACACGACTACTCCAGGGTTAAACTAACATCTTATATAGTGTCTTATATAGTCGCAGCTTGGTAGTCCTTGACAGAAATTTACTCCTGAAAAATCTAACCATACCAAAGTAACACCGGTTGTCAATGAGTTTTCACCTCTCGATTTCTTTTAAAGTTTCATTATCTGCGGTAAAGAATATCTTCCAAATTGAACAGAATCTGCCGGGGGACTAAGTGTGTCGGTCATATATTTAGTTTTTGTTTTATTTAAGCAAAGTCACAGTCGTCCGGTTGATTTCTCGAGAGCAAGGAAGGCATCATAAACTGCATTCTGGGACCGCCCCCAATGGCTAAATCATCAGCATATCCGATCATTTGAATCATTCTGTTGAAAACCGTGCCTGCTATTTGGATTTTTGAATCTCGTATTTTTTTAAAGCAATGCAAAAAAACAGGCACGCCAATGCATTTAAAACTTTTGGTAAACCCTATTTTTACTTTTCACGCCCGATATATTATAATCTCGTTATAATGAGAATGTTTATATTTCGTACTTATTCATTGTCCTGAAGATAAGATTTATTGGTATTCTACTGTATAAATAAATTAGTATTTTTATTAGTATTTAGTATCCAAAAATTGTTTGTTAAGAAAATGCCAGCCTTTGACAGGATGGAATGCCCTATGACATAGAAAATTCAAAATTTTAGTACACTTCTTATAATAATAAGGATATATCTTTTTTTTTTTCAATCAAAACATGTGTTTAAAGATGATTACCTAATTTAATGTTTTACTGGTGAAAGTTTTGATGTTTAACGGTTGCGAAAATTTCATATCAAGCTCTGTACCGAGAAACCTGGTAACACCACTGACAATGTATCAAACCCAGTCAATGGCTTGTAAACCAAAAGTGAATTACCCAGGGACTCATTAACATGTCTCCTAGTTAATCGAAAATAAAGAGCTACATGAAATTTTAAATATTCTGGGTTAATAAAATGTAGAAATATTTAAATCAATGAAAATCGTAAATACTGTTCAACAATTTAAGAGTGAGACCTGATATATATAATATTTTAAATTATTACTTTTACTAATACAGGGTGAGTATCTCTTAGCGTAAAAAAAAAAAAATTGGGTGAAACTAGATCAAAAGTGTAGCCAAATGCCGCAGACCTCACCTTTCTATTCCAATCCGTTGCAGATATATGGTAAATAAACGATTTTTTGGAGGAAAGCATGTTTTTTACGATAAAAGCTGTAATATCTCCATTTTGTTTAATATTTTTCAAATATTGATCACATTTTCGGATTTAGCAATAAATTTCCTATAAGATCGGAGTAATTTAACCTTGAATTTTACAAACTTGGGACCTAAAAAATATCTTTATCTTCACCTAATTTAGGGAAGTTACAATTTCTTATAATACTTCAGCGCTCACTGCTTTTCATAAAAACAATCCACAAAACTGCAAAGCTCTCAAAAACTTGCAAATTTAATAAGCTTTCAAATGATATGTTAAACGTAATGATTTTGTTTTAATTTCATGGAGAAATTTACTTTTGAAACCGAAAAAAACATGGTGTTCTCATTTAGCATACAAATCAGGTACTTTGGTAAATAAGACATTATGATAATCGCTTGATGAAAATCTGTATTTTAAATAAAAGAAACACTTCATTAGAATAAAAAGCAAAGAAAAAATATAATATTTATTGACATAAATTTTAGGCCAGTTCAGGTATTCATAATAACAACAGCGACTTTGACCTCTCTCAGTACTAAGCACATTATCGCTATTTCATAGTTATTTTCCTGTTTATTTTGAAATGGGAGGGGATTATTGTTTATTATTTTATTTTTATTTTGATATAATGATTGAAAGTTTGATTTGGAAATTAAGAAGCTACAGAGATAAAAGTGTCACTATCATTAGAAAGACCCTTGCTAATATTGCTTATCCTTAGCTTGAGGGCCCATTTTATTTATTGGGATTATTTTTTTCTGTTTGGCAATACACCTGCGAAGATGGCAACGTTCACAAATGGTGAGTACGCTGACATACATTTTTTGTATGGTTTTTGTAATGGAAACGCGAGTGCAGCGCGGCGGGAGTACCAACTTAGGTTTCCAGATAGGCGCCTCCCCTCTACGATAGTGTTTTCACGAACTCATCAACGTTTATCTGAAACAGGTTCCGTTCATAAGTTACGTCAAGAATTGGGACAAGTTCCTCATGATGTTGAACTCGAAGAGGAAATTATTGATATAGTAAATGAAAATCCCAGTGTTTCATCAAGAGACTTGGCCCGTGAAATTGGTATCTCCCAAAGGTCAGTTATCAACATTTTGCACCGAGAACATTTTCACCCATATCATTTCACACAAGTACAAGGGCTAGAACCTAATGATCATGTACATAGAATACAATTTTGCCGCTGGCTTTTAAATAGAGACATTCAAGAACACCAGTTTCTGAGGAAAATTTTATGGACAGATGAGTCTCTTTTTACAAGGGAAGGAATTTTTAACGTCCACAACCGGCACTACTGGGCAGCTGAAAACCCACATATGGTTCAAGAAGCATCTTTCCAGCATCGTTTTACAGTGAATGTGTGGGCTGGGATAATAGGGGACCGACTCATTGGGCCACATTTTTTGCCCAGCAGATTGAATGGAGAAAGTTATTTGGATTTTTTACAAAATATTCTACCACAACTTATTCACGACATTCCACTTGATGTTCAGCAAAACATAATATTCCAACACGATGGTGCTCCTCCACATCATTCGGCAGCAGTACGGGAATGGCTGAACCAACGATATTCGACCTGGATAGGTAGAAATGGTGTGATACATTGGCCAGCTAGGTCACCTGACTTAGCTCCAATGGACTTTTATGTGTGGGGCTACATAAAAAGCGAGGTATATGCCAGAGAAGTGACCAGCATTGAGGTCCTAAAGACGAGAATTCTGGAGGCCGGAGCCAAATTGCAACAGCGTCTGACTTTAGCAGTGACCGTAGGGGCTGTGAGAAAGAGAGCAAGAAGCTGCATTCGAAATAATGGAGGACATTTTGAAAATTTAATAAAATAACGGACTCTGGCGGCGCTTTATTGACAGTGATTCTTTTATTTTCAAATTAACAAATTTTTTCTTTGCTTTTTATTCTAATGAAGTGTTTCTTTTATTTAAAATACAGATTTTCATCAAGCGATTATCATAATGTCTTATTTACCAAAGTACCTGATTTGTATGCTAAATGAGAACACCATGTTTTTTCGGTTTCAAAAGTAAATTTCTCCATGAAATTAAAACAAAATCATTACTTTTAACATATCATTTGAAAGCTTATTAAATTTGCAAGTTTTTGAGAGCTTTGCAGTTTTGTGGATTGTTTTTATGAAAAGCAGTGAGCGCTGAAGTATTATAAGAAATTGTAACTTCCCTAAATTAGGTGAAGATAAAGATATTTTTTAGGTCCCAAGTTTGTAAAATTCAAGGTTAAATTACTCCGATCTTATAGGAAATTTATTGCTAAATCCGAAAATGTGATCAATATTTGAAAAATATTTAAACAAAATGGAGATATTACAGCTTTTATCGTAAAAAAACATGCTTTCCTCCAAAAAATCGTTTATTTACCATATATCTGCAACGGATTGGAATAGAAAGGTGAGGTCTGCGGCATTTGGCTACACTTTTGATCTAGTTTCACCCAATTTTTTTTTTTACGCTAAGAGATACTCACCCTGTATATAATGAGAATACCTCGAGGCGGATACCCGATTCTTCAAAAGGTTTAGGGAAAACCAAGGAAGTGATAGTCTGTTGGTCCCAATTCATTTTTATTTATCTGTGAAAATCAAAACAGTATTTGTTACGCAGTGCTAAAACTACTGAGACTGTAGTGGTATAGATTTTTTATTTATTTATTTAATATCTTTAATTATTTTATAAACGTTTCAATTTTAATAATCCTTCCTAACCTATACCTTCATTAGTCAGGTGTAGATAGAGATGGTTAGAAGTGTTTAGGCACTGTTGGAGATGGGTATTGATCGTCATCCTTAACTGTCAAGAGCACACCCAAAAAGTTTTAGTATCATAGTTTGGATTAACCTTGCACCGGTCATGCCGTTGTATTTTGTACAACACACCAATTGTTTTCCTCTTCTCCTTCTTTCGATGATATTTGCGGAAAATTGGCTTCAGCCTCGAATTCCTTAAGACCCGCATATTTGCCTCCTACTTCTTCCCACCGTGATGGATCTTTAGTGTTTTACGGACTGGGTATAATACACGACCGCTCTCGTTTTGTTTCGTTCCTAGGAGCTAACAAAGAAAAACATTATACAGAAGTAAATTAACCAGCCTCCCATTAGATAGTACCTGTAAGTACTATTTGTAGAAATTTAGTATGTAAAAATCACTTTAAAAAAAATTATTTAACATAATTGTTCATGAAAAAAACCTTTTGTGACATATAAATAATCATATAAGACTGAAACATTGTAAAAGTAATTTATCTTTTTTTTTTTTTTAAATTTGTAATCATAAACCAATTTTTATTTAAATTCAAAATATTACTATATCATTTAACATACTGTACCTCAGGGTGCAGCGAATAAACGTTATGAGAATCTGAGAATCCCTAATACGGTAAAAGTGGTGAAATCGGCTATCACACAAAAAAAAAAAGTTGTAAAATTTTATTCTTATATTATGCCATCATGAAGTCACAAAAATCGTTTTGAATTTTATGTAGCCGAAATTTTTTGGAAACTTTTTATATCTTTTCTTATATATATCTTATCTTTAGCAATACTTCGCTTTGGATTATTAAATTTATATTAAAAACTCATTTCCTAGTTTTATAAGAGATAGAAATTGAGAGACCCCAATAACTGTAAATCAAATAAGCGTAGCAGTGGGGTATTCTAATGGGATGGCCCATAGGAATTCGAATCAATCTAAGATCCATTTCAAGTAATCAAATAAGTAAATTTTCAATATTGATGACACCAGGACAATGATACAAATGATCAAAAATTTTATAATTTTTTTTTTTTTTTTTCATGCTTTCTTACTCTAAAATATTGCTTTGTGTATAATAAAACTAGAAATGTTTGTTCAAACTTAAAACTTCAAACGATTGCTACGACCTCAAGATAGTGACGTTTCTCTCAAATTTTTACATAATTTATTTGATTTTATTTCAGTCAGCGAATTTATTTGACCGATTTCAGTCAACCCAACTATACGTGTATTTTAAATAAAGAATGGTCGAAATGTTTGATTTAATGGATTTCATATAAGACATGGACGATAAGCGGTGAAAAACAAGATATACTTCGTATAAGCACATAACATCCGTTGCGCGAGCGGTTGGTTTGAAGGTTTAAAAATAATATTCAGAATCAAAAAACAACAAACTTTTTTTTTAAGATTAGAGGCAACTAACATTACAGACATATAAAAATGGAGTGTCGAGAATGTTTTTGTTGATAAATTATTATTCAAAAACGTATTTTAAGTATTTGAGCTTTATCTGTTTAAATTAACAACAAGGAAAGAGTAAAACAGTATACGACTATTGTGAAATCAAAGGCGGCTAGGAGGAGCGGGTGGAGACATATTTCTGAGCTGTACACCATTGCATTTTCTACTATCGCCTTATATATTAATTTTTAATATTGGTATATATGTTTCCACTCTATAGGACTGAATTTAGCATAACAATAAATTAAATTATATAATACAACTTGTCTAATGAATTTTATTGTGTTGATATTATCCCTCGAGTGGTCGTGCTGGTGACAATAGTCTTACACTGCTCTTAATATCGCTGCTGTTTGTTTGTTTTTTGGCATGAAATAATCAGAGCCTGCAAGGACCTCTACCAGTCGCTATTTGATATTCATGACCTGTAATTTCCCTTTGTTTTGGTTGGGTGACAATTGTCCTCCACGCAATCTCTCAATATTGTATTTTTAGATCTTTTTTTTCTATGTTCGCAAAGTTTATACAATTATTGTATGTTATAATTACTTTGAATAATCCCTAATGATAAGTTAGAATTGCTATTTGAGGGAATTATTTCATTTACCATCCACGCGGCCGTCTCCGTAATAATTATTTCGGACTTGGTATGCTTTTATGATGATTTATGGACATTTTTTATTTTGAGGAAACAATTTAATTTTCTTAGGATGTAGGTAGTTGGGTATTGCAGTCATAGATACACAGCAATTAGAAATAAATTTTTAGTTTATTAAGCCGACGTTTCGACTTGCATTGCAAGCCTTCATCTAGAAGAAAAAGAAAACAAACAAAAAGATGTGACAAAGTTGCAGAAAGTATAAAAAATATGGAATGAATAACTATATGAGAATAAGGACTATAACATAAAGGCAATATATATAGACTAAGAAGACTGTGGAATTAACAATTAAAATGAAAAGGGATTAAAATGAGTAATAATTATATGAAAGCTTGTGACTAAATACAACAAATTAATGGCTAAATATAAAATGTTTTATTAATAAGTCTTTTATATTTAGTTCTATAGTTTTCGGGGCTCAACTAAACCTTCCGATTCTTCCCTCAAGTGTAACACATCCTCGGTACCCAGAAAACAACATAAAAATCCCGATCTCGGATATGAACATCGACATGTTTGCACGGTAATTTAAAGCATTAAATTAATTTAAAGCATGATATAACATGTATTTACGTCAGAGGAGGTAAGAAGGGCATTTAATATTATTTTAGATGCATAAATTGGGAATACATATTATTTAATCATACATATTGTAGTTATTATGTCAGATTTTTTTTTTTAGAAAATTTAAAATACCTTAATTAAAAAAATTAATAATTTCTTTAATTAAGGTATTTTAAATTTTCTAAAAAAAAAAAATCTGACATAATAACTACAATATGTATGATTAAATAATATGTATTCCCAATTTATGCATCTAAAATAATATTAAATGCCCTTCTTACCTCCTCTGACGTAAATACATGTTATATCATGCTTTAAATTAATTTGTGTATCTGATGGAAAATAATGGCCGGGGCGGGAAAAAGGTTTTTATTTCCTTTTTTTTGCTGACCCATCAGCCACCATGGGAGGGGTGAGTGTTGTTTGTGTACCATTCTCTTTTTATTCAATTTTTAAGTTTTTTTTCCGTCGTCAGTTCGTTTCAAAGCCGTTCGAGAGTCGATTGTTTTTTTGTTTTAATGTTATATCTGTTCATTTATTATCTTTAATTATGAAGGAAAATGAAACTATTAGCCTATTATTTTTTAAACGATAATTTAAAATTTCATAAAAAAAACACTAGAAGAAATTTTTTCCCCTTTAATTTTATTGCGTACATTTTCCAGGAATTACAACAATATTACAAGGAAATTGAAGGTTGAATGTTTTCACATGGCTTGGAAAAGTCTATAGTACTTTCAGCATGTGTATACTGTTCAATTATTTTCATATTTTCAACCAAACAGCACTCTTTTAGGACCAAACGTTCTCTTTATTTCCAAATGTTAGCCCGTGCAAACATGTCGATGTTCATATCCGAGATCGGGATTTTTATGTTGTTTTCTGGGTACCGAGGATGTGTTACACTTGAGGGAAGAATCGGAAGGTTTAGTTGAGCCCCGAAAACTATAGAACTAAATATAAAAGACTTATTAATAAAACATTTTATATTTAGCCATTAATTTGTTGTATTTAGTCACAAGCTTTCATATAATTATTACTCATTTTAATCCCTTTTCATTTTAATTGTTAATTCCACAGTCTTCTTAGTCTATATATATTGCCTTTATGTTATAGTCCTTATTCTCATATAGTTATTCATTCCATATTTTTTATACTTTCTGCAACTTTGTCACATCTTTTTGTTTGTTTTCTTTTTCTTCTAGATGAAGGCTTGCAATGCAAGTCGAAACGTCGGCTTAATAAACTAAAAATTTATTTCTAATTGCTGTGTATCTATGACTGCAATACCCAACTACCTACATCCTAAGAAAATTAAATTGTTTCCTCAAAATAAAAAATGTCCATAAATCATCATAAAAGCATACCAAGTCCGAAATAATTATTACGGAGACGGCCGCGTGGATGGTAAATGAAATAATTCCCTCAAATAGCAATTCTAACTTATCATTAGGGATTATTCAAAGTAATTATAACATACAATAATTGTATAAACTTTGCGAACATAGAAAAAAAAGATCTAAAAATACAATATTGAGAGATTGCGTGGAGGACAATTGTCACCCAACCAAAACAAAGGGAAATTACAGGTCATGAATATCAAATAGCGACTGGTAGAGGTCCTTGCAGGCTCTGATTATTTCATGCCAAAAAACAAACAAACAGCAGCGATATTAAGAGCAGTGTAAGACTATTGTCACCAGCACGACCACTCGAGGGATAATATCAACACAATAAAATTCATTAGACAAGTTGTATTATATAATTTAATTTATTGTTATGCTAAATTCAGTCCTATAGAGTGGAAACATATATACCAATATTAAAAATTAATATATAAGGCGATAGTAGAAAATGCAATGGTGTACAGCTCAGAAATATGTCTCCTTGAAAAATTGCGTAGGTATTTGAGTAGAGGATTTTTGGAGGGGTTCAGCTAGAATCTCAAGGATTCAGCATATCAGAAATAAGATTATTACAGACAAAATAGAAGTAGAAAGGAATATCCCGGAAGAAATGGGGAGAAGGAGATTGAGATGGTTCGGACATATTAAAAGGATGGACAATAAAATAATCCACAAATTAGCTTATGAATGGGAAAAAGAGGGTTAGAGAAGGAGACGTAGGCTTCGCAACAGGGTAGAAAAATGTTGTGGCTGAAAGTATGGCTGACCAGGGACTAAAGGGAGAGGAAAAGATGGACAGAGAGGAGTAGAGGAACCGACTGAGGAAGGAGTTTGGTTTAAAGTAACCAAATAAAAGCGAAGGAAATTCTTACGAAGAAGAATCGGATATATTTATTTAAGTTTAGTTGATATTGTTATAAAATAGATCATTTAGTTAAAATATATAAGAAATAATAACGATCAGCGAGATTTTGTCTTTGAAGCCTTACAACAATTACAGCGAAGATTTCAACATCCCCGTTTCTGCACTGTAATAAACCAGATTGATATTTGCCCTCCGCTGACTTTTGGCCAAGAAGACCCCACATCTTCCAGTTCCTCTCCTACCTAGCCAACACAATTACACAGTAGCTGGAGAGCTAAGGGAGGAAAGTGCGGAGGTTTAATTTAATTTCCCGGTGTCAACAGCCGCTATCGGCTTCGTGGCCCGGCATACAGGCTGCCTCATTACAGCTCCTCGGGGTAATCTGTTCCGCTCCGTTCCGAGAGCGCTGCTCCACCCGCTCCTCCTAGCCGCCTTTGATTTCACAATAGTCGTATACTGTTTTACTCTTTCCTTGTTGTTAATTTAAACAGATAAAGCTCAAATACTTAAAATACGTTTTTGAATAATAATTTATCAACAAAAACATTCTCGACACTCCATTTTTATATGTCTGTAATGTTAGTTGCCTCTAATCTTAAAAAAAAAGTTTGTTGTTTTTTGATTCTGAATATTATTTTTAAACCTTCAAACCAACCGCTCGCGCAACGGATGTTATGTGCTTATACCTTAATTAAAGAAATTATTAATTTTTTTATTTAGTATATATAAATATAATCAACCTTAATTAAAGAAAGACTTTGTGGTTGAGCATCACCATTTTAGAACAACTGTTACTATAAACATTAAAGTGACTTTACTTAAGATCACAAACTGGAAGTGAAAACTTCTTTGACCGATCTAAATTCCCCATATAAATAAAAATAAAATTAAATAAAGGAGATTAAGGTGAATTTTTTTTTTAATTAATGATCCATACAAGTTAATTTTATGTTTTGATTAAATAGGTATTTAACAGTCCTATTGTATTATCTTTGAGATAACTGCTCGTCTTGATCAAAGAAATAAAATAAAGAGAAGTAGATTCTCTGGGTCTTAAGGCCGATAGAAATAAGAAAAGTGGGTCCCTGGGACAACAGATCGCAGCACTGAAACACATAATCTTTGAACGATCATCACTTCTCACTACTATAATATTTTTTAAATTTGATAAATGGGATGCATTCAGCAACAAGAAAGAAATTTTTCTCTAGAAACAAATCTAGAGAGCTGCTATTCTAAATTCCTTATCTTTTGAGCTATCCGTGTAAAGGCAATCATAATCAATGTAACTTTTAGATAGTAAATTTAAAAAACTTTGCCTTAGGGCCTCAGGAGGACTGTTTATTTTCTTAATCCGGTTTAAGGAAAAATCAAATGATATTTTATGAGTAGTTCACGGTGGTAGTGGGTTTGGAGATGACATATAAAACGATGGGAAAGAAAATGAGTCGGATAATGGAGGATAGATAGAGAGACGAGATGGTAATTTGTAACGCGAAAATTCGGAGGACTCTGTACTAGCTTTAATACGACCTACTATTCTTAAAAAAAGATAGTGTCTACGTAGTTCAAGAGGCCACTCATCTGCCTCCCAGAGTAAACTATTAATAGGACTGGTTATAAACGCTCCAGTCGCCCTGCGAATCATTGAGTGGTGTACTGGATCTAATCTTTGTAAAATCCTTTTAGAAGCATCTCTTATGAAATCAGCACTAATGACGAATAAAAACATTACATTTCTTTGGGTCCCTAGTCACACCAATATAGAAGGGAATGAATTGGCAGACATAAGTGCAAAGGAAGCAAGGACCATGTTCCCTTTTCCAAATATCAATGTCACTCTCTACGACTGTCATAAATATATATTTAACCTGTGCAGGGAAGCATGGATTAACATCTGGGCAAAAACACCTGATACTAATAAACTAAAAAGGATTTATGAAAGCTTTCTTCCGTCAACACCTCTCCCATTAAACAGGAGAGAACAAAAACAATAATAACGAGACTCAGAATTGGGCACAGTAAGTTGACACATCACCATCTAATTAAAGGCAATCAATCCTCCACCAGAATGCAGCACCTGTAACTGCCTCCTTACAACGGAGCACATTATCAAGGATTGCACACAGCTTTTATCTTCCAGGACTTCGTTGCATCTTCAAAGATACTGCGAGGCTTTAAAACCCGAAAACTTGAAAAAACTGTTTACCGTACTGAAAGAAAACAACTTGTATCGACTAATCTAGAAGTTATGAAATGGTGCCTCTAGCCCGAGTTGTTGTACACGGCACCTAAAACAGTAATCAAATAAAAATAAATTGTTTTCATTTTGCTATTACTAATAATTAAATAATAAATTTATTTTTATTTAACTATTTTGATTACTTTAATAAAAACATACAAAAAAAAAATTATGAGTTGTTAGGCTTAAATGACTTAAAATTCTGTGTCCGCAGTCAAACGCGTTATCCCAACAGATCTTTCTTCTTAAAATATCTCTAGAAATAGTTATCTGACTTTGAAATTTATTGTGCTATTCGATCAAACATTATTCCCTTTTAAGTTCTAAAGTGTTCTTATTTCAAAAAATACAAGTCGCACGAGCGATCTTCATGGAAAACTTTTAAAATATTTAATTTCACTCTTTATATTGCTCTTTTTTAAGTCATAGCTTCTCAACGGAATGAGCTTCAATTTACAATAGGATACTGTTTTACAGAGGACGAGCATAAGGAAGGGTAAGGAACTATTGACATCTTCGTCCGTGAGTGCCCTAAAAACTACATTTTTTTATCTCACAACTAGTTAAATTTACTATTAGATCATATATATGTAACTTATATTAAATCCCGTAAAACACCCACTGCAGCCCACTGAACATGACATAAGCGTCATATTTTGTCAAAATATAAACATTTAGTGTTTTATATAAATTAAATATATAGAGTCTAATAGGGAGTTTTACCAGAAAAACCTGGTAAAACTCCCTATTAGACTCTATATATTTAATTTATATAAAACAAATAATTTAATTTATCTAAAAAGATTAAAAAAAAAGAAATTTTGAGTCGGACAAATAGTTTCGGAGTTATAGTGCAAAATGTGCAAAAAAATGTGGATTTCTCAACAGGGTTTTAAGGGACTTAAAACTTCATATATAACAGTATAATTGTAAATTTAATCAACTTTAAGATAAGAAAAAGTAATTTTGAATCGGACAAATAGTTTCGGAGTTAAACACAATAAAGTACGACAAACATGTTTTCGCGAAAAAGTGGGACTGGCCGCCAGTTGACCAATGTATACACTTTTTCCCAAGACCATATCTTCGCGGTTAATAGTCCGATTTTGGAATAGTTTTTTTTCACTTCGTAGGTAATAATTCCAGCTACAATTAATATTCAAAGACTTTCTTCAAAATAAGCTTCGTTTTCGTGTTATAGCTAAAAAGCCTAAAATAACCGGTATTTTGGGCGGTTTTGAGTATGAAGCCGTTGTTTACCGTAGTAGCAACATAACAACATAAATATAAAGATAAAGATCCGTTGAGAATAAAAGTTCGGCAGTTTTTTCTTGAAAACCGACTTTTGGAGCCTTATTTTAATGGACTATTCTTATTTGCCAAAGTCTTTAACTCTTCACAAAGATAGTAAATAGGTTTAAATGTAGATTGTGAATATGAATTTACAAGTTTAGGATACGTGCAGTACGGTACATTTCCCAATCCATCTCAAAAGTGCTCAACGGGCTAAAAGAAGTTTACACTTCAAAAATTTACCGCATCATTAAACTATAGACTCTGTAGCGGATTTTATTTTTTCCTAATTTTTTTTTGTTTTTTTTGGTATTTGTTTATTTATCAATACATTTTTTCCTATATATTTCTGAATCGCATACTTTAATTACCCGTAAAAGGAGGGGAACCATTTACTTAGTGTTTTAAAGTTGCAGACGTCGCGACGCGTCGTTTCAAAGTTAAGTGTCCTAAATGAAAATATAAAATTATGATTTGAAAAAATGAAATAAAATAGGATCGTTATCCCTGTATTTATGAGATATTTGAATCCAATGGGCTTTATTTTTATGGATCATCATTAAGCTGGATATAATAAACAAAATTATTAGCACATTCTAAATGCATTAATAATATAATATATTGACTACTAAAAGTAAATAATTATTTATTAAAAATTAAATAGAGAGTAGTTAAATAATCATAAATGTTTTATTATTTGCACTTAATTTACTCTAGGTTCTGAAAATTATAAAAATCCTTCCATTGCTGAGTGGGTATCAGCAAGTTTCAGTGAGTATCTTGTCTTGCATTTTTAAAATTTAATATTTATAGAAATACAGCAAAGTGGTAATATTAATTTTTTTGTATGTCCAGAACTGATGATAATATTAAATGTTCAACATTCGAATAATAATACATTTTATTATTCAATCTTTTCAATCTTTCAATCTTTTATCAAGAAACTATTATAAACTGCCCCAAAGGGGACAAATAGTGATACGGATGGCTTTACGGATCAATTCTCACAATATGTTCAATAAGAAATAAATGAAGAGAAGGTAAATACAAATAAACTAGCATCCCCCGTCGCTGATTCGCTATTTCTCATTAGTAAAGAATTTAGATAATTTTAACTAATAACTGAAGTGGTTTTTGTTTATCGATGAAAATCTTGTATTGACGTATATAATTGAGTATTATTTCTTCAATATTTTTAGCCAAATTAAAATTAAATAGATTACCTGGTTGAAGATTTGACAAAAGCATCATGAGACATTTAATTTTTAATTTTAATCTATAAATTGGTAATCCAGATGAACAGAGACTATTATGAAACTCGGATAATGGACTGCATTAGCAGTGCTGACTACAAAATGTCCATGAAACATATCTCTACAAACATTATCAAAAAATAAGGGATCGATATTTTGATTTACTATTAGAAGAAATAATTCATAGAAGAAATAATTGTATTGATTACATTGTTTGTTTATTTCGTTTAACGTCACTTTATGCTGCTATGGCTAATCGGACGATGCTACGGTGGGAGTCCTAAATTTTGCCTATCCAGGTATAATTAGGATAGGGATCTTTAACGAGTACCTGACATCGCACAGGCTCGGGACCCCCATTTTACGTCCCTTCCGAAGGACGGCGTAGCTAAGGATTTTTTACTCCCTTTAAAAAATCCTAAGGTCATCTGCCGGGCTGCGAACCCGCGATCTTGGGTTTAGTAGGTTGCTATGCTAACCACTACACCACAGGTGACCCCTTATATTGATTACATCTGGTTCGACTTTAACTTCTAACTATAAAAGTACATAAAGTGCGGCATAACTCGTTCCTCCCAATCAACATTGTATATCTAAAGTTTTACTATATTAATTTTATTGTTGCTGAACCTTCCTAGAACTACGAAAATGATGTAGTTAACATATGGTACAGGTGGGTCCAGTAGTTTTACCATTGTAATTTCTATTGCAAAATGTTGGTAATTACATTTCGGTCGATTTTCAACCTTCAATGGGATCCTCATGTCGCATCACATACTTAATATTCTTTAATAATTTAATTAAATATACGTATATGTTATTATCAATTTCAAGCTCTATATAACACCATACCTTTTTTTTTTTTTTTTTTCGCCTACGTTTCAGCAATACCATTGATGGCCATCATCAAGGAAGAAGAAAAATCGGAAAAACAAATTATAAATAAAAGTAGAAATCAACATAATAACACTCTGTAATGAAGAGAACCGAGGCAAGCCATACAATGGGTTGAAAAAGAGGAGTATCACATTTCCAATAATGTTTTGCTTTTATGACCAATCCCTCTCAACGTCATACTCAAAATAATATATTTTATTGTTTTGTTTTTTTCTTTTTATACATTACATTATGGGATTCTTTATTTTTTCTCCTTCCATTCACTTATTTCGTATTTTACATATTATTTGAATGGGTCAATAAAGCCATTGATATTACTTATTGCTTTCTTTTTTATTGACATTCGCAACTGTATAGACGTAACAGTGCTAGCGGATAGTGTTAAAGAAAGCATAATATGAAGAAATTTACTGACATTAAAATTTACTTCTTTGTTTTAGGTAAGTTCATTGTCGACTTTATTAATTTGTTTGTGTTTAATTATAACCTTTACATATTAATATTATCTTTTACAGAAGCTAACTAATTTTTTTAATCAATTACAAGATTACATACATATATACAATAAGTTAATTTTAGAAAGTTATTACGGTGACGTCTGTAATATATAAAGGAACGCTTATTAGTAGCACTTCAATCAAATTTCTGCATTAGAAGGTCTCTCGGTCATCTTCATTTCATACCTCTGAGAAATAAGTAAATTCAATTCAACACAAGTTTTTAAAAGACCCTAGGAAATGATTTCGATAAAATACTGATTTGTGATCCAAGTGGTATTTGAGTGACTTTGGATAATTAGAAGATTTAGTGAAGCAACAAAGCTCAACAAAGTCCAAATGGGTCTCATTACTGTCATGTAAATAAGTCTTTTGAAATTCATTGCATGCTTGTCGAGTAAATATTGGAGAAGTCGAAAACGACGAGCAGTTTCTTGTCTTTTGAGTTAGGTATTCAAATATAAATATAAACATAAAAACAATAGTAATTGTAAATTTTTGGGGTGACAATAAATGAATTTGATGATATTGTAATACTACAGGCCTTGTAGGCGAGTGGGAGACTAGCACTCAATAGTACCTCCTCCTGGCATGGATTAAAGAGATTTATTTGAGCAAATCTCTCATCCAGCTTCTTTTAAGCCTTCTGAGAGTATTTCCAGGTATGTCAGTCGTGGCCATGTCATTAATGAGTATGTTGTTATGTCCATGAAGTCTGTCGTTAAATCGTCTATAAAGGTTATGTATATGTTCCTTTACTGTGTGTACTTGTAAATCAGAGTGAAGTGTGTGGTTTGAAATGCACCAATGTGATTTCGTGATTAGTCTAAGTATTTTTGATTGGAATGCTTGTATTTTTTTTAAGTTGTAGATTTTTTTCAGTTCTTATTAGTCTTTATCGGAGTCTTAATGTCGACCGTTTATGAAGTATTGGATACAAATGTTTTACTCTCTTGTTTAGACTCAGACATTTTTGTATTACATGTGAGCCCCAGGTCATTCTTCTATCAAATGTAATGAATTTCGTTTGTTTGTTGTATGAGTTGGTTTTCGATGAAGACAGGTGAACAAGAGTCATGTCTGAGTGTAAAGGTTATGTGCTGTGATTTAGTGTAATTTAGTTTTATTTTCCATTGTTTGAACCAGTCTTGCAGTATTGTTAAATGGTGTAGAAGAGTTAATGATGCAGTCGGGTCTTTATCTCTAGTTAACATAGCTGTATCATCAGCGTATGTTCCTGTTAGTGTATCAGGGCTAAGTGACATAAAAATAAAAATTAAATTAAATTAAAAGTAACAAAATGTACATATAGATATAGTTAATTTTCTATGTATATTGTCTTATTTCTCATAGTTATTTTATTATTTTATTTTATTTCTTCTTCTATGTTATTATATTTACAGAAGTTTTTTATGTAATCATTTAAAATTAACTGTATTTACATGGCTCATGTTCCTCATATATAAATACCTTTGTATGAAATTATGCAAACCAGGCAGACCATTGTACTACTTTATGATATATTTTTGTTTTTCTTAGGGGACAACTCGTCCCAGAATTAAGATTATTTATTTGGTTTCTTTTCATAATGATATATGAAATCTTGAACGTAGTTAAAAAAAAAAAAAAAAAAAAAAAAAAAAAAAAAAAAAAAAAAAAAAAAAAAAAAAAAAAAAAAAAAAAAAAAAAAAAAAAAAAAAAAAAAAAGATCAAGTAACAGCATTCTCAAATTACGCAAAAACAATTTCGTTCTTTTGAAATTAAAGACTGGAAATGGTTAACGGCTCCATTAAATTATTATTAAAGCATCTGTTTTATCTTGTTAGGAATGATGAAAGGAAAATATTTTATCTAGCCAACTCCTCATCTTCAGGCAGCTATTAATTCCGACAATCTAAGGGGGAGGACCATTAGAGGAGAATAAAGTGGAAAAGTTCAAGAACCGTTTCACTTGATTCAATAACATCGGGCCTTTTATTAAATTCATAAAGAACAGGGGGCTCTCGAGTAGCCACTTGTATATTAATATACAGTCCTGGATGGAGGGAGTTGGGGAGTGAGAGGGAGGGAGGAGGGAAGAGTAGAGAGATGGAGAGGGAGGCTTTACCTCTATAGAATAAGAACAAGAAGAGCCGGGCAAATAATTAATAACTCAATAAGGAGGCTGAGAGGGGCGTTAAAAATTGAAAAGGTTCGCTGTGAGGATCCAATCTAGCCCTTCATGAAATCCTAATGTCCTACCGCCCTGTACCTGGCCCGCCGGAAATAAGACCCAGGGAGATCGGAATTTAATTTAGGCAGCTACTGTTTCCTAGCGGGCATCTGTTCCTTCGCCAGCTGGACAATAAAGGAGACAAGGCGAGATTGGGTCGCCACTTCTCTAGAGGTAGCCCTCCCCCCATCCTCCTCCCCTCCAACCACTCCTCAGGGTTTATCCCTACTTTGGGTCCCGGTGGGGGAAGGGGGCATAGTTAGGTTTTTATAAGGAATATTCATTCTGAGAGGAAGCCTGGACAAATCAATCTTACATCGAAATCTTGAGTTAGTATCTTTTGGAAACTAAGATTGAATTTAATTTGCTTTGGTTCTTTGCTCAAACCTATGGTTGAATTTAATTTGCTTTGGTTCTTTGCTCAAACACTTTTCACCTTTTGATTACATTTCACATTTCAAATTCAGGATTAAATTTCCCAAGAACATGTAATCTTGAATTAAACTAACTTCCGACCTAATGAACAGCTCAATCTCTTACTTATTTAGGAAAGTTACAGTTTCTAAAAATTACGTCAACGCTATTTAAAATTATAGTCAACGCTCACCATTTTTCGAGAAAAAAAAAACCAACCATAAAACCGCAAATATCAAAAAAAATTCACATTTAATGAACTTTCGAATAGTATGATGAAATAATTAATGATAATAAGAGAAATTCACTTTTAAAACGGGAAAAAACGGCGTGTTTTTATTTGACATACATATCAAGTACTGAAGTAAAAGAACATAATACTTAACAAAAAATTGAATTTTAAATAAAATAAACTCTTCATTAGAATAAAAACCAATAAAAAAAATATTAGAAAATAAAGGAATACTGGCAATAAAGCACCGCCTGATCAAAGCGGTTTGTTATTTCATAAAATTTAAAAAAAGTACTCCGTTGTTTCAAATGCAGCTTCTTGCTCTCTAACAGCACCTGTAATTTGGCCCCAGCCTCCAGAAGTTGTGGATTCTAGAGGAATAGGAAATTTTATGCTGAATCTGAAAATGTTATTAAAAAATGGAAGACGTTTGATCAAAGTGGATATATTACAGTTTTTTTTGCATAAACGTGGTTTTCTCAGAAAACCACCATATAAATATAAACATAATAAATATAAATATAAATATAAATATAAATATAATATAAGTTTGGACTGAGTGAATGTGTATGTGATGTGTGTTTCGAAGTCATCATGGGTTCAAACTTTGAAGGGTGGACGATTTACCACCTTATTGAGGACGCTAACTAAAAAAATTAAAAATTTACCCCTTTTGCATCTCTATGTCTCATATGATAAAACAGGAAGAAACTTGATAAATCATTCAATATGAGAAAACTGAGGTATTCCTACAAATCTTTATTTAGATTTATAAACAGACATTTCAGAGATAATGATGAATATATGGAGATAATGATATCCCTTAGAACAATATAGTGAAACATAAAAAAAATAAATGTGAAGTGCGTCACTCCCAAGGGAGCTTAAGGTGTTTTGAATAAAATGTAGTGTTACGTAATACGATAGAAGTCTGAGCACTACTCCCCATTAAAGTCCACTCAATCGACAATTATAGACTCTTTTGTTGATGTTAGCCATTAATAATCAATACATTTAGTGATTCATTGACAAAAAAAATATGAATATCTAACGAATACGTTTACAAATTAATATATTTTATTTATTTTAAGGTGCCGTGTACTGCAACATGGCCAGAGGCACCAAATTATGGATTCTGGTTTATGTAAATGGTATTAAAGATTTTGCAAACCCTTGAGGAACTTCAAAACATCTGGTTGATAATTTTTGAAGATTGTACCCAGGTCTTTGTTGAAGATGGGTGGGTTTTCCAGCTGTAGGGTGTAGACCGCAGTTACTAAATATGTGCTCTACTGATAGAGGAACATGGCACCTTGAGCACATGGGCTGTGATGTACCTTGAAGTAGGTGTTGGGTGTTAGTCTAGTGTGTCCGATGCTCAGCCTAGTCATCACCACTTGTTCCCTCCTAGAGCCGTATAGCAGTGGTCATGGTTGAGCATTAGGGCAGATCGTTTTTAGTTTATTAGTAACCGGAATCCTGTTCCAATAATAAAACCATACCGCCTTGCACTTCTGTTTAATATATATTTATAAATTAATATAAACTTATTGAAATTACCTTTTAAAAATATAAATATCAGTTACTTGAAATATATCTAAATATGTTAATTACAAATAAACATCAATATTTCTTCTCTAGTCAATAGATATTTCTTTAAATAAAACTTAGTTAGCATTTAAAATAATAACTGTTACACAATATGTAAAAAATTGTGACTCCATTTCTGAGTAGTAGGCTGGAAACAGGGTTTTATGATGATTGTCCCAGGATTGGGTATCAATTACATTGACACCCACACGATGCACTATTGACATCACACTACAGACGCCCACATCTACAGATAAAGATCAATCACAGTAACTATCCTGCCACCTTTCCTAGGTAGGAATGGTTTCCATAGAAGAGGTAGCCTCTTAGGAGGTTGTTCCTTCACTTGACTGCGGGCAAAAGGCTGTTAATCATAATCCTTAAATATTAATTTAGATATTTCAAAAAGGTAATTTCGAATAGATAAATGATAACAGACCCAGAAACGGCCTATTAGAAATTGAAATATTATTCAATTATTAATGTATGAACCCTGAGGATTGCAATCAACAAGAATGTCAATTAAATATGTAAAAAATCCTACTTATCAATTCTGCAAGAAGATAACAAAGGTTAGAATTAGGAAAATATAATTTTTTTTTTTCCATAGGAAAAACATTAATGCCTGGAAAAGGAAAAAGTTGAAGAATTGCGGAATATAAAGGACGATAGTCTATTCTACGGCCGCTTATACAAGGAAATAATAGATTGTTTGCAACCAACCTCTATTTTTAACCAAGAGTGAGGGTTGTTCTTTGCTGACGAAATAGGAAAATTTTCTTAAGATGTATTAACTATTTCAAAGGACTCTGAAGAGGATACTAGGAAGGAGGCCAGTGAGAAGCATAGATATGAGGACTATAAATAGAATGTTTTTGACGTAATACTCAGGACGGAAAGCAATAAAAGTTTAGGGATTGACAGACTATTAGTAGAGATCTTCAAATATAATAGTGAGAAATTACATAAGACCATCCGTAGGTTAGGGTAAAAATAGTATAGAAATATCACTAATAACAACCAGGAGCTCGGTATCACTACGCTAAAATAGTAAAAACGTACTAAACAGGTTTTACAAGGAGAAGATCTATAGCGCATCAAATATTTAGGCTGAGAACCCTCATGGAGTAAGAATTCGAGTTTTTTTATATAAATAATATAATATAAATATAATTGAAGAATGTTTACGATATTGTTATTCGATCTAAGATATACAAAGTACTATAATGTTTGGCGTATCCAAGAAGCTGGTCTGTCTTTTCAAGATTCATTTCAAGACAATGCATGGTATAAGGAATGTCACCAGAGTACCAGGAGAGGGCTAAAGTTTCAGAGAGATAGGGACTGTAACAGGGCCATAGGTTGGTAAATTAATAATGGTATTAATTATGGGTTTTGAATAAGAGGTAAGATACTCAGGACTACTAACGATATCAACAAAAACAATCGAAGCGTTCAACTTGATGAGTTCCAGGATGATTTTGATGTATCGGCAAAATTTAGGACAACAGGCATCTTCTGGTAATCCATCGAGCAACAGCTTTATTAAGTCTTGAAATAAATGACATAAAAATAATCTCTATTGACACCCACCAACAAACTCAGGGAACAGGTAGGAGTATATAAGCAGCCGATCGTTATTATTTTTGCCTAATGAGAAAGGTTAGGAGCCAGCTGCTCGCAAGACAAAAAATAACAAATAGGGCTAGGACCCATTCCAGGTAGTAGGTCTAAATAGAATACCTATTTATTTAGTAAATATAAATATACTAATATTGATAGTTATAATAAAAACCTATTCACTTTAAGCCAATACTTTGAACAATTCAAGTCCATGTGTACCTTCCTTCCAACTAGGGATGTCAGTAGAGCTGAACCGGGAACGTGGAACGTAATCTCGGTCTGGACCGACAATCGATAGCAGAACGATAAGTTATTATTTTAGTATCTCGTTTGAATGGCATGAAGCTATTCCTTCTTGCAAATATATAATAAATTAAATATATTTTATCCTAGCGGGAAATACAAATGAGGATAGACATATCAAATGTCAAGAGGAATATTAAAATCATTAACAATCAGTTATTTGCAAATATATATACTAATAAAAGTGTGAAAAACTGCTGAACCTTGTCAAGCCCTTATTTTCTATATTCTATTTTTTTTTAATTTTAAAATTTAAACTACATCAATCTAAGGTTTTTTTGGGAGTTTTAAATGTAGAGAAAAAAACAAAATGCTGTATGACCTTATAAAGAGTGACAATTCCAATATTTTAGGTGAAGATGTTCTCTAATGTTCTCTAAGATCTAATGTTAGATGTTCTCCTGATGCTCACGTAAGTGAACAAAGGTATACTATATTGAAAATATATAATCCGCATAAATAGTCATATGTGCAAATATTATATAATAGATGATAACAAATAATTAAAATTAATTTGTAATTAGGCACCTAACTAAATAAGGAAAAAAATACAGATAGTTCATTGCCAAGAAAATTTAATTGTTTATATTTTTTAAACATATTTTGCATTTTTGGTTAATTACAAGTGACTCATGTACATGAAAGTGATAAGACTTATTTGGACGTAACAAGTTGAGCTTTGGGACTCTACTAAACCATCCAAATCATCTTGCATCCAATCCTCACAATCCAAAATCCTTCATAACATCCTCAATGCTCCTTATTATGTCAAAAACAAACTTAATCATAAATATCGTAATGTTCTATATGTTGATGCGATAGCTATACTTTCATGGTAAACTCCATACCCACTCAGATCCACTAGTCCTCGAACCTGCCTCACAAACGATTCCTGATAATCCTCCGAGGCCTCTAAATAGAAAATGGCCAAGAGACCTTTTAAAGAAGGACTACTAACGAGTAGTCATTTACATGTTATTGACGTGCTATTGTAATAATTTTGCTCAAATTTACTTGTGTTCTGTACACAATTGTAAATACCAATAAATGGTTAAAAAAAAAAAAAAAATATATAGCACATCTAGCAAGGAAAGGCACAACTCAAAAAGTGATGCTTTTCAGGAAATCCCGTTTAAAGTTTTATTATACCTTTTTGAACCCCATATTTAGTCTGCTTTGAACTTTTTTTTACAAATTTGTTATTTTTTTTTTTTTGTATCTTAATAACTGTAGTTTAATATTATCCGACTCTCTCTATATTTTTTCTTAACGACAAGAAACATAATTTTAATTTGTTTTGAGTTCCACCTTTTTACATTTTTAACACTAATAGCGGCAAATGCTCACACTAGAAAAAGGTCTGTAAGCTACAGATATAAAAACCGTTCACGTGGATCGTACTATGCTACTAACTCAAAATTGGCACTTTTTTGAGTGGAGCCCCTTTCATTCAATATATATAAATATATATATATATATATATATATATATATATATATATATATATTTTATATTATTTTTACATTATTTATTTTTTATTTTTGATGCAATAAGTGAGAATTTTATGTCAATGAAATAGTGTTTACATAAATAAATATGGAAATTAAGTCTATCGCAAAAATATTTAATCTGGGATAATATTAACAATGGATAATGACAATCTTTTGTTTAAGTGAAAAAATTCAGGTTTTGCTACAATTTCCTAAACAGTATATTTCATCGAAATGATAAATCTGAGGGCTGGGGCTGTTCTAGTTTATGCAAAACTACGGAGCGATCCTCCGACCGAGGCAAACAGACGGATTGCTGTTTGCGGTTGAGGAGAATAACGGATGGGAAGGCAGAGTATTGCCAAGGCTAATGTCTCTAAAGTGCTTACTTATCAAGAAGCCCTGCCTACATCTTCGTTAAGATTGTTAGCGTGTTCTTGGGAGCGCAAACAGATTCGTAACGGCTATGGTTTAACCCGTCTACAGCAGTTGGAATGATCCATAACTATAAACAACTACATCTTTGTAATGGAAATTATTAGTCTGAGTCAAATATGTTACGCATGCTGATATAGATGAATCAATACTAATAGGAATCGTTTGACACTTAAGTGGATTTTTTCATTATTAAAAGTACATGTAAGGGCGTATTATACTAAGACACGAGATTCCAACTACGCCATACATTTTAATTAAAATAAAAACTAAATTCTACAAGAGTCGGCAGTAAAAATAATATTAATAATAAGCATATTTTACTAATTACTTAATACTAGGTAGGTGCAAAAATATTGCAGCTTTGTATGAGTGGGAAAAAAAATTATAATTTTGTGTGGTTTATAATGTTGAATTATCAACGCTATCTTCTATCGCAATGTCCAGAGACGTTTTGCGGGTGTTTTCTTCTACTAAAGCCAACGTTATATTCGTGATCAACAACAAAAGGCCTACCACGATCTCCCTTGCCAAAAGAAAGTATGATCTTCCTTGTTAAAACAGAAGAGGGTGCCCAGATTTACACATTTTCCGCTCTCTCTCTCTCTCTCTAAAGCTGTAGAGCTATGGAGCTATACTCGCTCTAGCTCTATATGAGGAGTTCTCTTTCAAAACGTGTTTCGCCACAATTTTTTTTTTGAGTTTTTGGTATCACTAGATTTGTTTTTAAGAATCCTACAATATGTTATCAGTATTGGCCATCTAAACAAGTTTTTTCCCATCCAAAATTAGTAAACAAAATCAGGGTTTTAAACAAAGAATGTTTTGTCCATAGCCTGTTTTGAGTTCAAAACATGCTTTGTCCGCTAAGCCAATGGGAACGCTGCATTATTCCCAATAATTACATTGACAATTATCGATTACACTAGTACAAGGTTGTATTTTTTTACTCTCCAAGTGTTAAAAATGTTGAGGAAAAGGATGAAACTTGTGATTGTTTAGAAAATGAAAGATGTGATGCATATTTAAAAACTAGTGACTGTTAAAAAAATGAAAACATTCCCCGAAAATTATGAGTGTCATTAACATACATCATCTATTATTTAATTATAATTTAATCAGTGTTTTGTCCTCTGTGTTCCTTCAAAACGTGATCTGTCCATATTTAAAATTAAAAATGCTAATTTTAGGAGTAAAGAATATTTCTGATTCTTGTTGTAATGTGTTTTTTTAGATGCTATAAGTTCAATTAAAAATGTTTTGTTTTTAAAGGGTAATTACATCTGGTTTTTTTGTTACGGCTAAAAAGTGGGATTACTGTGACATAACACGTTTTGAAAGTTACCTCCTCATATAACTTAGTAAAGCTAAATTTATCGATGAAATAAAATGTCTTTCACAGTTTTGAAGAAGAATAAAAATAAAAACGAACACATTAATATAAACTTTTATGGTTATTGTAATATAAAAACTGAGCCAGAAACTTTCTAGGATCCCATACAGCTAGGAATATGACGCCGGCGAACAGATCTCTATATATTGAAAAGAAAAACAAACGGCACAGAAGCTGAAGAAAAACAAATTGAGGTAGAACTGGATCCCAAGAGGACAACATTGTGGTCCCTTTATTTCGGCTGAAATGAATATTTTACGATACACTTTCTAACAGACCTCGCCTGGGGAGAAGGGTAGAAAGTGTTACAATGTTAGAAAAGTGAGGAGAGAATTTAAAATGCAACGTGATTTCAAAGTTAAACAAAGAAAATAACCGCAATAAATAACATTGAAGACAAGATGTCGTACTGCTTAACCAACTTCCCGGTTTGGTAATTCAATTTCCATACTCGGCAGCTGTTATAAGTTTAATTTTCTTCATCTATCACTTTCTAACTTTGTATGTACACATCTTTCTCCTCGGGTATATTGCTTCAGGAAACTTTCTTCCAATACCTCACCCGAGAAGAAAATTAGATTTTGTTTTTATTTTCAGGAAGACTTTTTATTTGAAATGGAAAGAATAATAAAATAAAAATAAAATCATCAAAAATTTAATAAAAACACAAACAAAACAGATTTGTCAATATTATAAAAAAAACAAAAAAACAAGATAATAGGAAATTATTACAGTTCTTATTTTTACTTGACTGAAAAAAAAAATATACCATAAATATGTCGATTTATAATCAACTGCTTATCCCAATTTACATTTTATAATTAAAAGGATCAATTTACTTAAATTAAATTAACAATAAATGATTCTCCGAAATAAATTAATTTGAAAGAAAACAGGTGTTTCAAATATGATTTTTTTCATTCAAACCAATATAGCTCCTAAACAGTAGGTATTTTTAAAACAAATTTTACACAACAAAATATATTTTCCGTTCAATAAACGTGTCAAAATGTTACATTTTTGTTGAGGGTGAAAACATTTTTTCATTTAAAGCAATATAGATTCCAACCGGTAGGTTCTAGCGACAAATGCAATATAACATAAAATATTTTCCATTGAATTTTTTATCGTAAAACTGTTGTCGAATGGTCAAAAACCAACAGAGGTAGGTCATAACAAAAAATATTATCCATTAAATTTATTATTAGGACACTGTCATAAGCTTTTCATCATCAACAGAGCTCTAAGCGCGCCCTGAATTTCCTCTAAATCGCTGTCATTCGCTCGAGTGTGTCAAAATTTTACATATTTTAAGGGTAAAATAAAGTATTGTTTAAAAACTAGAAAAACAAGTTTTAATAGCAAACCGTACTAAAAAGAATAAAATGACTTTTATTTCGTGAAAGTTTGTGTTATGGTGATAAAAAGCTTTTACTTGGAATAACACTAAAGTAAAGCATAAGTTATTAAAAATATAATTTAATTTATAGTAAAAAAGCGTGGGGTTGCAACAAAGTTTTGTTGTGGAGGGACGGGACATCATTGAGATTTTATTATTATTACTTTCATAATAAAATTAATTTTAAGTAGTTACCAATAAAAATTTTGTAACATTTAATATCACGCATCTCACGCTTTTTTACTATAAATTGAATAACTTTTTAATAACAAGTTATACTTTAATTTTATTCCAAATTAATTAATCATAATTGATTATCTGGCTTTGTAAAAGCCATAGCACAAACTTTCATTAAATAAAAATCATTTTATTCTTTTTAGTTCAGTTTGTTATTAAAGCGTGTTTTTTTAGTCTATTAAACTATAAATTATTTTCTTAATTTTTAGTCTCTAAACGATATCTATAGTATTTATGATCACGTTCGATATAAACTTATATACTATGAATATATAAATTTCGAGCAATCATGTTCTTGTATTTCAATTGCCGGAGTAAGATCTGTGGTGCCAGAATCATTGCCCTTTTTATTCTTTAATTATCTTTAATTGATAAGATTTTTTTATCGGTAAAGAACAAAACTTTCTGACATCCCGTGAATTTTATACAGTTAACCTCCAAACTTACCTAAATACTTTTTTTTATTTTGATAATTCTAGCGAGGAAAGTTGTTGAATGATTGAACTTATTAAACATATTTTCTATAGTCCACCGTTTCTGAGATATAATCTCAGAAAATGACCGTATGCTCATTCCTCAGGGGCGAGGACTTTTAGTATATTTACCTACTAACTACTAGCGAAACCCGGAAGTAATGAAGAATTACATATTACTTACACTCTGGAACATAAACATTTTCTTTATTGTACTGTCATTACATACAGGTTAACTTAATAAAACAATTTTCAACCCTTTCCTACCTCTCCCTCGCCCAAACCCGACGCTATTTCGAGGAAGACTTCACTACATTTAAAGCTAAGGGTAGTGAACAATGTCCAGTAGTCAGACGTTTTTATTTTTGGAGTTCAAGGATCAAAGCTAATTTCCCTGTACTAATTGTGATTTTTTAGCAATTTTAGTTACACAGTTTATCCAAAATCAACCAACAATAATTAGTTTTATTGGCACATCTCAGACTAAAAATGGGCAAATTTTAACTTTAAAAATCCTATCTTGCACAAAACCTACTGATCTATAACTATTAGTATATAACATTTTTTGATTGGATTAGCCATTTTTGTGTTGTAGACTCTTAAACATGGTCAAAACTAACATTTTGAGAAAGTTGGCGAAATTCGTCGATTTTGACAATCAATTGTGTCTAACGCTTAAAATTTAACTTAAGAGATGTTTTAAGACGGACAATTCAATAAACTTTAATTTTTTAAATAACATATTTTTCGATTTATTTGTGTATATGTTTTTCGCAAAAATCTGAATTTATTTACAAAATTAAAGTTTATTAAATTCTGCATCTAAAGACACCTCTTAGGCTGAATATGATTAACGTGTTTAACAATAATCGATTGTCAAAAATCGATGAATTTCGCTAAATATGATTGATTAATTTGGAACAAAACTAAATTAAAACTTATTGTTAGTGTTATTAACAAATAAATTCAATTTATAGTAAAAAGGTGTGGGGTGCCCGATATTAAATATTACAAAAATTGTATTGGTAACTACAATTTTATAAAAGTTGAGTCATAAATAATAATAATTATAAAATCAGAATGATATCCTGTCCTTCCATAAAAAAAGTTTGTTTGTAGCCCACGCTTGTTTACTATAAATTAAACCATATTGTTTATAACATAAGTTTTACTTATGTTTTATTTCAAATTAAGTAATCATAATTAATTATCTGGCTTTCCATTGCCATAACACAAACTTTCGTGCAATAAAAATTATTTTATTATTTTTAGTTCGGTTTGCTATTAAAGCGTTTTATTTTTTATTTTTTAAGGGTATTTTTTTATTTTATGTTTGTTACACACATCCCAATATTTTATAAATTTGGCATTATGTTTCTTAGAATACTATTAATCAAACAGCTCTTATTGGAGAGCATGTTGAATTCTTATTAGATCAAACATGAAAAAAAAAAAAAAAAAAATTGTTGATGGAAAGCGGATGAGCAGGGAAAAAAAGAATAATAAAACCAAACGACATCATTATTGTTGGGAGGACTGGAGATTGACGAGGAAATCCGAGTCTGATATTAAAACTGCTCCCAGCCTTCAGAGATAATATTTACTATTGACTGTGCTGCTTTTCAGAAGCGGTCGCACGTTTTCATATTTCCAACTGGCCCCATATTGCTACGATCTGAATTCTGAATGCAAGTCTGTCTATTGTACACTGTTTTCCCAAGAAGACATTATACATTATTACAGATATAAAAATATCTCTTATTTATGAAGACGGTATTTCTTTTTTTTACGATATTCGATATAAGATTTCATTCTAAAGTTTAGAAACAAATTAAATAATTTATTTGAAAAGATCAAAAAAATAAAATACCTTCCCCAAAAAATAAAATAAACTTCACACATCCGACCAGTAAGGAACCAGGAGACAGGGGGGAAGCCAAAATGCTGGATTAAACGAAGATTTTAATAACACATTTGTTTCATATAGGTGTATTATGATTTTATTAAAAGTT
Source organism: Euschistus heros (assembly GCA_003667255.2). Taxonomy (NCBI): domain Eukaryota; kingdom Metazoa; phylum Arthropoda; class Insecta; order Hemiptera; family Pentatomidae; genus Euschistus; species Euschistus heros. Next base: position 166,673 of record RCWM02000359.1, read on the forward strand.
ATCTGTAACATTTATAAAAAAAAAATAAAGAAAATATAAATAATGTTATGTAAACTTATATAATAATGAGATTCTCGAGGAATGCCCGCTGTACGAGACTTTTTTTGATCAGGAACGGCTGGAAAGAAGACTCTCGGTAACGTTTGGAGATAACAATACAATATTTAAAAAATTATCAAATTTTTGGAACAATATAACTTTTTCGGAAAAATATAATAAAAAAAAAAAACAACCAAGGAACCAGGGCACAAAAGACCATAGAAGTTGAGTGTCCGAAAACAATCAACCTAACCTATAATAATGTGTTAGCATAGATATGTATTAACACTATATTTTTTTTTTAGATTTGTAGCTAAATAACTCGCCTTTGAAATAGTTTATAATAAAGTCTGTTCTGAATGGCTACATCCCCTTGTGTAGAGCAAAATCAGACAACAACAAAAAATTCCTCAACTTTTCACGTTCAAATTGCAGACAAAAAGTTTAGTTCTGTACATCGGAGGTACATAACACTATGTCCTTTTTTTTACTAAAAATATATTGTTACGTATTTTTATTCACCTTTTTCTCCTTTTGTACAGAGGTACAGAATTTTATGTCCAAGATAAATGAATTGTAAGGTAAGTTACATAAAAATGTTTTTTTTTAAATTTATTTATTTTTTTTTTTTGGGAGGAAGGCATAACGTCCTTATGTACTCCAATTAGGACAGGAAGGGTGGGTTACCAACCTATTCTAGCCTGGATGGGAAAGTCAAGATTTATTTCGTACACATAAGTATAATAAACAGTTTAGGAAATGAAACCTTTTTCCTTTAAACTGCTCTCCTGTAAAGTGACGGAAATGTGACTTAGTGTTCTGTACCTCCGAGGTTCAGAGTTAATTATTGATTATATGAAAAAAAGTTTTCTTTAGAACCAACTGTGCAGCAGATATTTTGGTGGAATGTAAGAAATGTGAAAAGTTTTGACGTTGCCAATTAGTAAGTGGTGGCTCTCATGGTTTAAAATTTGGATTTTGGTAGTTAAGCACTAACAATATATAAGTAAATCAAAACTACCTGACTTTTTTTTTTACCAAAATGTACAATTATACTTGACTATTAAGTATTCAACGAAAATATTGTTTATTTCACCGGATTTCGCGGGAGAGTCGGACTTGTGAGTGACGGATTAGCGAGGTTATACTGCACTATTAAGGGATATAAGTGCAGAGCGCTTTATTTCAGTGCCCGAAGTGCGACCGCTACAGAAGGTCGGGGATTCGATTTCCGCCTGGGCCGGGTGATATTTATTCTGTTATAGTCCTGGGACATAAATCTATGCGTTCTCGGACTAGCTAGAATAGGCAAGTAACCTATTTTATAACCCTGCACCTGTTGGTGAACAAAAGGACACTAAGCCCAAAAACCAACAACTATTGGTTATATTCAAATAGAACTGATTAAAATTTTATTAGGATAAAATCACCATATATCGTGCATATTTCTGAACCGTAAATGGGTACTTATAAGATTTCCTGGTACACAATGAAAATAATTCAAGAGAGTGGTGATTCTAAAAAACAGAGTATGGACAACTGTGTTTTGGTATATAGACTATATTGTAGACATAGAAACGGTGTTAGTAGTTCTGGAGAAAAATCTGATAGGGAATTATTTAAGTTTTGTAGGGAATAATTTACGTTACTATATAGAATATTCAGTATGCTGATGATTTGGTAATGTTGGGTGAAAATGAGGATACTATTAAAATAAACACAACTAAACCCATGAAACGACAGTAATGAAGTTGGTTTAGTAGTTAATACCGATAAGACAAAATATATGTACCATAAAATATGGTTAGTAGTAACAGCGAAAATTTTAGTGATGTAGAGATTTCCAGGAGTATATTGGGGCTATTCCACCATCTAGAGTCTACCGTATCAACGAATAATGTAATTCGTTGTAAATGAAGGCAAAGATAAAACTTGGTAATACTTATTACTTCTCGGTCACAAAACTGCTCAGTCTGGGTAGCGGATCTGTTCAACAGGAATTAGTGAAATATCATAGAAGGATACTGCAGGACAGGAAGACATAGGTTAACGACGAAGGGTAAAGGTTATTTCGGGAGATTTTTTTGGGTTTATTTTGATTCTCAATTTTTGACACCATTCTTAAATGTTTAGGATATGAGATTGGAGTGTTTGGGAGGCAATGAAAGGATCAATGTTTACTCATAATAAATATGTGTCATCAGCATAAGTGGTGAGGACAGTGGTAGGATGAGTTGGGCTAATAGAATTTTAAACTAATATAATATCCAAACAGCTTATAATTATATACTTCGTCTTATGACTAAAAAGTAATATTTTTCGAATGATAAATATATCAGAAAAGTCACAGGTCACAATCGATTTTCAACATTTTACATGAATGTAAACTTTGCCGACAATTTCCTAATCAGAATTTAATGAAAAATTTTATTAATAAAATGTTTGTCCCTAGGATCTACGGTTTAAGAGCTTTATCGGCTTGAATGAAAAGTCACGTTTAGGTCCTATATTTTTTCTTAACCTTGTTTATTTCAATTAATAATTAATTGTTTATTTAATTAAATTACTAATTTGAGTAATTTTATTATGTTATTTCTAAAACGTAAATGGAGAAAAGCAGTAAACTACAGAAAGACACATTCACGATCTATTGTTTTATCCAGTTTGTTTGAAATTGATTTCCCATCACCTATGCTCTTTTTTTGTTTATTTAATTGAATAATTGTGTTGATTAAATTTATTTTGTTCTCTAAAATCGTTATAACCTATTACGTGATGACAAATATAATCTACAATAATTATTCTATTATGATTGTATACTTTAGTATTTCTGCAAAACTTATTTACTCTCTGAACGAGATAAACGCCCTTTCAATTTCCTGTAAGTTTATCTCTGTGTAAGCTTACATTTCAATCGACTGTTAATATTTATAGAGCAATTTGCTGGCTATATATATATATATATATATATATATATATATATATATATATATATATATATATATATATATATATATATATTAAATTATGAAATGATTCTTGTTTTAATAAATATTTTTTAAATATATTTTTTATTTTTAAAGAGAAAAGGCTAAGGCACAAATCTTTTCTCTTCAAAAATAAAAAATATATTTAAAAAATATTTATTAAAACAAGAATCATTTCATAATTTAATATATATATATAGGACAGCTCGTCAATAGATCCAATTAAAGTAATGTTCAAATTGAACATTCATCCCCGAATTGTACATCGCAATTGCGAGTGCCCGGGGGTATGGATCAGTGAAGAGAAAAGATTTCCCTGTTTCGGATACGAGCCCGGTGGCCTAGTGGATAAGGCGCCACGCTAGAGAGGTGGAGACTTGGGTTCGAATCCCAACTGGGGTCAAATCTTTTCTCTTCAAAAAAAAAAAAAATATATATATATATATATATATATATATATATATATATATATATATATATATATTTTTGGTATTATATAAATATTTTACTATCGTTGGAAAAATTTCAAATTTAATTATTAATCTTATAAAACTGAATCAAATTGTCAGTATATAAACTAGTCTGCAAGCCTAGTTTTATAATAATCAAGAATCCTGATGAAAAGAACTTTTTGAAATGTAGGATAAAATACTATATACAGAGGTGAAGGAAGCCTCGAGTACTTGCGCATTAAGAAGAACAATTATATAGACCTGTTTTTATGGGTGTAGCGAAATTTTTCAACTATTACCTATTCGAGAAGGATTAAAATATTAAATATTTTATTATATTTTTAAAATATCAACAATTTATTTATTTTATTTATTTATTTTTTTATGTTATTTTTTCTTACGTTGCTATTTCATTACATGATTTACTTCTTTTGACAGGCCAGTAGACTACATTCTCTTTACCGCAAATATCTCTATAACACTAATGATAACCTTAATTAAATGCTAAAACTAACACCTACCACCAATTAAACAGTACACTCATTTACTACTTGCTACTTGCTACTTGCTACTTGCTTGCTACTACATGTTACGGGAATTTAGCCCCATCTTCAGGTTTCTCATTTGCTGTGGTTTATACACACTGTTCACTATCACAATTTAAGTCTATATTAACTCTTAGTCTACTGAACCTGCAGTGTCATCAACACTTTCCATGTGGGGTATCCTGGGTTTGTTTATTTATACTTCATTTCTGATTTGCTTTCAAACAGTGTAGGAAAATCATAGTTTGCCCAACAGATTGAATAATAAGAATTACTAGGATTTGTTTTAACAATAACCTAACACAACTTCATCACGATATTCTACCGTGTGATATGAAGTTCGGCAAAATATAATTTTCCAATACCTGCTCTTTCACATTATTCGAAAGCAATACAATAATTAGCCAACTTTATAAATGGATAGGCAGAAGTGCCTTCCCCTGTAAAAAGAGAATCATCTTTCCATAAAATTCACCTCAAAAAAGTGGTATTCTTCCACACCATCTGCATTCAGAAGTTTACAGTGAAATTGAGGTCTATGGTCATTATCATTGGGTTTTAAACCGTACATTGAAAATATAATAAAATAAATCCTAAATATTAATAATAAACAAATAAATGCAACAACATAAAATCCTTTGATCTGGCGTCACTTTATTGACAGTTTTTCTTTTTCTATTTAACAATCAATTTTTTCTTTGCGTTTTAATGTAATGAATTGTTTATCATGTTTAAAATGCATATTTCCATTAAGCGATTATGATAATGTCTTATTTACACAAGAAACTGATGTATGCCAAATGAAAACACCATGTTTTTCCTGTTTTAAAAGTAAATTTCTCCATGAAATCGATACGAAATCATTAATTTGATCATAACATACAAAATCTGGTTAAATTTTCAAATTTTTGTGAGATTTGCAGTTTGTGGATAGTTTTTTTTCGAAAAACGGTAAGCGTTGAAGTATTATAAGACATTGTAACTTCCCTAAATAAGATAAAGTTGTTCTTTAGATTCCAAGTTTGTTAAATTCAAAGTTATATGATATATTTTTGTTATTTAAAATATGTCGTTAGGATCTACGGTTTAGGAGCTATATTGGTTTGTATAAAAAAAAAGACACGTTCGAAAACTATTTTTAAGTACAGGGGCTTTTTTCCAGTGTTGGTTTCGAAAAAAATAGTTGCTGATCTTGAAAAACGTTTTGTGAATAAAACGTATTAAAATACGATTTTAAAAATTGACATAAATCCGGTTTGTATTTGTAAATACTAGAAACGATTTTTTTTTATTTCAATAATTTTTATTATCTTAATTAGCATACAATTTCAGAATAAACAGTAAAACAAAAAGAGAAAAATCTTAAATAAAATTACTATTATTTAAATAGTATGAAAATGAAGAATTGAATTAGTAATCCAATGTAATTCAATAATAAAATTTTAATTTAATTATGTATTTTATTAATTACCTAATTTAATGTAATTTAATAAAATTACTCCCCATTAGAAATAAACAATACAATCATACCAGTATGCGGAAAAAAAATAAAGAACTTAAGGTCATAGACGGTCAGTAGGATTAAGCCATTTAATTTGAAAATTTTTATGTCCTGCAGAAAACTGAATCACAGGTAAAAGAAAAAAAATAGAAAACTAAGAACATTGACTTGTAAGGGGGCGACCCTTAAAACATTTTCCATGTTATTCTAATTCTTCTGTCGGTCAAAGAAGGTTATTTGTTTTACTGTAATATTTTATTTAATATTTTGGTAAAAGTATTTTTATGACGGAACTTAGTCAATTAACCTTTTACCGGTCGACATCAGCTTCTAACAGTAACATGAGCGGTCGCGCGTTGTACAATGTAATCTTTATCTTCTATCCGTTCTCGTCCAACTTTTATATTAAATCTATTAAATAAAATATTTTGATCATTCCACATTTAAAATAGAATACATCTTGAGTATATTATTAAAGAGAATAATATTTTGAACAGAAATAAAAACATGTTTAAAATTGAAAATAATAAAAAATTTATAGCTAGATAAATATTTTGTTAACAATATTACAGTCATGTTATTATTTGCATGCCTAAAATGGTTGTTTTTAGAGAGAGAGAAGAGAGAGAGAGAGAGAGAGAGAGAGAGAGAGAGAGAGAGAGAGAGAGAGAGAGAGAGAGAGAGAGAGAGAGAGAGAGAGGAGAGAGAGAGAGAGAGAGAGAGAGAGAGAGAGAGAGAGAGAGAGAGAGAGAGAGAGAGAGAGAGAGAGAGAGAGAGAGAGGGAAAAGCGATCGGATGTTGTACAAAATACAACCGGTAGATGTTAATATAAATTAGCTTCCGACGTATTATTTGAATTATTGAAAATAAGCAGGGGTTTTTCAACGATGTTCGACTTTATCTAGCATAGTACGTTTTTAAGGTTTATTCCCATACTTAGAACTTCCACACTAGACTTCAAATTTCAGAAGTCAGGAACTTAACAGGCGCTTCAGGAAGTTGAACAGAATTCAATATATATATACACACGCAAACATACACTCACAGATATAATATCCATATAAAATATTAATAATAAATTAAAATTTTTTATTATAATATCTTTTGTTATAAATCGTGTATTGATGGGATCATTACCATCGCCATTACTCAATGCTCTTCAGGAAGGCATATTGTAATATTTATCCAATTATTGAATAGTTTCTATAAAAAAAAATATATATATATTTATTAATTCATCGAGTATGATGACTCGATTTCGAAAATATACTTTTATCATTATAAAAGTTCTTTATTTACTCTGGGATCTCAAGTACTAATAAAGACCCCTTAAAATGAAATAATATTTTTGTAAAAAAAACAATAGATAATAATAATAAAAGTAAGATTAAAAAAAATATATATTAATAAAAAGTAATAGAGCATTTTAAATAAGTTTCTATTTTTTTATAAAAACAATAAGATTGCTTAAATATACATTGTTCATATTTTATACAACTAAAAAATGGCTATTGACATTTTTTGGAGGTCAAGATCTGAGTAGATAGTAGGTGGTTAAAGAAGTAGTACTTGAAAGTGAAAAGGGTAATTGAATGAGGTATGTTGAGAGGGATGGAGTTCCATAGAGAAGAGGATCGGATTACTTAAGATCTTTCGAAAGTAGTTGAGCAATGAGCAGGAGTATATAATTGATTGAGAATTGAAGATTTGAGTTGAAGGAGTTCAGAAATGTAAGGTGGACGATTGGATTAGACGGTTTGAAAGAGAAAGAATGCCAGAAAATACCGCAATTTATCAAGATCAAAATTATTAATATTACACTTACCGTTCTCTCTCCGAGATTCCTGACCCTGCAGTGTAGGAAGGCGGTACCCCCGAGCTGTACCGTATTGTTGACAACTGTGTTGTTATCGAACGTGGGTTCTGTGAGCCTCTGGTACTCGTCGAAGCTGGAGTACCACATCTCGGCCGCCCCTCTTGCAGTCAGGCCTTCTTTTTTACCTAGGGAAATTCAATAATTGTTAGTGTATTTATAAATCTTAGCTTTAGAAAAGGACAGGAGATACTTGAGAACAACAAAAATAGATCATGTCTTTCATATTTTCAGTACATGAAAATAATTATTTACTCTCACTGTCTACTGCTCATCAGTAGCACTTCAATAAAAACTTCTACACTAGAAGGTCTATATTATTAATGAAGGAAATTAATTTATAAAGAAATTGGCCTTTGGCCTATTTGAGACCATCAGTCCCAGGCAGATCATAAACTAATTTCTATTTGAGAGGTTTATCCCTAAGTGCAGGCGTGGCCTCCTACTGCACAATATAGTCCAAGTTCCTGGTTCTAGCTCATCACTTTGTATAATTAATTAGAATTTCAATGTACATTATTGGATTGCTTCCATTCACAATGCCATCCATGAAATGAATATTTAAATTCAACTCACTATCTATCAACTCTTTTCAGTCTAATATATTTATCATATGCATCCTACCATTTTTGACAAGTTTCTTCGTTTGTATTTTTTAAAACTATTAATTGATATTTATACTGAATACATCATAAAACCAGTAATTTTGAAGAAAATCTTTCAATGTCTTATAAAAACTACTCACTAGTTACATTTCAATAAACCTTCTACATTATAATGTCTTAAGGCCATCTTCTTTTTAGACGCCTCGGAGGGTTATCAGGAATAAAATGCGAGGTAAGTTGAGTGACTAGTGGATTATTGTGGGTATGGAGTTTACAATGAAATTATAGGCATCTGGTTTGGCCTAAATCAGCAAAATATGGGATATTAGGATCTTTATGAATATATTCACTAAACATTAAGAAATAGGAATGGGCATAGTAAAAAAAATACCAATATGCCATTTCGGCGAAACTTTGACCTCTGGATATCGATAAACGATATATCGATGATCAAAAATATTGATGTATTGTTTTGGTTTTTTAATATTATATGCTTTTTTAAATATTTCAAACACGTTACAATGATATTCTTGTTTATTTTATGGTTTTAGCTAATGAAATGTTATTTTAATAAAACACCTCTATCTATATCAAAAGTATTATGTAAAAGAACAAGACATTTTTGTACATCACGGTGTTCCCTTACGGCTAAAACTACTGAAATAACAAATTTTGACCACACCATCTTCATAGTTCTCAGACGGTTTAGCAATAATAAAATCTACTGATTTTCTATTAATTCCTTTTTAAAACGATAATAAGCGGATAACATTAATATTTGAAAATTTACCGATAGGTGGCGATCGCCAATCTACAGTGAGAGGTTATAAAGGTACAGTATTACATAGGGTTTGATATTGATAATAAAATTTATAGATTTTTAATTAAACAGTTTTCTAAAAAAGTTATAAATATTTAATGAGACATGAAGTGATCCCAATGAAGTTTAAAAATCGACCAGATAAAATCAATAAAATCATTTCTGCCGAAAATTATTACCAAATTAAAATATCGATCCTTTGCTTTTTGATATTGTTTGTAAAAATATGATTCATGGGGCTTTAGTTGTAAGCACTGATAATGCAGACCTTTATCCGCAATTTTTCTAATAGTCTCTGTTCATCTGGGTTGCCAACTCAATCATTAAAATTAAAATTGTATGTACAATTATGATCTTCAAACACCTTATCGGTGCAATTTTAGACAGGTCAAATATTATTGCAATGTGTGAAAATATGATGAGGCTCAATAATTTCATGCAACAATACGGAAAATTTTTTATCAATAAAAACATGAAACTTCAATTATTAGTTAAAATCATCTATAGTTTACAGTTTTTTTTTACTTATGAGAGCGGGCGAAGCAGCGGCTGAGGATGTAAGTATAAAATAAATGTGAGAAAATTTAATATGATATATTTATTTATTTGCTTTGATTTGACATATTTATTTTTTAAATTTATTTTAACCACGACAGCCAGCCTTCTACTCTGAAAAGATCAGACATCAAACGCAACCTCAGGCGCCTCAAATTTCCCAATCCAAAACCCATACCTCACATTTTCAACCTGAACCCCCACAACAGCAAATTCCTCCACATATTTTACCTTTAAAAGTAAAATTACCACCCCCAAAGCAACCAACAGTGCCTGTCCAACATCATGTACCGATCAATCCTACAACTCAAGCTCCAATACAACTTGAATCTGCACCTTGTATCTCTCGAATACCGCAGCCCCCAACCAACAATCCAATTGTATTAAATAATCCACCCCAAGCCTATGATTCAGTTCCCCTTCCCTATCAAAATCCTACCGATATCTCTACCATCCTCTCCTCATTCCTTCGAGAACTACAAGACACCATCAGACCGCTAATTACGCTACTCACCAGAGCACTAACAGAAATTCCATTTAATGTAGCAAGATGAGCGCTAAGCCTCTAGCTATCATTTTATGGAATGCCAACGGACTACAAAATCACCGAGACGAACTCGACATATTTCTCCATGACAATAAAATAGACATTGCCCTGCTGACCGAAACTCACTTTACTCAACGTTCATATTTTTACATACGAGACTACACTACTTACAGATCAGACCACCCAGACAACACCTCTCATGGCGGATCTTGTATCCTTATCCACAAATCAATATCCCATTCTCTTATTCCTTCTACTCCAACTGACACCATTCAATCCACCTCAGTATCCATTTCTACTCGCCCTTTTCACATAACATTTTCAGCTGTATACTGCCCTCCTGGCAATTCCCTTTCATGCAACCATCTTGACTCCTTATTCCGATCCCTCGGACCGCGTTTTATTGCTGGAGGAGACTACAACGCCAAACACCAGCGTTGGGGTTGTCGAACATCCAACTCCCGTGGCAGCATCTTATCCCGCATTACAACATCCAACTGTTATTCTGTCCTCTCACCCTTAAATCCTACTTATTGGCCTACATCCCTCAAAAAACGTCCTGATATCCTCGATATCTTCATTTCTTCCCAAATTTCCACTTCTCAAACCATCATCAAATCCCTGGACGACCTTTCCTCAGATCACAGCCCTGTTCTGCTTCTCTTGCATTCAAATCCCGTTCTTAAACCCTCCCTTCCTAGACTGATTAGAGGACGTGTAGACTGGGACGGATTTCGATTCGATCTAGAAAATAAATTGGACCTGAAAGTTCCCCTTAAAACAAAAGAAGATATTGACACAGCAATTGACAAACTTACATCATCAATACAAAATAGTATAACTGAAAACACCTTACCTCCAAAATATCCTCATAGTCAACAGTATACCTTACCACAGCATATTCGCTCCTTAATGACAGAAAAAACGCAGAGCGAGGGCGAAGTGGCATCGTACAAGATACCCATCAGACAAACATAATTACAACAATTTAACGAACAAACTAAAGACAGAAATCAGAAAGTTTAAAATCCAAAACCTACATAACCATACTCAAAATCTCAATACTTTAGACAAGTCATTATGGATAACGACGAAAAAACTCCTTGGTTACAAAAATTTTAATCACCCACTCCTAATAGACTCTCAAACCTGGACAAGATCGGACGAGGACAAATCCCAAATTTTCGGTCTTCACCTCTTTAAAACGTTTAACCCCCATCCTGACGTCATCAATCCTGCCCACGTTGAATGTATTGAAGCAGAACTAAACATTCCGCTTCAAATGACTCCTCCTCCTAAAGCTTTCCATCCTTCAGAAGTATCGAACATTATCCTCAGATTACCTTCCAACAAAGCTCCTGGACATGACCTTATTACAGCCCATATCCTAAAACTCCTTCCTCAGAAAGCAATCCTATTCCTCACATATATATATAATTCTGTACTCCGCACCACATATTTCCCTGATCCTTGGAAATTATCTATAATAAAGATGATTCCTAAGCCCAAAAAGCCACCTGAACTCCCATCCTCATATCGTCCAATATCACTTTTGCCCATAATGGGCAAAATCCTGGAAAAACTCATTCTGAAACGCTTGTATCCCGTCCTAGATTCCAATCATATTATCCCAGACCACCAGTTTGGTTTCCGAACGTCACACTCCACTATCCAGCAATGCCATCGTGTGGTGGACGTTGTCTCGTCTGCATTGGAGCGCGGAATGTACTGCACTGGAGCCTTTCTCGACGTAGAACAAGCTTTTGACCGAGTCTGGCACCAGGGACTGCTTTACAAACTCCGTAAATTTCTTCCTCCTACATACTTCCTTATTATCCGCTCCTATCTCAGTGACAGACAGTTCAAAGTTAACCATAACTTTTCCTATTCTTCCCTCTTTGTCCAAACTGCCGGTGTTCCTCAAGGTAGTATCCTAGGTCCCATCCTCTACACGGTGTATACAGCAGATATCCCGATCCATCCTTGCACCGTCCTCACCACGTATGCTGATGACACATGTGTGTTATCAGTAAATAATGATCCCTTCAATGCTTCACAAACACTCCAATTTCATCTCGTCAACCTTCAAGAATGGTGTCAAAATTGGAGAATTAAAATAAATCCAAGCAAATCACATCAAATAACCTTTACCCTTCGCCGTAAACCTACGACTTCCTGTCCAACCGTATCCTTTCATAATATCCCACTTATCCCTGTTGAACAGATCCGCTATCTAGGACTCCAACTAGACAAACGTCTGACTTGGAATCCCCATACAAGACTAAAACGACAGGAAACCGCTCGTCGTTTTCGACTCCTACAACATTTATTAGACAAACGTTCAAACCTTCCGATTTACTACAAAAGACTCATTTACATGACAGTTATCAGACCTATTTGGACATATGGAATTAAGCTTTGGGGCTCTACTAAACCTTCTAATTCTTCCCGTATCCAATCCTTACAATCCAAAATCCTTCGAAAAATCCTTAATGCTCCCTACTTTGTCACCAATAAACTTATCCATAAAGATCTTAATGTCCCATTTGTTGCTGATTTAGCTCAGACCAGATACCTATCCTTCCATAGTAAGCTTCATAACCACTCAAATCCACTAGTCTCTCAACTTGCTTCCCAATCAATTCCCGATAATCCTCCGAGGCGTCTGAAAAGAAGATGGCCTAGAGACCTTCTAGTGTAGATTTATATTGAAGTGCTACTGATGAGTAGTCCTTTTCAAGTTTAGGCATGTTGTTGTAATCATAATCAACCTATTTACTAGATGTATATATTGTACAGTTGTAAATTTCAATAAAATGAGAGAAAAAAATTTATTTTATGGCCTACCTCACTTAAAAAACGTCCTGATATCCTTGATATATTCATTTCTTCCAAAATTTCCTCCGCTCAGACCATTATAAAATCCATGGACGACCTGTCATCAGATCATAGCCCTGTTCTGCTTCACTTCCATTCAAATCCCGTTCCTAAACCCTCCCTTCCTAGACTGATTTCAGGACGTGTAGATTGGGACTAATTTCGAACTGATCTTGAAAATAAACTGGACCTGAACATTCCCCTTAAAACTAAAGAAGACATAAACTTAGCCATTGACAAACTAACATCATCAATCAAAATTAGTATTACTGAAAATACCGCTCCCCGAAAAATTCATGACAGTCAACAGAATAACTTATCACAGCATATTCGCTCCATATTGACAGAAAAACGCAGAGCGAGGGCGAAGTGTCACCGTACTAGATACCCATCAGACAAATATAATTACAACAGTTTAACGAACAAACTAAAGATAGAAATCAGATAGTTTAAAATCCAAAACCTACATAACCATACTCAAAACCTCAATACTTCAGACAAGTCATTATGGATAACGACGAAAAAAACTCCTTGGTTTCAAAAATTTTAATCACCCTCTGCTAACAGACTCTCAAACCTGGACAAGATCAGACGAAGAAAAATCCCAATTCTTTGGTCTTCATCTCTTTAAAACCTTCAACCCCCATCCTGATGTCTTCAATCCTGCTTACTTTGAATGTATTGAATCAGAACTAAATATTCCACTCCAAATGTCTCCTCCTCCTAATGCATTCCATCCTTCCGAAGTATCAAATATAATCCTCAGATTACACTCCAACAAAGCCCCTGGACATGACCTGATTACAGCCCATATCCTAAAACTCCTTCCTCGAAAAGCAATCCTATTTCTTACATTTATATATAATTCTGTACTCCGCACCACATATTTCCCCGATCCTTGAAAATTATCCATAGTAAAGATGATACCTAAGATCAAAAAGCTTCCTGAACTCCCATCCTCATATCGTCCAATATTACTCTTGCCTATTATGGGCAAAATCCTCGAAAAACTCATTCTGAAACGCTTGTATCCCATCCTAGATTCCAATCACATCATCCCAGATCACCAGTTTGGTTTTCGAATGTCTCACTCCACTATCCTCTCTCAGCAGAGGAGGTCTCCTTAGCACTGGAGCGTGGAATGTATTGCACGGGAGCCTTTCTCGATGTAGAACAAGCTTTTGACCGAGTCTGGCACCAGGGTCTGCTTTACAAACTCCGTAAATTCCTCCCTCCAACCTACTTCCTTATCATCCACTCCTATCTCAGTGAAAGAAACTTCAAAGTTAATCATAACTTTTCCTATTCTTCCCTGTTTGTCCAAAATGCTGGCGTTCCTCAAGGTAGTATCCTAGGTCCCATCCTTTACACGGTGTATACAGCTGATATCCGGACCCATCCTAGCACCATCCTCACGACGTATGCTGATGACACATGTGTGTTATCAGTGAACAATGATCCCTTCATTGCCTCCCAAACACTTCAATCTCATGTCATAAACCTTCAGGAATGGTGTCGAAATTGGAGAATTAAAATAAATCCAGTCAAATCTCACCAAATAACCTTTACCCTTCGTCGTAAACCTACGACTTCCTGTCCTCCAGTATCCTTCAACAATATTCCTCTGATCCCTGTTGAACAGATCCGCTATCTAGGACTTCAACTGGACAAACGTTTAACTTGGAATCCTCATACAAGACTTAAACGACAGGAAACTGCTCGTCGTTTTCGACTTCTTCAACATTTACTAGACAGAAGTTCATACCTCCCGATTATCTACAAAAGACTCATTTACATGACAGTTATCAGACCTATTTGGACATACGGATTTGAGCTCTGGGGCTCAACTAAACCTTCTAATTCTTCTCGTATCCAATCCTTACAATCCAAAATCCTTCGAAAAATCCTTAATGCTCCTTACTTTGTTTACAAATAAACTTATTCATAAAGATCTTAATGTCCCATATGTTGCTGATTTAGCCCAAACCAGATACCTATCCTTCCATAGTAAGCTCCATAACCACTCCAATCCACTAGTCTCCCAACTTGCTTCCTATTCCATTCCTGATAATCCTCTGAGGCGTCTGAAAAGAAGATGGCCTAGAGACCTTTTAGTGTAGAATTTATTGAAGTGCTACTAGTGAATAGTTCTTCATATGTTATTTACATGCCACTGTATTTACTTTCAACACATTTACTTGTTGTATATATTTTATACAGTTGTAAATTTCAATAAAAAAAAAAAAAATTATTTTATTATTTGCTGTTATTTATCTTTGATGTGAAAAAGTTCACAGGAAGTTTACTACATAACTTTTAAAATTTGGCGTTTTCTATCTTGGTATATAAAGGTATTTCGGATTTCGGATGGGAAGCAGAGGTGAAGCAGTGGTTGGTTCAATGTATATATATATATATATTATATATATATATATATATATATATATATATATATATATATATATATATATACATAGCTAAATAAAAGGATTGCGGGACTGAGTTTTTAAAAAGAGGCTTTATTGAATGACATGCATTGATACAAGAAAAAACACAATTTAAAACTTAAAACAAAAACTTCGTGTTGAACATCTGTAAGTCCTACGCGTGACTGCAGAGTGTCGCTGAGGCCAGGTGGAGGTGGCCTTTTATAGGGTTTCTGGGTGTGGGGATATCATACATTTTATTTATATTGCTAAGTCCATTGAGGTACCCATAATTCTTGCCCCCCCCTCCCCCCGAGTTCAAAGGTCTCCGATGGAACAAATATCTTAGTGTAAATAGGTGAGATTCTATACAATAAAATAAAAGGTTTGAACCTTATACATTGCTTAATACCTTTTACACTAAGTCATAACATTTCATGAACAAAAGGGATTGGACCTTATAACCTAAGTGTTTTTTGCATATTTTCAGGGCTTGATAATGTGGCAATGCCACGAAACGTCGCTTGAAGAAAAAATTTTTATAAACTATCATATATATTGTGATGTTAAGTAAATGATGGGAGAATAGTTGTTTTTATATTTTTATATATTACACCTTTATATTATAATAATATCTCCTTAGTAATATATATTGTATAATAATATTATAACATGGACCGCAATGATTATGTCCATATCAACCATTCTATGAGTTCTATGCATGAATATGCGTGTGATGGGAGCGTGGGTATGTATCATGACATAAAACGTGCTGTCATTGAATTACCATACATTTTAATTGTGAATAGTGTAAATAAGTATGCTTCTTATATAATGAAAATAATTAATTGTTATTGCAAAATTTATTATTTAAAGAATTCTTTGCAACGTAACATTTGCCCTAAACATCTCGTAAATTTAGCAATAGGCATAGACAATCTTTTTAACAATAGTTTCCTTAATGCCACCAATAATAATGCTTTTGTCGATAACATCTATATAAAAAAATCATCAAATTAGAAATAAAACAAACCTTTTGGGTAATATTCAAAACAAAAAACTACATCATTAATGATATATATCACAACGATAAAAACATAGACTTGAATGAATTAGAGAACAAAATAACTCTGATAATAACGAAATACAAACATTATTTGGAAAAATCCAAATTAAACATACTAAATAAAAAACTTGAAAGACGTATTACAGTAAAAATTAACAAATTGAAAATTCCAACACCTCCATGGAATAATAATAACCATAACAACAATCATACCTCATTAACAGCAAACAATATATACATAAAAAATGCAGACAATAAAGCCGATTCACAATTTAAAACATATAACAACACAGGGACAAAAGTTATTAATCAATATGAATCATTACACATAAGTAATAGAGTGATAAATAAGACGAAAGTAAATATACCCACTAATATATTAAATGTTTTATCATTAGGGGAAAACTTTTGCATAAATATCAACAACAACAAACACATACTTAACAAAGAGATTATTAGACTGATAGCAGATTTAGAAACCATTATTGAAAATGACAATACCACAGATAACCATAAAAACTGTTTAAGAAACAATATCAACATATCACTCAATAGTTATATAGATAAATATAAAAATAAAAATATTAACAATTTTTCGGCATTAGATTACATCATAAATAAATACATCAACCATTTAAAATTATTTATAAAAAAGAATCCAAACATTATATTTGTAAGATCAGATAAAACTAAGCAAATAGCCATAATGGATAAAGAAGATTATGATATAAAAATTCTTAATTTACTAAATGATAAAAAAATTTACAGAACAATTAGAACAGATCCAGGAAATAATATAGCCAAAAACATTATAAAATATCTAAACAACTTAGAAAAATCTGGATATATGACCAAGAAAGAAAAGAATAATACAGCACCTAACACTTTCACCACACCAATAGCTCATGGACTAATAAAATTACATAAAGCTGACCATAATTTAAGATTAATAATAAATGGAAAAAATGGCCCCATAGAAAAGCTTAATATTTATTTTAATAAAACATTATCACATCTCAATAATAATAACAAATATGACGTAAAAAACTCCATAGATTTTTAAAAAACCATTTATCCAAATTTAAACCTAATGATTTAATTAATCACACACTGATTAGCCTGGATGTAAAAAGTTTATTCACGAATATACCAATAGACACATGTTTAAAAGTCATTAATGATAAATGGAATGATATAGAGCCATATACCGCAATAAAGAATAAAAAGATATACATGGAAGGGCTTAAATTATGTTTACATAATAATTATTTCATGTATAATGAACATTATTATAGGCAATTAGATGGAGTACCAATGGGTTCGAACTTGAGTGTAAATTTTAGTGGTATATGGTTAAATCATTTAATTAATGAATGTTTTAATAAATTAAAAAATAAACCATTAGCTTTGTATAAATATATTGATGATTTGCTAATTATAATTAAAAATGAACATGTCGATAATTTAGTACAAACCTTTAATGGATTCAATAATAAAATGGAATTTACAGTTGGAAAATCAATAAATAACACCATCAACTTTTTAGACATGACCATTATTTTGGACAATAACCACATAAAAACAAAATGGTTCAAGAAAACAACAAAAACTAATAGATTACTTAATTACCACAGCAAACACCCTAAGCACCAAATTTTAAACACTATAAATAATCTAGTATTCAAAGCAATAGCCACAACTGACATAGAATACATTAAAGAAATTAAAACAAATATTTATAAAATCTTAGTAGATAATTTCATACCTAAACATATTATTAACAAATATTGGTACAAAAATTTAAATACAAAAAATAACAATAAAGATAAAATACATATAAACCAAATAGTCACACAATCCAGTAACAAAATAATAGAAAATAAACAAATAAAAGAAATAAGTATTCAAAAGAAAATAACCGATTTTTACATTAATAATGATAATAAAAATGTTATAGAGCATGCAAAGAATATAACAGGTGCAATAGACAACATAGATAACACAACGGCAATGAGAAATAATATAAATTATCCAAAGATGTTCCATAGAATAACATACATACCTGGACTCACCAATAAAATAATTCATAAACTCAAAAAATTTGATTTTAATAAAAAAAAACAGCCCCAATTAATAATAACAAAATCATGAACATAATAAACAAGAAAAATAAGATAATAGACCATATGCAAAAAAGTAATTTAATATATAAAATAGAATGCAACACATGTAATAATATATATATCGGAGAAACTAAACAAAAACTTGAAAACAGAATCAGACAACATAATTCAGATACCAAAAACATAAAAAATATCAATAAAACAGCATTAGCACAACATGCTATAAATAATAACCATAAATTCAATTTTAAAAAAACCGACATTTTATTTTATGAAAAAAATAGTTACAAAAGGAAAATTTTGGAATCCATATTCATAACAAAAAATTTGGACACAGCAGTAAATTTCAAAACTGATACACAGAAAATAGGAGCCCACTATGCACTACTAATAAACAAACTAGATATATAGACATTAACCTTTAGACCCATCAGTAGTAACAGACAGAGCAATTATGGAGAAATATAACCAAAAAGTTTTCAGCTCATATAGAAAAAATACTTTCATTATTTTCAAGGTAATTACATTTATTAACTATAGATACACTATAATAGTAAATTTTGCATAATAATAAATAGTGCAGTTGTACGTTGTAATCTTTTCATGATTTATTTATTGAATTTATTTGTTTTTTACATTATAATTATATGTGTGTAGATTAGACATGACACTAAGACGAGACTTTTTTAAGTCGATTGATATTATATTGGATAAGGATCATATGAGTATGAGGATTGTAAGGTAATTCATAAGTTTTTTATA
Organism: Euschistus heros; assembly: GCA_003667255.2. Classification (NCBI taxonomy): domain Eukaryota; kingdom Metazoa; phylum Arthropoda; class Insecta; order Hemiptera; family Pentatomidae; genus Euschistus; species Euschistus heros. The sequence goes on from RCWM02000359.1 coordinate 185,851, forward strand.
TAATGTACGGTAGTTGAATGTTGATGTACCATATTCGCGTTATGTCATACATGTATGTTTTTTGCATATTTTCAGGGCTTGATAATGTGGCAATGCCACGAAACGTCGCTTGAAGAAAAAATTTTTATAAACTATCATATATATTGTGATGTTAAGTAAATGATGGGAGAATAGTTGTTTTTATATTTTTATATATTACACCTTTATATTATAATAATATCTCCTTAGTAATTCTATATTGTCTATATATATATATATATATATATATATATATATATATATATATATATATATATATATATATATATATATATATATATATATATACATAGCTAAATAAAAGGATCGCGGGACTGAGTTTTTAAAAAGAGGCTTTATTGAATGACATGCATTGATACAAGAAAAAACACAATTTAAAACTTAAAACAAAAACTTCGTGTTGAACATCTGTAAGTCCTACGCGTGACTGCAGAGTGTCGCTGAGGCCAGGTGGAGGTGGCCTTTTATAGGGTTTCTGGGAGTGGGGATATCATACATTTTATTTATATTGCTAAGTCCATTGAGGTACCCATAATTCTTCCCCCCCCCCCCCCCCGAGTTCAAAGGTCTCCGATGGAACAAATATCTTAGTGTAAATAGGTGAGATTCTATACAATAAAATAAAAGGTTTGAACCTTATACATTGCTTAATACCTTTTACACTAAGTCATAACATTTCATGAACAAAAGGGATTGGACCTTATAACCTAAGTTTATATAAAAATAAAATGATTATATCTTGTGTACCAAGTTTAGGATTTGTACTATCTATAATTTTACATAAATAAAAAGATTAAACTCTGTACTGAAATACAATTATCAACTTCCCATAAACAAAAGGATTAGACTTTCAATTTCCTGTTTACTAACTCAGGATTTGTTCACTTAAAAAATAAAAAGATTAAACCTTGTACGTTTAACGCTAGAATAGGATTTTATACAACTGTCAAAAACAAAAGGATTGGACTTTGAATTTCCTGTTTACTAAGTCAGGATCTGTACACTTGAAAAAAAAAAAAGATTAAACCTTGTCCATTTCTTAATATTAACAATAAACTTAAACTATAAAATGTTTATACATTACAGAATTCCTTACATGTTAAAGTACAAAAAGATAAAATGATATTTCTTAATACTAAACAATACATTATTTAAACAAAAGGAAAAATAAAATAAGAGTCTTTGAATTAGTTTCTTCTATTAAAAATAATACTTTTTGATTCAAAATTACTCAATTAAATTAATAACATTTTAAATCAAAATAATAATTCAAACACTGTTTTAATTACAATTAATAATAATTTCAAAATAAAATACATACTTTTCTCAATGATCAATCAAAATAATATTTCAAGACAAAATAATAGTATCCTAATATTTATGATAGTGACTTCAAAATATTAATTACAAAATAAATCGAACAGAATATTATTGTGAAATAAAATAATAATTTGAATGATCTTTTGAATGATCCATTTTTCACACTATTCTTGAAGGTTGATGATATGGGATTAGGGTGTCTGGCCATCTTGATTAAAAAATAATAAGTCAAAATTATTCATTTACTTTATCTTCTCTACTTTTTTTTCTAAATGAATTAAAATTCTCCTCTAACTGTTAATGCAGTGCGAGGAGATACAGAGTTTAGTTCAAAAGAATTTGGAAGTTGCTAAAAGTTGGGGCCAAATGGTTAAAATTTAAAAAGAGTAAGTTAAGACTCTGAAGACGAGCGATAAATTGAGCAGTCGATCAACTCCACCGAGAGCCGGCTCGATCAACTCACTTTAATTGGAATGAGACAGGCCCTTGTTTATTTCAGTGAAATTCAGGACGTTTTTTTCTGTTTTATTTTTGTTTTTTTTAGACAGCTTCTGTGGTCATTTAAAGGAATATTGTTTATTTTTCCTAACCGATTTTATTCGGGGTCAATCATGTTTCCCTGTCAATCATTATTTGATCTCCCTAGATCTAAAATCATATTGATGACCATTATGTTATTCATATGGTAATAAAAGTTGCTTCATTGGATGTTTTGTTGGGGGTTTCTTCACTAATCTTCCACTTAATGGGTTGTTATTGTTGTGATTAAGCATCTTCATGTACTCCAATCAGATCAGGAAGTTCGATATATCAACAAGCTTTTCTTTTGCCATTTATTGAAATTTACAAGTGTATACCATATAAAAATTAATATAGTACATATGAAGTGACTAGTCAATTGCTTGTAAACCAACTACCCATAAGAACATATAAAAGCATATTATTTTCAGACACTTTTGAGGGTTATAGTGGATTTTAATAGTTAAGTTTTCTGTTTTGTTTTTTGAGGTGAAGGTGAGGAGAAATAGATGCGGACCAAGTCAACAGCAGTGTTATATAAGTTAAGATTTTTGTGGATGAAGTATCTTTGTTACAAAGTAAGGAACATTTAGGATTTTTAGAAGGATTTTGGATTATAAGCATTAGATACGAGATGAATAGGAGGTTTAGTGGAGCCCCAAATCGTAACTCCGTATGTTCAAATAGGTCTTATTACTGCAATGTAAATTAGCCCCTCGTAATTAATTAGAAGATTTGAATGCTTGTCTAGGAAATTTTAAAGAAGTCGAGCCGTTTCTTGTTGTTTTAGTCTTGTTTGTGAGTTCCAACTAAGTCATTTGTCTAGATAGACTCCTCGGTAGTGAATCTGCTCAACAGAGATTAATGGGACCATCGTTAAAGGATACTATAAGACAAGAATTAATATGCTTACGACGAAGGATAAAGTTTTAATTTATTGTAATTTGTTTATACAACTGGTTACCGTCTTATTCTAGCTAAAAGAGAAAGGGTTGTTATTCTATTTTACTCACACAGGTAGGATTCAAAACCATAATCTATTGTACAGCACAGAGATTATGGTCGTCCGGTTATTTAGCCGGATTATGGTCAAAATATTAGAAGCCCTATTGGTGTCTACTCAGCCTCTAGAATGTGGGTAATCATTACGATTAGTATTGTACTTAAGACCTTATTTGCTTTGTTGTAGATTTGTTGTCTTTGTTTGCCTTCCGAGAAGCGTTCAAACCAAGTCTTTGGGTTTTTAATATCGATTTTTTCTTGGAGTATGGCCCAGCTCATTTGTGTCTGCCTCAATTATTGGTGTTCCATTTATGTATACGAGAGAAGAAAGGTCGTTAGAAATGGGGCGACTAGGCGGCAAAAACCACAAACTAGTAAGCCATTTTTTTTTATTTATATTTTTATTTTAAAAAATAGGCTGAATGAAATGAAAACGTAGACTTTACTGATTATAAATTTTATTTTTAAATTAAAATATCCTGGACCCAAAAAAAAAAAAAAGAAATTGATTGAAAAACTGTTTTTTTTTTCTTACCTACGCAATTAAAGAGTTGAAGTCTAAGGTTGCAGTTAGTCCACCCTCTACATAACTCCAGATGCGATAGATAAAATAACCACTCAGGGCTAAGTGACGGAGATACCAATTTATGAGGAACCCTAATAAGGGCGATATGAAGATTACTCAAGATGCATTCGCAAGTAATTAGCCCTGAAAGGGATTTGTGGAGCCTCTACGGCATTAATCTTACTCCCCTGACATCCTCTGACAGCCCTCCCCTCGCGTCTCTTAGGTCTTCTCGCTAAAATACTCAGAATTTTAACATTGAAGAATAATGAAAAAAAAAAACATTTTTTTTAAGATTAATGTAATCTTTCTAACGTATTAAACCTGGACTAAAAACCTAAAAACGGACTGCTAAGTTTGTTATGGAACGTAACTGTTATTTTCTAGACATTGTATTTCATCATTTCCAATGCTCAATACCGACTGTTTTTATTTTATATACAATTATCACTTATCAGTGTGACTCCAAAAGTAGTCATAATTTTATTTAAAAAACAGTCGTTTATATTCCTTGTATTATTTCTATATTGAAGATACTTTATTCATTCTTCAACTGTTACATATGATTAGGATTTATGAATTAATTGCCACTTCTAATGGGATTATTTAATTAGAAAACTAGTTTCGAATGCTAAACATTTATCTTCAGTTCTAAAACTTCATTTAAAACAGATAAACCGTTGTCATCATACTTCCCTTCACCTAAAGACAAAATAGACCCTATCCCAAAAAGCGTTGTATACAAACTAAAATGTAGACTGTGAAGCAAAATACACGGAAAAAACTGGATGATCGGTAAATCAAATAGTAAAATAACATATAAGAGCATACACTAAAAATACCCAAAACTTCAATTTCGCTATCCATCTAAATGAAAGTAACCATAAATTTAATAATGACTCGGGAGTAAAAATACTACATCAATTATAAAATAGACTAAAATTATATATTAATGAATCATTAGAAATAATGAAATCGCTTAAAACCTATCCAGATTTTTGTTTAAATGACCAGATAAACATTTCTAATAGCTCCATTTTAAATTTGTTTCCAGTAGGAACGGAAAAATCCAATGAGTCATAAGGAATAATCTAAAAAATTTAACCTACTTGCCGCCCCCTTCCCCTTCTCACAATGGGCTTATTTCAGTTATCTCTTAGACCACCTGAGGTGAGTACTAATGTTTGTTTTCTTGTATTACATTTTTGAAAACATTTTTCATTTTCTGATAAAAGTATATAAAATTAAAATTAAAATAAAACATAAAAGTTTTACTTATTTATTTTCTAATAAAATAATCCCAATAGAAGTGGATATTAATTCATTAATTTTAATTGTATTGATACTTCTATACTATCATGCGCACCTCAAGTGTTACATATAAGGCTTTCTAATTATTTCTTATTCATGATGAAAACCACAAGACTGATAATTGAATTAGTCGCTATTTTTTTTCAGCAAGAACTTCAGCCCCTATATGAGACCTGTTAAGCCAAACCCTTGTAAGTCTATTTTCTGATATTTAAAAGGAGAACAAAAAAAACAAAAAAAAAGCATTAAGACAAGCATTAAGAGCTCCCAATAAATTATAAGAGACTTATTCACAAGACAGTTATTAGACCCATTTTGGTATGCGGAGTTGAGCTTTGGAACTCCAATAATCCTTCCAATTCTTCTCGTATCCAATCCTTACAATCCAAAATCCATCGTGATATCCTTAATTTTCCTCATTAAGTCCCAAACAAACTAATCCATAAATACTTTAATGTTCCATATGTTGCTGATTGTTCCAAACCAGATACCTTTTCTTTCATAGTAAACTCCATTCCCACTCTAACTTGTATCATATTCATTTCCCAATTATTCTCCGAGTTGTCTAAAAAGAAGATGACCTTGTAATGTAGAAGTTTTCTTGAAATGCTACTAGTGGGTAGTTCTTCACAGATTATTGACTTGTCATTGAAATAATGTTCCTCAAATTTGCTTGTCGTACTAAATGTATACACTTCTGAATATCAATATATTTTTATTTTTTTTTAAACAAACGAAAAAACTTGTCATAAATGATGATTATATTAAACTGAAAATAGGTTGATAGATAGTGAGTTGAATTTGAACAATCATTCAATGGATGGCGTTGTGAATAGAAGCAATCCAATAATCTACATTGAAATTCTAATTAGTTATACAAAGTGATGAGCTAGAACTAAGAACTTGGACTATATTTTGCAGTATGAGGCCACGCCTGCACTTAGGGCTAAACCTCTCAAATAGAAATTAGTTTACGATCTGCCAGGGACTGATGGTCTCAAAAAGGGCAAAGGCCAATTTCTTTATAAATTAATTTCCTTCATTAAGTGCGCTTTGATCTGGCATTTCCTTGTCAGTAGGAGAGAAAATTTCTTCAGTCATTGGTACCAGAGAGAATACCAAAGGTTACCTAAAGAGAAACGGAATGTGTCTCACTTTTGGTGAAATATTTGCGTACTAAAAGGTAGTATTTGCGAGAATGCTAGGTCCCAATAACGTTGAACGGTTGTTTACTAAAGATAGGAAACTAGTCGGTAAACCCGACTAGTTGGCTGCCTCTGTAGTTGGCGACTAGTCGGCAATCAGTCAGCAATACGCACCTTTTAAAAAAAAAAAAAACAATTATCAAACATAAAAAAAAAGGGAATGATATAAACAAATAATAAATTTGAGAACTTTTACAATACTGAATAAAGATCTGATTAGTATAAGATCAATTTGCATATAAAAATACAAGACAAAAGAATCGGTTTCACAATACTCATTTGGTTTGTTTGTTTATTTCGTTTAAGGTCACTTTATGCTGCTATGGCTAATCGGACGATGCTACGGTGGGTGTCCTAAATTTTGCCTATCCAGGTATAATTAGGATAGGAATCTTTAACGAGTACCTGACATCGCACAGGCTCGGGACCCCCATTTTACGTCCCTTCCGAAGGACGGCATAGCTAAGGATTTTTTACTCTCTTTAAAAAATCCTAAGGTCAGCTGCCGGGCTGCGAACCCGCGATCTTGGGTTTAGTAGGTTGCTATGCTAACTACTACACCACAGGTGACCCCACAATACTATTTTTTTTTTTTTTTGTTATGTGCTTTTATTTTTTTTTAGTTATTTATTGAAATTTAAAACTGTGTATACATTATAAAAAATAATACATCAAGTAAATATGATGATGATGGCAATGAGTATTTTGTATTAATTAAGAAGGTTTGAACGTTTGTCAAGTAAATGTTGAAGTAGTTGAAAACAAAGGGCAGTTTCTTGTCGTTTCAGTGTTGTATATGGATTTCAAGTAAGACGTTTGTTCAGATGGAATCCTAAGTAGCGGATCTATAGGATACTAAAGGATACTGTAGGACAGGAAGTCGTAGGTTTACGACGAAGGGTAAGGTTCATTTGAAAGGATTTATTTTGATTCATTATTTTTGACATGAGTTTTTAAATACTCATTTAAAAAAGCTAGAAATATGTGGTGTGACATGTGGATCCCATTGAAGTTTTAAATCGAACGATAAGTGGCTAGCAGCATTCTAAGTTTGCAATCGTAAAACAATTAAACCAATATTAACCGAATATTTACCAAAAGTACCAAATTTTAACCACATTATATTCATAATTCTAGAAAGGTTTAGCAACAATAAAATTTATAATATTAAAAATTTAAATGTACAATGCTGAATGGCAGAAACGAGGTTTGCCACACTTTCATATACTTTTATGGTTAGAAATTAAAATCAAACCAGATGAAATCAATAAAACCTTCTCTGTCAAATAAAAATGATTAATAAATCAAAATTTCGAACCTTTGGTTTTCATATCATTTTCATAGTCTATGTGTTATGAAAATGAGTATTTTGTAATTAATTGGAAGGTTTGAACGTTTGTCAAGTAAATGTCGTAGTAGTCGAAAACGAACTTTCGTGTCGTTTCAGTCTTGTATGTGGATTCCAAGTAAGACGGGTTAGTGGAACATCATTAAAGGATACTGTAGGACAGAAAGTCGTAGGTTTACGACAAAGGGTAAGGGTTATTTGATAGAGTCTATGTGTTATGAAAATGAGTATTTTGTAATTAATTGGAAGGTTTGAACTTTTGTCAAGTAAATGTCGTAGTAGTCGAAAACGAACTTTCGTGTCGTTTCAGTCTTGTATGTGGATTCCAAGTAAGACGGGTTAGGGGAACATCATTAAAGGATACTGTAGGACAGAAAGTCGTAGGTTTACGACAAAGGGTAAGGGTTATTTGATGGAGTTTATTTGGATTCGTTTTGATTCTCCATTTTCGACACCATTCTTGAAGGTTTATGGTATGGGATTGGGGGGGAGGGTCTGGAAGAATACTCATTGTGAAATTATTTCTTAAGCCTTGTGATTTTCCTTTGAATTCCATTTTTTTTTTTCATTTTCTCGGTTGATACATCATTAAAATTAAATTATTTTGTTAGTTTTCAGAGTTTTAGTAAGAAATATAAATATGCAGTTACAATTTGAGGACTCTCATTTGTTATGTTTGAAAATGAAATAGTTTATCATATCTTAGGTAACAATGCGATCGCGAGTGCTGCTAGGTTTGTAAAGCATATAATGAAAACCAATCAATGAATAGAATCGAATACGCATGTGCTTGAAAATTTATTTGAACATAAATTTAAGCGTAAATATGACAAGCGTCGGTTTGAATTGAAAATAACTGTAGTGCAATGCCAGTGGAGGACCATCAATCTCCTGGAACAGCTGGCGGTCCACTCTCAAAGGTGATTCGTTTTATTCTTAGCTGTCCACCTGTCCCCGCCCCACCACGCCCTCACAATTATTCAGTTGGTTTTCGTCGACTGTCACCGAATAGACGATATGAATAGAGAACAACTCTACATCAGTCCTTTTAATGTACATCAATTCCACTCCTTATGCAGGTAGCTCTAAGAAAGAAAAACTAAAATATATTTTTACATTTCCAACTTAAAATTTTAATGCAAAAGTCAGGTCACAATTTTCTTGAGTCAACTATGCAATATAAATACTGTGATTCTTCATAATTAAATTATCAAACATTAAATGTTAAATAATATATATAAGATAAAGTATCTAAAAAAAATATTGCGAGGTTAATATATGAAATATCTGGGTAACTTATTTTTAAATCGATTTCATTTATATTTATTTATTTGATTGCTGTTTTAGGTGCCGTGTACAACAACTCGGGCTAGAGGCACCATTACATAACATTTGTCATTAAACTTCTAGATTAGTCGATACAAGTTGTTTTCTTTGAGTACGGTAATCAGTTTTTTCAAGTTTTCGGGTTTTAAAGCCTCGCAGTACCTTTGGAGATGCAACGAAGTCCTGTAAGATAAAAGCTGGGTGCAATCCTTGATAATGTGCTCCGTTGTAGGGAGGCAGTTACGAGTGCTGCATTCTGGTGGAGGATTACCTTCAAGTAGATGGCGATATGTCAACTTATGTGCCCAATTCTGAGTCTCGTTATTACTCTTTGTTCTCTCCTGTTTATTGGGAGAGGTGTTGACGGAAGAAAGCTTTCATAAATCCTTTTCAGTTTTTTGGTATCAGGTGTTTTTTCCCAGATGTTAATCCATGCTTCTCTGCACAGGTTAAATATATATTTATGATAGTCGTAGAGAGTGACATTGATATTTGGAAAAGGGAACATGGTTCTTGCTTCCTTTGCACTTATGTCTGCCAATTCATTCCCTTCTATATTGGTGTGACTAGGGACCTAAAGAAAAGTAATGTTTTTATTCATTATTAGTGCTGATTTCATAATTTCCATGACTATAAAAATAATATATCTGTGTTACAATATTCCGAGGGTAATCAATGAAATGAAATGAAAATGAAAATTAAATAAAAATAAATTTTATTCGGATGCCATTGCCCCTTAAGAATAACTATAATGAACAATTAATGACGACTTAGCTGCCATATTTGTAACTAAGAACATAATAAAAACAAGAAAAATACAATTAAAATTAAATTAAGAAATTTAAAAGAAAATTAAATTACAATATGAAAGTAATAAAAAGTTATGTTACATATTATAAAATATCACACGAAAAACAAATTATATCTTAAGGTTAGGAATTTCAAATAAGCTACGAAAAAAAAAAAAAAAAAAAAAAAAAAAAAAAAAAAGAAAATAGAGTTGACAAATCTAGAAAATATATATTATCCGAAAAAAATGTATCTTGTCTGATAAAATAATATAAATTACATATATAGATAATAACATAAAAAAATTGTGTATGCAGTGTATAAAAAATATTTCAAAATTATGATGATACTCAAGTTTTGGATTTTTTCGAGTTTATTGTAATTAGTTGCACAAGTTGCGCTCCCAACAGCTGAGGCGTACATAATCGGAGATTGAATAATTATTTTGTACAATATGTGTTCTGTGAAAGTTAGTGATCTTTCAATCGTTAAATCCAGGTATTTTAATGACTTTGACCAAGGTATGTTAAAGTAATACTTTTGTCTATGAGTGGCCTGCGTTTTGTAAAAATACTGGCTTCTGAATACCTTATATAATCTGAGTTTGCCGACTGCTGTTCACATTAACGTACCGAAAAAAATTATAACAAAAAAAAATGATGATATAATTTTAAAAAAATATATAAATAAAACAGCACCGACATCTGTAGTCGTGAACTATAAAAAGTTTCAATCGATTAAATTTAAACTTTACCCATCCATTATAAATGCACGACTTCCGACCCTAGAGTATCCCTTAAGAATAATCCATTAGCTACTGTTAAACAGAACCGCTACCTAGGACTTCATATGGGCAACATATTACTTGGAATCCTCATATAAGCTTGAAACTGCTTTTGATTTCTGGCTACTTCTGCATTAACTTGACGGCGCTTAAAGCTTTTGATTTACAAAAGACTCTAATTAGACCTATTTGTACCTTAAGGTTCAACTGAACTACCCAATCCCAATCCGACATCCTCAACGCTATTTATGTCACAAAGCAACCAGACCGCTCAACTTGCCTCCACACTGGGGTTACAAGTAATTCGCCGATGCAACTGAATACCAAAAGAAGCAATTCCGACTAACCGCCCTTTTTGCTGCCGTCTAGTCAGCCAATGTTTTTTTTTTTTTTTTTTTTTTTTTTTTTTTATTGGTATCTTGCTTGTATAAAACTGTATTTTCCTAAATAATGTATTAATTTATGATAAAAAAAAGTCAAAATATGCAACAAAATACACAATATGGTTTTATTTCTTATGCGGTTAAGAGTTTTAAGAAATCGCTATTTCAATTTCGGAAAATGCATTGATTTAAATATAACAACAATTTGAAATTTGTACAGTTTTTCCATCCCTGTTTTTCAAGTTTCGATGCCGATTTCCTGCACGGCAATTAATATGTCACTGACCGATTAGCCAGCTAAAGTCATAGACGCCCCACCACTAGTAATAACTAAACTATTTAATGCATTTATAATTTACTATCTGAAATATTTCAAAAATCCTCAAACTCCCTAATTATATAATATAAAAATATCTACAATGCCTTTCATGTCTCAAATGTAGCTTATATACCTTTTCCAAGTTCACTTAAATCTTTTCCAGAATAGTTTAATCATTTTCTAGTTATGCTTAACCCATTTCCACATTTATTTATTATTTTCCAGTTGTATTTAATCTTTTGGTAATTTTATTCAGAAGTTTTTATTTATATTTCAACTTTCTCTTCATATTTAAATATTTTCCAAGTATATTTATGTTAATAATTATTTAGATCATATTTAAAGTTTTTTCTAAATGAAATTAAGCTTCTGAATCTTTATGGGAAATTAGACGAAAATGATAATAATAATCAAAATGCCATATTCTGACAATCCAGCATTTGTTATTAGATAACAAAGAGTACTAAAAATGAAATAAATCATTCATTATTAAAAAGCCTATTGAATTAAGCCGGTAACTTTTATGGGAAATCATTGATAGTAAAAAAAAAAAAAAAAAAAAAAAAAAAAACCTGTTCCACTGACAACCCATAAAGGGTCTTCAGTACTTAGGTAAGGTTCTACTGTTACGAGGCCAACGGTTGTGAATGGAGGTGATTTGGCGAGAATTCACGCTAAACCGCCCAGGGTTTTTTCCCCGATTAAGGGTACGCAATATTTAAGAGGCTAGATGTTCCCAAGGAGGGTTTTCCGACCTCGAATTCGATCCAAGACTGAAATAATAGAACATAAATTTTCTGCTGTCAGTCGGACTCAAACTAGAGCCGGGCAATTTTTTTGGAGGCTCCTGGTCGAAAAATATTAGACACGTAGTTTGTCGTTCCGACTATTGGGTCCTAGTAGCCGAGAAAAAAAATGAAAGAACATTAAACTAATTTATTTTATTTAAATTTTATTTTATTTTATTGGTTAAAAAAATGATATTTACATGGTTTTCGCACCAACATGTTTTCTTTTTGAGTGCACATTAAAGGAAAATGCAGATACTTCATAGATTATGGTTTAGGTTAATTAAATACTAAAAAAAAGATTTGATCTTTAAGCAAACTACTTTAATTGATTTTTTTTAAAATAACAGAAGGTTCTAATTTAGCATCCTCAAAAACATTGAAAAACATGTATCAAATAGGAAAAATATTATTTTTTTTGCCTCTTCAGAGGAATACCATTTGTGAACCAATCATTTGTAAATTTTCTTTAAATCGCCATTAATTCATCTTGATCGATATTGCTTGAAAGAAAGAGCTTCAGGTTTTTTAAGATGTATATAGATGCAAAACTCGATGGACAAAAACCTGTTAGAAAAGTTGTAAAATCCTTAATACATTTTGATTTTTAAATTGATTTGAAACCAGATAGGAAGAGGAAACGAATTACATTTTAAGCGTATTACCTCCTTATATTTCGTGTAAAAATATGAAATTGATAGGTTAACCTGTCTTACAATAATTCAGGTTTCTGTCAATTCAAAAAAAATTAAATGGCTTACTATTTGTTCAGGAGAATTGTGAAGGTTACAATTTTATATTTTTCTATTTGGATTAGATTTCGTTCTTTATAATGCCTTATTAGAAGCTGACGTATTTTTTCTAATAAAAAAAAAAATCTGTAAAGGTTGTCTGTTTGAAGATCTAATCGTTTTTTTTAAAGAATTTTATTTGCTTAAACCAAAATCTATAATGTGGATGTATTTTTCCTTAAATTTGCATTCAAATTTAAAACATTTTAGTGCCAAAATCATGTTGATATCAAACAAGATCCGTGAGGGACTGTGTGTGTCCATCTCCTTCTAAGATTTCAAAGCTACATGAATATATAGACCGCTTACATCTAGGAAATCGTTCTGTAAAAAAAAATGTTTATTTATTAATATTTTCAAATAAGGCTTAGTTGTCAATGTGCCTAATCCAAAATAGAGGTTGTTTACTGTCACTCGATACCTGAATAATGGCCCTTGCAAGGTCCAGCAACAATCTTTTTCTTCTACCAATCTATCCAGAATATCTTAAAGGTATGGAAGAGGAAATTGGATAAGGAAACATTTCAAGTAACTCAAGGGGAATATAATCATAATTATAAGCACATATCGGGATGATGAAAAATCAATAAAATCCCCCTAATTGGCTTTAGGTCATGTTGGAGAACAGAGACCACAAGATGGCAAACCTTAACAAGACTTCATTAAATATAATTTTAAATACGTTGTATTTTGACGTTGAAAATCTTCTAAATTACCCACTTACAAAGACCTTTTTAATTATTATTTTACCTAATTCAATTATCACAATTATTAATAAATCAGTATTTGGACTGAGCAAATATTTGAGAGATCAGTAAAATTAAAAGAAATGAGAGTTATTAAATTAACAAATCAATATGTTTTTGATGAAGTTTCCGCCACAATAATGGTAGTCATAATTAAAGCAAGAAAAAATAGTAAAATATAAAACAATTAGATAGGGTTTTATATTTTTAAAAGAAATGATTTTTTTTTAGTATTTAAAATACAGGGTGAGTGCCTCTTAGTGTAAAAAAATCGAAATTGGGTGAAACTAGATCAAAAAATGTAGACAAATGCCGCATACCTCACCTTTTTATTCCAATCCTCAGATATATGATAAATCAAAGACTTTTTTGAGGAAATCAGGTTTTTTATCATAAAAGTTATAATATCTCCATTTTGTTTCAATATTTTTCAAGCTTTGAATATTTTCGGATATAGCATTAAATTTTCTATAAGAGCAAAATACATGTATCCTTGAACTTTACAAACTTTTGACTTAAAGAACAGCTTGATCTTCACCTTATTTAGGGAAGTTAGAATGTCTTATATTATTTCAACGCTCACTGTTTTTCGAAAAAAAAACTATCCATAAAACTGCAAATCCCAAAAAAAATTTGCAAATTTAATCAGCTTTCGAATGATATGTTAAATATAATGATTATGTTTCGATTTAATGGATAAATGTACTATCGAAACCGAAAAAAAAACATGATGTTCTCATATGGAATACAAATCAGTTACTTGTGAAAAATAAAACATTATGATAATCTCTTTTTATGCTTAAAATTAATATTCCCATTAAGAGATTATCATAATATTTTATTTTTCACAAGTAACTGATTTGTATGCCAAATGAGAACACCATTTTTTTTTTTCGGTTTTCAAAGTAAAGTTACCCATTAAATCGAAATAGAATCATTACATTTAACATATCATTTGAAATCTGATTAAATTTGCAAGTTTTGTGAGATTAGCAGTTTTGAGGATAGTTTATTCGAAATCAATTAGCGTTGAAGTAATATAAGACATTGTAACTTCCCTAAATAAAGCTGTACTTTAAGTCACAAGTTTGTTGAATTCAAGGTTGTACATGTAACCTTGTTATTAAAACGGGTTGTATAACCTTACATGTACTTTGTTCATAAGGAAATGTAATTCTAAATCCGAAAATGTGGTCAAAGTTTGAAAAATATTTTTAAAAATGGACATATTACAGCTTTTATGGTAAAACAAAAACGTAGTTTCCTCAAAAAAGTTTTTTATTTATGGTCTGCTTCATTTTTTTACATTTTTGATCAACTTTTACCCATTTTTTTTTTCACTAAGAGATACTCTACCTATTTATGCATAAGGACTTTGCACTTTTTAGTCAATATCTTGTGGCCAATTCGCTGGCACTAGAGAGGTAATCCTGTATTTATTTTCTTTGTTTTAGTTTAGTTTGTTTGAAGTGTTGAGCACTATAAATTTAAGTTTGTTTTTGTTTTTTAAATGTGTCAACAAAAAAGCTTATATAACATTAAAAACTATCTTTTAAAAAATTGATGTCGAAAAATATAGCAATGAAATTAATTCAAGAATCAGATGTATAATGAAAACTAATTTTGTAAAATTATAAACATTCATAGATACGTGAGTATTAATTATATAATTATAATTAATTATTTATAGAGAAATTCTAAATGGGGTTACTATTCTCAATAAAAATAAATCAATAATTTATGAACATGGTGCATATAGGAAAAATTTATCATATGTAGGTAGCAGTTATATTGGAAGATGATTATAAATCGGTGGGACGGCTCTTGAAGAAGCGTAGAAATTATTCGAGTTGCAGAAGATTGAACGTGAAGAAATATTTTGATAAAAGGAAGAGTAGAGCACATTAATTCGGCATTTATAGGTGAGCATAAAAATACCAATTAAATAAATTATAAATTTATAGTAAAGCGAATCGATTTATATCAATCTATAGGCACCTAGAGGGGGGAGGGAAGAGGTAGACAGTCAGAGGGCCACTTAGATTGATGTTTAAAATAGCCTCATTAATCACAACTTATCCAATATCAGTTCACCCTTCAATGAACAGAAAACAATCGAGGCCCTCAATAGGTGCTTTCCTTTTTTTTTTCTTTCTTTATCCTTTTCTTTTATATTTTCTGGAACCCAGCCTGTCCAACTTACTTAAAAAGTCTTTTTTTAGTATTGTGTGAATAATAAATTAATTATTTCAAAACAAAAATCTTCCTTTATATGAGAAAAAAAAAGTCAAGATATTCTCTATGATTATTTCAACATTTAAATGTAATACAGAAACGTTATAGATATTACATCATCGTACTATATATTTATTTTATTGTGGTTTGATTAAAGAAAAATACAATATACAGTATTCCTCAGACTTTTAAAGAATGAAGAAAAAAATATATTTCTCCTTGATTGTGAAAACAATAGATCATGTACAAGTCTATCCATAAACAACTGCTTTTGTATTTGCTTCTTCTGATAAGGAAACTGTCGACAAATCTTTGGAACCACACCTACTCATGAAGATTCTTGAGCTCAGTAAATGGTAAGAAAGTATTGTTATGAGACCAGCGGTTGAACATGGTATTCCCTTCCCCACTGTTTAAGAGTATTCTTTTTATAGAGGTTAGGTAGGCTACTGGAAGGTCTCCAGGTACCTAAATATATATAAATACTTTACAAAAGTGAAGTTGGATGGTTTTTCTTGACGAGTGGCTACGGTAAAGAATCATAATAGCAGACTGTCCATTATTCTATTTCAAAATTCATTGAGCTCTTAAAAACTGCTTTTTTTTCTTTTTCTTTTTAATCAATTACAGAGAAACAATCGCTAAACGCTTTAGGATACAAGCGCCTGGCATCAAAGTTAAAAAGAAGTTAGGTTTTAATTTTGCATGACGATATGGAATCAACTACAAATGTATACTCTTAGCAGAATAACATATTTTACAATTGAGGCTAATTGATACAAATGGTGGAAAATTCGAATGTTTCTACATTTATTTGAAATTGAGGGCTCTTTGTGCATTTCTGTGAACAGAAACTATATAAAGTGGTTCGATTCCTTAAGCGAAAAACTCCACTTGTATTTGAATAATTTCTAACCAAATTCAACTTTTTTAAGGAACTATAAGGACAGAACTAATCGCTTCGTTATAGCTTATAGCTGTCTGTACATGTAGCTACAGGTTTTTGTTTATCTGTTTGTTTAGAAAAGATCCAAATTAAATAGATATATTTTTATATACTAATATATTACATATATTATTATATACTAATATGGTTTGGCTTTTTCTTCGAATTTCTCTATATTTGGTTCAAAAACTATATCTCTTTCCCCAATTTTATCAAATAAATTTTTGTGTTGCAAAAAATATACACTTGAAAAATGCAAAATATATATAAAAAGGTATGCAAAATGTAACGTTTTCTTTTCTTTTTTGCAAACGGGTGGGCATGTAAAGAAGTTTTTTTTTAGAAAAATAAAACAAAAGTCAGCAATTTAGTTTACGTATATTAAAGAATCAAGAAACAAGGAATTTAATTATACCCAAACATATATCGTGTTCATGGACTGAAAAACGTATGTAAATTTCTATACAAGCAGTTTCTTTTTTGTGGGCAAACCTTCATATTAAATTTCCGATAAGAATTAATATTTTGTAATGCTAACTCAAAATCAAAACTGTGATAATAAATAAATAGAAGGTTACGAAAATGCTTTAATCAGTATGTTTTCCTTTTTTAGATTCGAAGTTAATTTTTTAAAAAAATGAAGTGTTCCTATTCCTAGAATAAATAACAAACTCTAAAGATAAATCTTAAAGAAAAATTATTATTAATTACGGCCATGTTTTCATATCAATAGACCTATTTTCAAATGAATAACATGTCCGACTAGTCGGTGATTTCTTTCGACTGTTCGCCGACTACAAAAGCATTCGATTAGTCGGCTTTACAGACTACAGTCTGAGCGCTGGCTGATGGCACTTGGGAAACAGTGGAGGGAGGGAGGTGTGGCTGCTCAGGGCCAATGAGAGTGCTGCAGAGTTGTCGGTTCGCTCTGTCTTGAGAGGCTCATTACAGTTATGCTTCTTACACAAGTCACATTGTGTTTTTGCTTTTTATGTTTAAATTTTAAGTTAGTATTAAAAAGTTTCATGGAAAGCAGCACATCAAATCGTTAGGTGCTCACACCGCTATCTTATGAAATGGTTTTATGAGTCAGAACATTACGACAGTGTTTCCACAATCTATTTAAAAAAAAAAAACGAAAAAAAAACATCGACACATTTTTATGTTATTTTTACTTCTAATTGAATAGAAGAAAAACAAACTTTACTATGAGACCAGGATATCCCTTAAGAATAATAATCATGAATAGAAAAAACAAAATTCGTCTCTGGCTATGAAACCTTTTGTGTACATATTGCTTTTAAACACATTAAAAATTACATTAATTGAAAATTAAGAATATAACAGAGATAAGACAAATTATTTAAAAATTAGTTAATAGAAGAACAAAAGATCAAATGGTGCAGACTACCATCCTTAAAATGGCTAAGCTGTAGTTAAAATTATAAAAACATATTTCAAAAAAATAAAACCAAACAAACATAAAGTAATGAAGAGAAACTTTCCGCAAAGACAGGGCAGACCCGTGTAAGGGTCAAAGAGCGTCAGCAATGTTGCTACTTCTCTTCTCGCCAGCCAGGTGCTATCAGCCAGCACTCAGACTGTAGTCGCCGACATCTCTAATGGCAACCAATCTCCCTCTTTGGTTTCTTTACAGTCAATTTGCTCGAAGTTTTGTCTACTTAAGTGAGTATCAACATATTTGATTTCTTGTTATAAACTCTAAATAAAAATAATATATAAAATTTATGTAGCAATGTGCTGATTTTCGTATGTGTTTTAGAACTGATGATGAATGTTTATGATTAGAAACTAGTCTTAATATAAAAAAAGTCGATAGCAAATAGTCCATCAATCCTGATGGTTCTGTTTAACATAGCAATTAAAGATATCAGATTTTATTGACAATTACGCATTATCAACCCTCAAAGGGATCATAAATAATTATTTCATTAGAGCTGACGTTATTTTTGTTATACCAGGTGAGGGCAAAAAGCGACCAACCTTGCAGAAGGGGAAGAGGGGTAAGGGGCGGGCGGAAAGAAGCGCGTGTGCTGAATGCATAGTAAGCTGTCGACCACCCCTCAACAGTTTTTACGTACTTCCTATCCGGTTCGACCCATCCTACAAAAACCAACGCTGTTTCCGGATAGATTTTTTTTTAAATGCTATTTTAGTTTACTTTTTATCCTATGGTACATGCAAATATATTCTTGTTCGATGTTTATACCTTCTTCAGGCTAAAATAAACCTAAATTCCTAACAGAACTCTGTGCCAAGTACAGTTGTGTTCATAAGTTTTGGACAACACCAAAATTTTGTCCTTACCTGCTATGTTTTAAAACTAAAATTTTAGTTATTACAGACAAGAAGGCCGCAACTACACATGTCTTGTAACCGCTTTGGTATTTAGCAAATAGTGTGTGATATTACAAAAAATAGAACATTGTAACATTTTATTTAAGTGAGATGAGTGGAAACTATAATAAACTAACTAGTTAATAAACTAGTTAAATACAACAGGTGAGGTAGCCCTGTATTATACTGGGCCACTGCACAGCGGGACGAATGGCCAAACTAGGAGAAAAAAGTCATAATCAAAATTAATGTGTTAGGTGTAAGGGGAGATGTTTATAGAGCACTATTAGGGGTTCTTTCGTTTCTAGCAGGTGGATTTCAATGTAAAAACAACGATGTAAATAGCGCCATACTCGGCAGGTAACTTTCCCTCGCTTCCGGCGATCTTCCCGGAAAATTGGCTTTAGCTATTCCTCGAAATACTCCTCTATTTTCCGCTAGTAATTATTAAATGTAGTAGGAGGGATAGTTTCCTGATTTACAAATATTTGCACAAATTACAACAAGCAATCTCTCTCGTTTTAGTTTTTTCTCGTCCCTTTCTCGCTCATCTGCTGGATTCGGTATAATGTAAGCAGGATTCTTTTGCATTTATACATTTGTTTATCTTACTCAGCTAAGTATTAATTATTCGGAATGTTTGGACTAGGTGGAAACCTATAAAATTGGAATATATCCTTTGAATTTCGCAAAACTAGACGAGAAAAAAATAAGAACTGGACAATCAAATAAAAATTTGGAATTGAGAGAAAATGTTCTAGGTCATGATACAGAAACATATGCTGAGGGTAGTAATAGAGATAAGGGGAGCAGCCATGGGATATCTACAATTTATTTGTAAAAATCATTCCTCAAAACATATTTTTTAATATGAATTGGATTAGTACACCAGAAACATCTAATTCATACGATACAAGCTTGCCGTGTTTATCCATACATTATTATTTTTTATTTATTTTTTTTATTAGAGTACTACCAATGGGTACAAGTTCTAATCATGCCATTGTTTTGTATTGTGTCCAGCCTATTTACTAAGTGTGTTTTTATTAATACAGTTGCAAATTTCAATTAATAAAAGCGTAAATGATTATTTTTTAAGAACTATGAATAATTACCCATTATGTAATTGGTAGACACGATCTTACGTATTATTTTTATTAAATTAATATGGTTCATATAAAATAAATGGTTTAGTAATAATAAAAACAAATGATTTTACATTAATTTGTAAATAAAAATGCGATAGTAAATGGATAAAAGAAAAGTTTGGAAATAGGCCGATAGGTTGCGAGCGCCATTAAGAGTTTGTTACGGTGTTATCTGGGTAGTAATAAAATTTACTTATTTTCAATAAAATTGTTATTTAAAATTCTATAAATATGTAGTGCAACATGTTTATCACAGTGGAGTTTAAAAGTCGACCGATCTATCGCTAAAAAAATGGTAAATAAACGGCCATTTTATAGTGTCCTTTTAAAGAACGAAAATATTTAACTACTTCTCAAAAGTACAATGATGGTGGACTATCTTTTAGAATTATTAAAACTCGTTATGTCCTGTAATATCTCAAAATAATATCCTTTAGTGTTATGTGAAAAGAATCAAACAGGAAGAGAAAAGGTACTATACAAAATTGAAACAAAAAAATCAATTTTGAAAAACTAATTTGTCGGAAAGAAGTGGCCAAAGATGTCCTTCAGCCGTTGAAAATAGTTAGATCCTAGCAAATCTGAAAATAGTATTCTCCTGTGACTTTTGGGCTTACAGTGGACTTTTTAAAGCAGAGTATTTGTTAATGCACTACTAATTTGTAGTTCTTTACAAGTTATTGACTTATTTAACCGCGCATATACATATATATTGCTTACAATTGTAAATATTTATAAATTATAAAAAAGGAATATAAATAATACTGCTTACTTTTACTAAATTGATTTTTTTATTAATAATTATATGCTTGACATGTCCTAATTAAGGAATATGGGGACATAAATGCCTAAAAAAAAAAATGAAACTTTGAGCCGAGAAATAAAATTTGGTAGAATTTTTTAACCGTTATTGTTTGATATTTCATCTTTATAATATATTTTTATTTATTTATATTTTATACGGGCCTTCTAAAATATACATTCAAGTTTGAATTCTCTTGTTAGTTATTTTACTTCTAGTTTATGTCTTTCACGAGCCATAGATAGATAGACGGGCAGCTATCCTTGCGAAACCAACTGGAAGGAACCTTTAAACTGGCCAATAGGAAGGCTGGAACAGAATTCAAAATGGAGCTAATGGCTTGCTATTAAGGCCGTTATCAGAACCTATTTCAATAGTTCATTCCTCCGGCCTCCCCATCAATCTCTTCCTTCCTAATCTTTCTTGTTCTTCCGCTGTCTTTTTCCAATAGTTTCTTATTTTCTCTCCCACGTTTGCTCGATCGATGTTTACTACCCAAAAACAAATACCTACGTTTGTTCAAGAGGTGCTTTAGTGATAAAAAGGGCTGTGAATTATATGCAAGAAAAACTGATAGGTATGTATACAAATATCTCCCGTAAAATATGCAATTACATTCCGAAAATATGAAACTATATGCATTATTTTGAAAAATAAAAACATGCAATACATGCTAACACATAAGTATAAACTCAAGTTTATGCAACTAATTGTGTTCAAAAAGAAAGATGATAGGAAGAAAAAAAAAAAAAAAAAAAAAAGACCTAACGAAAATAAAAAAATAAATCATTTAGTTTCATAAACGTTATAAAACTAAAAGTGTATTAATTTATGTAATAAATAACTAATAATAAGTAATAATAAATCTGTATCGAAGCCAGCCTTTTTATTCCAGTGGCAGTTTGTCAAACAACATTTTTTTCTTCAAATTTTGATTTCTTACCTTTGTTTTATTTGTGCTTTACTATTTGTATGTGCTGTGCTACTAAATAACCGTGTAGCAGTTAATATAACTTTGTCAAAACAAACAAAATAAAGAAATCTACATCGCCATTAAAAGTCTCAATTGAGAACTCACGTACACATTTTATCACAAGATCTTTAGTCTTTGCTAGAGTGATTTTCGGCGTTTTACGAGTAACCTAATAAACGGTATACGATTGGTGTGTCTTATTGGATACGTCGTGAGAGACTGGGTATTGGAATGATGGTTGGAAGAAAAGTATATATATATATATATATATATATATATATATATATATATATATATATATATATATATAGATAAATTTCTCTACTGTTACTATTAAATGTTTAGTAAGGTTCTTGAGAAAATAATAAAAAAGACCAGACGAAAATAAAAAAATAAATTGTTTAGTTTGATAAACGTAATAAAAAGTTTAACTGTCAAAGGTTAACTGAACCTCAAGAACCTTACTCAACTTTTATATAAATAATCGATAAAACAATTCCAACACAAACAAATACAGTCGAACATTCAATAAAATGTAAAAATTACCACTTGGACAAACACGAAATCATTCATTAAGCGAAAAAAAAAAAGAAAGGAGCAGGAGATGTTCCCATATATATTTTTTGGTTTTTATTCATATTTTATTTTTTAGCCGGCTATGAAATATAAAAAAATTAAAACGCTCAAATCTTCAAATCTGATATGCCGAATAAGAAGATAAATATGCAGTTATAGTTCAAAATATGTATTTATGGAAAAAAAGCACAACTAAAAATAAAATTGTTTCAAATGCATATATTTAATTGACTATATATTTAATAAGTTATTCATCCATCAAAGCTAACATGTAATAATTTATATATGTATGTGTGTGTGAATATATATATATATATATATATATATATTATATATATTAAATGAAAATTTGTTAAATTAGAATTCTGGGGATGATGCTATAAAAAAATGGCTTTATTTCTCCCAGTCGGTTCCCTGCCAGTATCTAATGTCGCACGGCACGAACCTCCGACCTAATTTTAAGCTAATCGAAGTATATTTTATTCGAAATATAAACTCAACATTATATTTATTTTAACTTTAACTGCCTCTTAAAACATTAAATTACTGTATGATAGATATTATCTAATCATAAATTTTATAAAAATTTAACATTGAACAAATAATGGGACCAAATATTATTAAATAAATAATAGCACAGTAAGTTTATCTGATTGGAAATACCTATTTTCGATCCGAGTTTGTCAAAAAAAGCCCCAACACTTAAGAATGTTGGAAAAACGGAATTTTTATCATTCAAAACAAAAGTACGTTTTAGCGTCAAATGTTGTATAGCAAAAAATATTTCCTATTTAATTTCTTAATTAATTGTCGTCAAATGCTCGAAAAGACCAACACAAACTGAGGTAGAGCGTGTAAAAATGTTAAATTTTTTAGTGTGAAACCAACATTTTGCAGGTAAAAAAAAAGTACAAAAAAATTTGAACCGCCAGCTAAAGCCACATATACAGGGTGAGTATCTCTTAGTGTAAAAAAAAATTGGGTTAAACTAGATCAAAATGTAGCTAAATGCCGCAAATCTCACCTTTCTATTCCAATCCGTTGCAGATATACGATAAATCAAAGACTTTTTTGAGGAAATCACGTTTTTTCCCATAAAAACTGTAATATCTCCATTTTTTGTCTCAATATTTTTCAAATCTTCACCTTTTTGGCCACATTTTCAGATTTAGCATTAAATTTCCTATAAAAACAGAGCACACGTAACCTTGAATTTTACAAACTTGGTATCTAAAGAACAGCTTAATCTTCACCTTATTTGGGGAAGTCACAATGTCTTATTTACTTCAACGCTCACCGTTCTTCGTAAAAACTATCCACAAAACGTAAAATCTCACAAAAACTTGCAAATTTAATTAGCTTTCGAATGATATGTTAAACGTAATGATTTTTATGATTTTAATGATGATTATTATTATTTAGGATTTATTTTATTAGATTTTCAATGTAATGTTTAAAATCCAGTGATAATGAACATAGACCTTAATTTTGCCGTTAGCTTCTGAATGCAGATTGTGTCTAAGAATACTACTTTTTGAAGTGAATTTTATTGGCAGATGAGTCGTTAGCTTCTGAATTTTTACAGGGGATGGCATCTCTACCAATCCATGTATATCGTTATTATGAATAGTCGAAATGCCTTCCCCTGTAAATATGAGACTCATCTAGCCATAAATCACATAATAAATAAATAAATGTAATAACATAAGATCCTCTGATCTGGTGTCGCTTTATTGACAGTTTTCCTTTATTTTCTATTAAACAATAATTTTTTTCTTTGATTTCTATTCCAATGAACAGTTTATTATGTTTAAAATGCACATTTACATTAAGGGATTGTCATAATGTTAATTTACCAAAGTAACTGATTTGTATACAAAATGAGAACACCATGTTTTTTCAGTTTCAAAAGTAAATAAGTTTTTACGAAAAACGGTGAGCGTTGAAGTAAATAAGACATTGTGACTTCCTCAAATAAGGTGAAGATCAAGCTGTTCTTTAGATACCAAGTTTGTAAAATTCAAGGTTACGTGTACTCTGTTTTTATAGGAAATTTAATGCTAAATCTGAAAATGTGGCCAAAATTTGAAAAATATTTAGACAAAATGGAGATATACAGTTTTTATGAAAAAAAAAAAAAAACGTGATTTCCTCAAAAAAGTCTTTGATTTATAGTATATCTGCAACGGATTGGAATAGAAAGGTGTGATTTGCGGTATTTAGCTACATTTTTGATCTAGTTTAACCCAATTTTTTTTTTTTACACTAAGAGATACTCACCCTGTATAAAATATAAAAGTATATAAAAAAACACAATAACAATTACATGATTAATAGGTCATATATTTATAAGCGATTAAGGTTTTTGAATTAACTTTTCATTATAAATGAAATGAAATGAAAAAATAATCTTTATTCTAGGACATATTATCCCCTGAGAATAACAAACATGTATAATAGTATGGTTATCTTAATTTCAAAGAAGATAACAATATGTATAAAATGTAATATATGTATATACAATTGAAAATAGCACTTTTGGTATAAATATATAAATAAGAAAAGCAGAGATAGAAAAGAAATAATGATAATAATAACAATATGATGATATAAGAATTAAATCCTTATATAATTACAATGTGTTCGAGAAAAGTAAATGTAAAATAAATGAATAAAATAAAGTAAAAATAATGAATAGCAACGAAAAATATATAGAAAAAAATGTATGAACTACTTGATAAATCATTATACAAGTAGTCTTCTAGTCGGAAAAGACTACAGTAATTTCTCATCTTCGAATCACCATTTTAAGCATTTAGATTTTCAGAAAAACTAGACCAAGGTCATAAAAGTAGCAACTCAAAATAGTTCATCTGGCAACATTAAAATCCAGTTTTTATGATAAATTAATAAATGAATCATTAATATTAAACCTATGAATTGGAATGTAAGAATGGTTTATAATTCACAGCTTTACGAGTAATTAATAAATTGTTGTTTTCATCTGTTGATAGGATATAATTGAGACATAAAATTCCAAATCTATCCAAGACCATTTTTGAAAATTTTTCAAACGTTGAGAAAACCTTTCACCTAAAGATAATCTAGTAGAAAAACTACTTTAAAAATCTGAAAAATGGACTTAAATGGTTTTGGAATTCTACGCCACATGTTTATGTAAAAAAAAAAAAAAAAAAATAATACTAAACACTTTTTAATCACTAATATAAATATATATATTATTATACAACCCTTGCACTTATTAAAATAATAAATATCAAAATTTGGTATTTTTTTTTTTTTATAATAAGTTCTTTTATTTATGTTTCAGAGTTTAATTGTATTTCATATTCCCTAATTAAAGGATATGGGTATGTAAACCCCTAAAAATATAGATTTATAAAATAAAAAATATCTGAAAAATGAATACCTGAGATTATATACCTATAAACATACATATACACATTTTGCCTTTCAAAGATATTCTTCTTATGATTATTACTGTTTTGTTTTTTTATTATGAGAAGATATACTTTACCATGGCCTTCACATCACAGGACGAAAAATTATTGAACATGTGGGATAGGAAAATCCTACGAAAAACATATGATACAACTAAATATGGGCTGACTCTTTGGTTAATGAAGACGAATGAAGAACTGAAGACTATATGCAGCGCAAGATATCGTAGCCGATATTTAACCTTCCAGCGGGCGCGCGGTTGAGACTCACACCAACGGGCGCGCGGCGGCATTTTTGCCGCCCCCGAGTTTGTTCACATTTCATGTATATAAATGGTGTGTTTGTAAAAACCTAAAGTAAATAAAGTCGTATCTATTAATTATAGGGTATAAAAACTTGTTTAGTTTATTAGGATTCAGTTTAGCACAAGCTAACATAACATTGAAAAAACCAGTCCTTTAATCACAAATTCCGGTTCTGAGTGGACTAGAAGGTTCTAGCTGATCCGCATGAAGGAGCCGATAGAATAAAACACGCACGTGTGCCTGTCAAGTGGAGGATACAACTTAGATCCTAATTTGTATTCCCTAAGTCTTAGTCTTGTTAGTCTTCCTAATTGAGCGTGACATCCTTTCATCTTGGTAAACAGTGGAAGCGTCAGGGAATAGCAAGAGATCTTTAACAGCTAGTGAAGGAATTCTTTGGAAGTTGGACCAGCAAGTTCCACTACAGGCTTGATAGTAGAAGGAAACGTCCCACTTTGCATAAATGTGCCCACGGAAGTAGTGCATATATTTCACATTCTTTTCTACTGGGACTGACCTCATTCTGTGTTTATACTCGTATTTTAAGTTTTTCACTTTATTATACTAAATCTTTAAAGTAAGAAGGTGAAAAATTCGGAAAAAAAGTTGAGTATATCAAAAATAATAGACAGAATACAGATTTTAAAGACTACAAATAGAGTTACTAGGTTGTTAAAAAAGTCCTGTAGGTATGTATTTTTTGTTTCAGATAACACGTTTTAAATATTTACAACCCTACAGATAACACCCTCGATTTTACCCTTGCCAGTAACACTACTTGCTTCTCGAGCGTAATTATTAAAAACAGCTGTATGCATTAGGTCTTAGGCCCTGTTTTCTATGTGAATGTTATTAATAGCTTTTGTTCTTTTTATTTTCAAAGGGAAATTCATAAAGAAAATATTACAAAGAAAATAATATTTAAAAAAAAATTGATTTAATTTATATAAGTTTATCACAACAAGAAAGTTGCTAATAATGGACGATATTGTCAATATTTGTTTCAAATCACAATTAGTGAATAAAAACATAAATAAAAAATTCACGCCCTGAAACCTACTTTATTTACATTAATTACTTTATTTACATTACTTTGTCTGTATTTTCACCAGGAAAAACTGATTGCACAAATTGATGGTGCAATATCTGGGCTTTGCGGAAAATCTGTTTTTACTTTATCTGTTTGCTGGTTGATTCTTGATGACTGGGTAATGTGATCAAAACTGCATGAACTCCTAAACTGCATCTAGCTGATCAAGGTAAAGATTTGCCCGACCATCAGGAAAAAAAAAATTCTGATGACTCGTTTCTATTTTTTCTTTTGCCAGTACACGTGCGTGTATAAAATATAAATGACTCCATAAAGCCAACATAACTCACAAGAAATCAAAGGATTAGCTAAATTAAACATCGACATAGAATCAGCGGAAAAAAAAAACATTCTAATAGGATCAATTATGAGATTCTGAATTAAGGCTTCAGTTCATGCAAAACGACAACCAAGTATAACTGTAAAAATATTTCACTTTTTTAATAAACACTTTAAAGATATTATGTTCAACTAGAATATTAATATTAAAACGCTACTATGATTTACTAGTTAAAGACAAAAATACGATATCTAATTTTCAAAAAACTTATTATACATCCTGCTCTTCAATTTAGTATATCAAATAAGTAAAAAAAAATAATTCACCTAAATAAAAAAAAAAAAAATCATATAGGTATTAAAATTTTTTGCGTACTTATTGTTTTTTTCCCTAAAATGCTATACAAATACAATTTTTTTTGTTATACAATAATAAAACAATTATAAATAAAATATGCCAACGGTAAATCGTTTTATTTAGTGAAAGTACATTATAGTTAATACTATATTTTATTATTATATAACATTATAAATAATTATATCAGCATTCAATTTTTGTCATTAATAAATGCTTTTTATTACATTTCTCAATTATAACTGTGCATTATTTTAATTATATTGTTGATGCATTTTTTAAAAATATAATTTAACAGCTTATAACTTAGAACAAGCAAATTTCAAAATTAATTTAATTTTTGTTATAAATCCTACTTACTGATTATCCTGTTTAATTACGGCGCGGGACCAACCATTTGAGCATGGCAGAGATGTAATGCAGAATAGTATACTCGAAGCCTTGAGGACAGTGCCAACTTACTGCAGCTTTTTAGTTATATTAATTTATTCATTTTTTTATAATCATTGAATTAAAATGCTTAGCAAATATTACTTTAAAAACGTGCATTTACATGCGAAAGGTGACCCGTTATGAATGTTACAGAGTCATAAATTACATATAATTTTTTTTTTTTTTTTTTTTTTTTTTTTTTTAGGGTATTTTACGTATTTGGAGTTATATATAGTAGGAAAATTTTTAAAATAATCTACATAATAAAAATAAATAAGAAAGTTAAAATAAAATTTAACCATAATAATTTTTTATATAAATCGATATTTTGTCAATTAATATATGATTTCTGGTATATCTTTTTTTTATGTCTTTCCGGAGTCTATTTTTTCTTTGTGATAGTGGTCCACGGAATATGATGTAAGGGAAAATAATTCTAGTATCTGTAAATGAGTGCATTGTTTAATTGAAGGTATTTTAAAGTAAGATAAAATATTTAAGAGTCTGGTGTACATTGGGTAATTGATTATTATTCTCATTCATGAGTTTTGGATAATTTATAATTTCCTGTAGAATTGCAGCTGGTACGTATTTTATACAAGTACTCCAAAATATTATGAGTTAATAAGATTGATATGATATTTGTTCTCTATATGGTTTATAAAAGGATAGGGAAGATGGCCTCTAGATTTCCAAGGTCCTAAATTGTTGGAGCTGAATCCTGGACCACACCAAGCCTGAACATAATGGATCTTTTAATGCATTGGAAAAAGGTGCTGACCACACCACCTATTGCTATAACCCTCTATCAGGAACCTGCACTATATTAGCAATACCTGGTGTAAGACTCATAGACACAATGGTAGTCATAGAAAAACAATTGCTTCGATTTATAGGGTTTATTAGACTTTATTCCAGTGAAAACAGTTCTGACACCATGAGATTTCCGATGAAACTGTTATTTATCGGTTTGACCATATTAACTATATCTATACTTAGAGATTTTAAGAAAATCTGTGAGGTAGTAGTTTTAAAGGACAAGAAACGATTGGATCAACATTATTTCTAGTCATGTTGAAGTAGTTATTTTTCATTTTTTTTTAACTTAGTAAGAGCAGCCTCGTATATTTTATTAAAGATGCTTTTTTTTTTTTTTTTTTTTTTTTTTACTTAAACGTGTATATATATCTATATAATTTGTTTGTTAGTTACAAGTTAAAATTAAATGTTCTTTTTATTTTATAAGTTACTCATTTAAAAAAAAAATTTGAAACAATTGAAAAAAAAAAAAAAAAAATGATAAGTTTGGTCCTATTTTCGTAAAAAATACTTCACACATTTTTTCAGACTTAATAAAAAAAATAATAATAATAATAAACAAAAACCATCCTTCATAACGTGTATAAGATTTCTCATCTAAAAATCAACAAAAACTTAAGGTAATATTTTTTATAATTGATATATAATTGTATATTCTAATAGCTTTATAAAGATTTTATTTAAAACAGTAATTGACCTATCCAACAGAGGAGGAAAAAGTAAAAAAAGAAAAAAACAGGCAAACGATTGCTGGAAAAGGGAAGGCCTGGAATACTTGATAAGTTTCCAAATATTGCAGAGTAAGCCAAGATGGCAGAACGTTTATTCCCCGCAGTTTCTACTGTCTGAAGTAGATATTGGGGTTTCTTTTAACAAGAAATTCCAAAGAATCGATGTTTTACATTCGTAGAACTATAGTCACAAGAAACAATTTCAATCAGCAAACGAACATTTCTCGGAAATCATTTTGGATTACTTTTTAACTTATAGATCGATAATTGGAAAATCAAATGTCTCTATTTTAAGGAAGGAGCAGCAATCAACAGATAAGTTTGGTTAAAAATTCTGACTGGCGTCTGATGTCATTTCCAAATATGTTATAAATGAATTTTCAAATTTTAGAAATTATGAAAACAAAGTACTTTCAGCTCCACTCGGGGAATAAGTTGTTGTTCAATTAAATTTGTTCAACAATCAGATACCTAACAAACTTCTGCTACTTTAATTCGAATTCAAATGCACGAAAAGATTTTCAAATAAGGTATTGTAAAGAGAAACGAAACCGAAAAAATCTCTTTTAAATGGAAAAGTACGTGTATGGAAAATTTGAATATCAAAAGCCCTAATTTGGAAAAAAAAAATGCTATGATAGTAAATTAGCTTTATATATCATTCAAGCTCGAATTAATTTTCATATTTTTTTTTCATTTGCATATAAAACTAAGATTTTTTTTACTAAAAAAAGTGTTGTATTCGTATTGAACCATTTTTTATTTTTACGTCTTAAATTATATACATTTTTAATCACGGGTCATCTGACCGTATATATATATATATATATATATATATATATATATATATATATATATATATATATATATATATAATTGAAGGGATGTGTCTGGTCGGGGGATCCCTAGGAATAATAATTGTAAAAAAAAAAAAAAAAAAAAAAAATAATAAATGTATTTTTAATTTTATTTTGTCTTATTTTTACTTACTGTTATTGATTTTTTTGTTAATTTTTTTTATTTTCTTATGTTATTATTTTATTTTTACATATGCATTTTTTAAATTTAAATATTTCACCCATATGTATATTGTATATTTTATATTATTTATGTATAGCATAGTTTTCTTTCTTTCTTTTTTTTTTAAACTTTTTTTTTACTGCACTTAATGTGTGAATGTAATCATTAAGCCATATAATTATAACTCATTTCCTACATTTGTGGCAGGTTGTTATAATTACTTAATAAAAAAAATAAACAAAAAAAACAATATATATATATATGTATATATATATAATATGTATTTGAATGCTAAATAATGATCACAAGCAGGTTCATGATGAAAGTTTCAAAAATCCTTCAGTGTGTGTACAGTATAAATGAAGAATAAATGCTTGGGGTTTAAAACCACGAGAAAGTATTCATAAATGCATAAATGACTGTTCTATTAGCAATGTATAAGAATGCAATGAAGATGATCCATTGTGGTTTTAGAAAACAGATAATGACAAAATTAATCATTTTTACATATTTCCTGTGATTTTGAAATTTCAGATATTGAACATGAGAGACTTAAATATTTGTATATGCATCGAATGTGATAACTTATCAGTAAGTTTGATTTTATCTCTCTATATTTTTCTACTGAAAAATATTTTTAAAATCTAGGGCCAATTATATTGGTTGAACTGTATACAAGTTCGAAAGAATGCACTTTAAACCTTTCGTGTGAGCTAAAGTAGAACAAATACATATTAACATTATTAGAGCTATTGCAAATTTCCTGAGTTCATATACGAAGAGTCTGATATAAATTTATATTTGTGAATATATCCCCATCTGGTTGTACCTCCCAATCTCCCGTGCCGAGATTACTTTTCTTTCATCTTTATTGTTATAGGGAATGAGAACATAAAGGAAATTGGAAAGATGACATTGTTTGATCTAGTTCGTCTCCACAGCTGTTATCAGGATGTGATGTGATTATTCACTCCTCCAATGTTTTACAGTATTTTTTTTTTTCCTTCGCTTAAAAACAATATCTGTTTTATTTAAATAAAAATAGAAATTACTTTAAGTTTTACAAGCTGTATTTTTATAAATAAATAACTATAAACAATATAATTAAAAAAAAAAAAACGGAGATATCTGAAATCAGAAAGATACTTGCTACTGTATTATTGTGAGTTGAAAAATATTTTTAACTAAACAAATAATATAGGTATTTAGTTTAACATTTTTTTTTAAACGAAAAATATATTTACAAGAAATATTGTCATCTGAAGAAAGGTGTGTGGGTGATTCTCGAAATATGAGCAATTTTCGTGTCCTTATGAGATTTCAACCAAAATAAATAAGAAAATCTTATATTTTGCTTTGGAAAGTTTTTTTTTTTTAAATACTAAAAACGTCTTTTATTGTAGAAATATCTCACGTCACGGCTTTGTCCACTCTCATTTGTAAAAAACTTCTGAGAAATAAATTTTAACTATTTATAGAAGTTCAATTTGTTTATCTACAAAAATCTTGTATTTAAATATTATTATTGTATTTAAGAGTATTTTTTTTTAATTATATTTTCATGCATAGCAGTAACCTGGTTAAAATTGCACTGATTAGGGGTTTGAAGATTGCGTAAAAAGCATAATTCGATATCAAATTATTAATTTCAATGTTTGAGTTGGTAATCCAGATGGAGACGGAAAGAAATTAGTGTCTACAACTAAAGACCTATTAATCATATTTTGACAAACAATATCAAAAAGAAAATTACCGAAATTTCGATTTGTCTATAGCTTTTATTTGGAAGAAATAATTTTATTGATTTCATCTGGTTGGATTATAATTGCTAACCATAAAAGTACGCGACAATGTGGCAAACTTGGTTTCTGCCACTTAACATTGTACATTTAAATTTACATTATAGTAAATTTTATCGTTGCTTAATCTTCCTGAAACTATGAAAATTTAGTACAAATGGGAACCATAGTTGTACCATTGCACAACACTTGCAGAATGAAAAGCCATATATCGGTCGATTTTTAACCTTCACTGGGATCCAAATGTCACACTGCATATTTATAGATTCAATTATAACAATTTAATTGAAAATAATTAAATTTTATTATAAATTTCTAGCTCTATATAACACCGTACATTTGTAACGTTCTTAAAGTGGCGCTTTACACCTACCGGTAAATTTTCAAACTTCACTGCGCACCACATATGTATTGCTTTTTAAATAATAATTCAATTGAAAATCATTAAATTGTATTAGTGCTAAATCTTCCTTGAGCCTTGAAGTAGTTAAGACGTAGTTAAGATATGATACAGATTAGCTCACTAGTTTTTACGGTTAGTGATCAAAAACGAAAAATCTATTGTTCTTTTATATAATAGCGTAGATTTAACTGTAGAATTTTTGGCTAATTTGTTTAACTAAAGTGCCAATCGGTAATTACGATGGTTATCCTAAAAGTCAATATCAGTTGGTCCTCCAAGGCCTTACTACCTACAATAAAACTTTATTTGACTACAATAACTAAATTATTATTTTTTAAAAGCAAAAGGATGAAAATGAATTGAACAATATCGGTATTGCATATATCATGCCTGAATTCTGATCGATACTACTTTGTACGTTTTCCTTAATTGTCTTGTAAAACCGTGCATAAAAGTATCGTGAATGTAAAGTAAGAAAGGAAGTTCACCCTAACAGTGTTTGATGAATGGCAGGCCTACAAGTATGATAATCAACTTCTTCAAGATGGCAGCCAAAATTAACAATTGAGTTTTCAATATGAAAGGGTGGTTAACAGGTGTCTACCTTTTAAAATATAATTACCATGGACGCTTTTATATTTAATAATCATCAGTCAATAATATTCGTATTTCCTCATCACCTACAGTTTTAATTCTTAACCAAAGAAGATCAGCGTTCATCGAGATAATTGACTTTAAATTAACAAAACGTCATTACACGAAATTACAGTAGGTTTTCACTAGTCTACGGTTATTTTGATAAAATTAAAATTTTGGAGAGGAAAATGGTGTTCATGCATAGATATACGCATAAAAGATATGAGGGTTAGCTCAAAAACATAAAAAATGAATAAATAAATATACCGTAAAAGATGAAAATACGGGAATACTATAGACAAACGCATTTTTAAAAAGAAGGTCCTTCTGTCAGGCTAAAGTTGCAAGCTAGCATCCTCCATTTTGTTTTACGTATTTACGGGTAAAACACAGAATGTCCTGCGATCGCGATAAGAGGGCAAGTTGGCCGTCCTTGGCCGCTGTAATCCTTTTTATGGTATCAATGTTTACAGGTTTTTCGTGTCCAAACCTCAGCTGGCCAGGTTTAACCAGTCGTATAAGGTAGAAAGACTGTTTCATTTGAGTAATTAATTGATCACCAATCTATTTGACAACAGTTTCGTTTTTGTTTCGTGTCTCTTACTCATTTCTTTAATTTGATATATTTTATTAGACAAATACGGCAAATTGAAGAGGCTACTTTGAAAGTTGTTGACACATTTTAGAAGACTGTGTAACTTTAAATATTGCGTTATCGTCTGTTTTGATATTTGGTAAATATGAACAATTAGTGTCATTATTTTTATATTCTTAGTTATAATTAAAACTGATTTAGATTTATGCAGTCATTAAATAATTAAAATTGTTTTTTATTTAAAGAAGAACAAAATGGATAATAGTTTATCTGTCACCAGTAGAATTAACAAATCAAGAAGAATTAAATAAATTAAACAAAAAAATTAAATTAAAATAATTAAAATGTAATCGAAAATTGTTAATTACATGCGTACCTTTGATCTTTGCATCTAGTAATTTTGCCATTCTATTAAAGTTTTCCTTTTTTTTTTTTTTTTTTTTTTTTTTTTTTTTTTTTTTTTTTTTTTTTTTTTTTTTTTTTTTTTTTTTTTTTTTTTTTTTTTTTTTTTTTTTTTTTTTGGCAATGTTTATTTAAAAATAAGTCAAGTTTATGTTAATACATAATCTGTAAGTTGTTAATTTAAGAGCTACATCTCCATAAAGCCTATCAACATTATTGAAAATATTTGTCTTTTCATTATTTGTGTTCCATCAACAAAGCCGGTGATTGGTTGAACCCAACTAGCGGATTTACGAAATCACTCTAAACACATTTTCAAGTAATATAAATTTGAAAATTAGAAGAATAAAATTTAGGAAGACAGACAAATGTTTTTGAGGCGAAGAACAGCCTTGTTCAGCCCCTTCTTGAGGGTCTATTTCGAACAAGAGAAAAATGACTCCTTCCAAACTCATATTAAAAAAAAAAAGAAATCGCTCTTATAGGAATTTGAAGCTGAACTATATAGCAATCATATAGACTAAGAAAGTTTGAAATATTCACAAAAACTATCGCGTTGTAGAACAAAATGTGCAAAATCTGTTCAAAGTAGCCTCTGTTTACGGATACTTGTATACAACCATAAAATTTCAAATATTTTTTTATCCATAAGGATCTTAATGTTCCATTTGTTTCTGATTTTGCGAAACCAGATACCTGTCTTTTCATATTAAACCCCATACCCACTCGATTCCAAAAGTTACCTGCTTTACCCTTAATTCCCGATTATTTTCCGAGGCGTTTGAAAGGAAGACCTTCTAATATAGAACTTTTATTGACGTGCAACTAATGAGTGGTTCTTTACATGTCATTGTAATAATTTCCTCGAATATAATTATTGTGTATACAGTTATTATTATCAATAAATAGTCATTAAAAGAAATAATAATAATAAAATTAACTGGGCTAAATGATCCTCCTTTTTAAAAGTTGTGTTGACCAGACAGGTACCGTAAAACGGCCTGACTTTGCACCAAGTTCACTAAAAAGTTTCAGTTGAAGAAAAAGTGTTTTGCTGTTGTCTAAATGAGGGATATTTTATATTTCTTACATACTTATGACAACATTGATTGGGTCTAAGGAATTTTCACGCTGATCTTAGTTACCTTGTTAAGTTTTGCATTAATTGTATTCTATAATTATTGTAATTTAAATATATGATATTAATTTTGCTGTAATTATTTATTAAAAGTCATGGTATTTGAAAATAAAATAGAATCCCCTTTTAAAATGAATTATAATTGAATGACTTTGCACCTGGCATCACTCTTCCTAAACCAATCGATAAATGAGGGAGGATATTTTAAAGACAATGAGTTAGTAGGCTGGTAAAAATCCAAATTATTCGCGATAAAATTTTGCTTTTTGTTAATAAGATTTTTTTCATCTATATACAAGTATATTGACGAATGCTGTTATAATTTTGCCTAGTTAAATCTTTAAATTGCTTCAAGTCTTAGTGTTCGTTTTTATTATTTAATAAGTTTTGTATAACCATTGTAGATTGCATTTTTCCAAAAGTGTTTTTCTACGAATCTGTGTGCAATTTATTTCATTGATATCGTTTTGTTCCTTGTTAGCCAAAATTGTAGTTGTTTACGTTCTTTAGGCATGTTTTATGTCTTTATTTTGTTTCTAAATAATAGTTTGTTAGCATTTTCTTGTATCCTCTATCGTTTTCAAATAAGCCTTTAAAAAATGTGCGATTTTGTTTCTCATTTCAATAAACTTACAATCGTTTCCTTACAGATGGATAAAAAAAAATCACTAGGCTAAGCACTAAACACTATCAAGAAATGACTTTGCACATTTTAACTACTATAAAGCTTTCTCTTTGACCAGAATACGTTTCTAATAATTTTTTAATCAAAAACATATGGTGATGCAAAGTCACGGGTACTCGTTTGACTTTGCACCTGAGTTTAAAAACAATAAAATTAATTACAAGTTTTGTAAATTTTGAAATTTTAAGCTTAAATGATGAATCCACAGCATTTTTAAGCTATTAATACATGCATTATAACAATTATTGATAGGTAGTTAAAGAATGAAGTTCAACTGAAGTGGCGCAAAGTCAGGCCGAAATGATCCTCCTAGAACAACAGTTTTGGTGAGCAGGAGTTTTGCAATATGTTGAAATTAAATTATAAAATATAAAACATGAATTTATGTACGAGATGGAAGAGAACAGTAAACCTGGCATAGGAATTTATAATGCGGTAGGAATCTGAAAGGGAGTGCGATATATCAGAGAAGCTGGTGAAAGAAAGGATTATCACAGGCCGGCTTTGGACCCCGATCCCCGGCTTCCCCTAAACCAAAGCTCAATCTCACCCCCCCCCTACTTTTTTTCTTTTAACCCTCACGTTTGCTTTTAGACTTTTTACATATTCTGCAGTGAGTCTCAACATTAATCTTGAATTGACAAATCCTCGAAAATACTGTCATGTGAAACTTCAGACTTAAATAAAACATTTCAATTCGATTCTAGATGTGAGCAACAGATAGAAATGTAGATAGATAGAGAGAAAAAGAGAGAGAGAGGGAGAGAGGGGGTGAGGAGAATGATTGAGTAGCCAGGGAAATAATAATCTATACTTTTATATATAAAAGTATAAACCATAATCCTTTCATAAAAGGACAAACCATTTTTCTTTTGTGATTACTAACCAAAAAAACTACTTAACCTATCTGTAACAAATTTTAACCATATCATTATTACAGTTCTAGGAAGGTTTAACAGTGGTAAAATCTACAGATTTTCAAATAGTTTGTTTTTATTGAAAAAGCGATCATCAAGTTTGAAAATTAACCGATGGGCAGTGGGCGCCATTCTATATGAGAGGTTACAAAGGTTGAAAGATAATATAGAGCTTGAAATCAATAAAATTGCCGCGCGTATCTCACAGATACCATTTGTATGTAATAAGCATATCTGCCTTTTTAATCGCAATATTTATTTATTCTAGAAAAGGCAGATATATTAATTCGTATAGTTTACTTCAAATATCCCATAAGTACATAATAAAATAAAATAAAAAAAATATAAAAATTTAATTTAAAAAAAAACATGTTTAGTTTTATTAAACAGGGATTTTTTTTCACATCTTCTAAAGAAAATCAGGAAAAAAAAATTAAATAAACGATAAACTCCACAAAATTATACTTAAAAACTAGTTCTATGAAAAATGAAAAAAATACTTTGAAGATAAAATACCATGATTGCAAAGATTTTTTGAATGCTGAAAACAAATAAACTGGCTACATATCTCACAAATTAAACGAGTAATTCTTGTCATTTTCGTTTGTAAACATGACCTGTTTTGAAAAATAAAAAAATAAATTAACAGAAACTCTATCACCTATCAAGAAGTATTTCACTACGGCTCAAGCTAATAATTTATAAATGTGTTTTGAGGCAGTTATTACTCTATGGAGCTCTGGTGTTCCTTCTTCTGTCAAAGACTATAACAAAACGGTTGGAATCATACCAAAATGGAATTATTAGAAAAATAGTAAGGGGAGCGTCATTAATAAATGAAGAGCTTCAATTACTGACAATAAAATAAATTATAAAGGGTCAAAAAAAATAATAAAATAATTAATGTATAAGAAATATAACACGTAAATAGATAAATGGTGTAATCATTGGAGGTCGCGCGTGATTGACACATACAAGTCCGTTGAATTTCAGTGTCTGTTTGAATCAAGTGTAAATTCAAATTGTATATTACTTTAAATAACAAATTAATTAATTAATCTAAATAAATTAAAATTAATAATATTACATCGAATAATTAAAATAAAATATTTAAAAAACTTACGTGGATGGTCCCGCACATTTCTGAGATACAAAACACGTTTTTTTTTGCCTTATGATTCCTCGATTAAGACAATAGGGTTGGTTCAAAAGAAGGGGTTAGAAAAGACGTGATATCCGGCAAAGACGGCATAGGATCAGATAAAATTAAACAAACATTTCCGCTGTGTATCTGAGAGAGACGCACGGCTATTGGAAGGATAAGTTCAATATACTAAAAAAAAAAGGTTAAAAAAAATACTCGCCAACTATAAAAAAAGTCGATTGGTTGGCGTTTTCGACTAGTCATCCCGTCTCTATATATACATACTATATCAAAAAATAATACTAAAATTTTACAAAATTAGTTTTATAATGATTGTGTTTTACTATTAGTTAAATAATATCACCTAATTATTACAAATTGTATACCTATAAGAGCTTTTGTTTATTAATTTAAGTTTAATATAGACAGACGGATAATGTAATTTCCTGGTACGGTTGAATAGTCACAGGGATGTCAGATCTCTCTAGTCAATTAACTAATCAACAGGTTCCTAATTGCCTCTTGTCTAATCACTCACAGTGACATCTCCTGTGAAATCACACGTTACAAAGAATAAAAGTAACGAGATTGCACTGTTATCCAATCACATATATGTGTTTATGTATATATTTATGAGTCTGTACATATAATATATTTATTAAAATTGTTTTTTTTATGTGATTCAGTTTAAGACTCAATATTTTAGAAGAAGTGGTAATATGGTTTAGACTATGGTTGATGATATTCGGTTAAATATTTTTTGAGCGACATCCGAGCAAGAAAATGAGGAATTATTCTTTAATCGCTGTTTTTTCTTCTTCTTTTATTAATAAGAACATAGATAAAATTACAGATGGGGTTGCAAAGATTTAATAAGAAAATAAAATAAATTTACCTCCGTTCTCATAAACAAATTTACAATAAAAGACAAATTTCACTCTAAAATACCCATAGATTTGGCCGTTGGCATGCAATTAGAAAAAGTGGACATTCCTAGTTATGAAAATAACTTAAAATTTATAAAATTTTATACCGGTAAAAATTTAATGTAGACTTAAGAAGAAACGACTTAAATCAAAGAAAGGAGGTAAGATTTAGAAGGGAAATATTGGAACTAAAACTTAGCAAAACTAGTGATTCCAACACGATTTCCTGCATTTCAGTTTTCTATTCCTACAGCGCACTAGAGCTCGAAAAGTCGTCTCACAGAGGAATCAAGTTATAACCTAGCAAAAATCAGTTTCACGAAATGCAGCGAAGTTGGGAAAACGCTACAGAATAGTTAACTAGAAAGTGTGGGATTCGTGTAATAATAAACAAACCGTTTCTCTGGTTGATCGAATTAGTGGAAAACCCAGTTTGAACTTGTCTGTACCACCTACATTTATTTCATTTCTCATCAAAAGAAACTTTTTGAGTGCTAAGTTCAGTGCTGCCTGTTACCGATAAAATTTTTATCAGACCGACTCATTATTGATTATGAGAGACAAGTTATGTATCTATATTATGTCATACTGTTGTTTGTCCAATACAAAGAAATATTCACTTCACTGTGTGTATATGTATATGAGTGAATATGTGCAGTATATATAAATATAAATCGTGGTATCAATAGTAATATTCGTCATTCAATGTAGATTCAGATATAGCTTATTTTCTGTATATATCTTTTCTTATTTTCTCATAGTTTTTTTTTTAATTATATTATTATATTTACTTATATTATTATATTTACTGAATCTCTTTATATAATAATTTACAATTAACCGTATTTATATGTCTTGTGTTCTTTATATACAATCAGCATTAGGAAATCATGCAACCAGACCATTGTAAAAACTTGTGATACAATTTTGTTATTATTAGAGGACAATATGTCCTTGAATAAAGATTAGTTTTTCATTTCATTCATAATATTAGTAATTAAAATATAAGATAAGGTGATAAAACAAATAACATTTGATAAGAATTTTGTCCTGACGAGTCCCGATATTTTTTTTAACATGCTTGGTTGTTCAAGTTATGTAGTAAATAAATTTTAAATAATTACCGCCGCTATGGAAAATTTTAATTATTTTCTCCTGCAAATCTTAATAGAGGAGTAATAAATTTTAAAAGAAATTCTAAAAAAGCATTGTATAAATTTTTAGCCATTTTCATTACTTTAGTGCATATATCATTAAAGGGCTATCTTGAGTAAAACCTTTTTGATCTTATGGATAGCAACCTATTGCCCAGTTTCGACAAGAAATTAGACTTTTTGGAAAATTAACAAGTATATCTAACAAGGGGACGTTTGCAGTTGTAACTCACAGATTTTTGTGTGGGAAGTAGGGACCTATAATAGTGCAAAACTAGAATTATAGCCACCAATGGGCATTAGGAGCCGAGAAAAAAAAAAAAATGAAAATCACGTTTTATTTTTTTTCTCAGCTCTCAGTCAAGATAGAGCAATGATTCTTTCACGTTTAATTGTAGTTATGTATGCTTTTTTTAAATAAAAATACTTTTATCATGCTCAAAACACTACCCGGCTTTAGAGTGCTCAAAAACTCCAAAAAAATGACAAAATTCCCAGGAAATCTGCTGTAAATTAGTGGAAACTTTTTTTCATGAACAACTGACCTCAAATCTGGATTTAACGCACCATAAAACCCTTATATGTGAAATATTATCAAAATCAAAAAATATTGATTTTTTACCCCTTTCGAGGTTAAAATTTTGAAGTTGAAATTTCATCAACAATTTCTAAAGGCCATAACATCTGGTCTGTTCAACCGATTACAATAGCAATAGCATCTCAAGAATCAGCATACATTCTGTTTTTTATCCATTTATATAAACTTGGATTTACTCTAGATTTTAGTGGACAAAAACTGATGTGAATGAAAAAATCCGAGGTCAGCTCTAACTTGAGATATTTCAATAAGGGGAAATCTTGTGACCTCCGGATTTGGGCTAAAGTATGCAGTTTTACGGCTTCTAGATGACCTTAAACTTTGGTCTTATTCTGTGGCGAAATATGTGAGATGGAGCAAATTATTTACATTTTTCAGAAATTGACTGCCCCTTCCTTGCCTTCTAAAATCCTACAAAATTTTAAAGGTAAAAAAAAAATTATTTTTGATTTCGACAAAATTTAGTTTCTACATGTTTTTTGAGATAAGGAATCTAAAAATAATATCCGTTTTTAGTTTAAAAAATTTTCTCACCTATGTTATATAAATAAGACGTATATATTTTAATAATATAAATAAGACGTTTTAAAATGATCTATTTCTATTATTACTTTAACTTTTAAACAATAAATTTCATAAAATATAATAAAATATTTTTGGGATAGACCAGTCATTTATCCCTCTGTGCATCATAACGTTCTTTATGATATGGAATGTGTAAGTTTCTAACCCTAAGTTTTAAGTAAATTCCGGGTTGCGTTTGTTTTATGTCCACTATGTTCCATGAATGCTATTGTCAATTTTTTACTACTGTTTTAATAATGGTACTTATTTTTTAAGTAAAAAATGCAAATGAGTAATGGTTACTTATATTTTAGATTTAGACAAATAGTTATATACGATGTGATTTTAATTCCTATCTGATAAAATAAAATTACTGCTTATGATTAATTATCAACTTTAACATTTTATATTTATATTAAAATACAATGAAATTGTTTAGGGAATAATATTATATTTTCATGATAATAACTTATTCGAAAAATTTAGGAAATAAAAAAAATGTTTGGTAACCACTAAGGTAGTAACGTAACCTCCATGCAGGTAAAAAAAAAAATCAAATTTTAAATTTCTATTACGAAAATAGGATTTGAGCTGTATCAAGCAGTAGACTTTTCAATAGCAGTAGTATTGTTAGAAATTTTTTTCTTTATGTTTGGAAATGGTTTAATATTTTAAAATTTCAGCTCTGAAAATTTCCTGTAATCTAGGAATCACCTATATATCTGTATTATTATTTCATAATTTATTGAGAAAAATAATGAGAAATGGTTCATATTATTAATGGGACAAATGGAGGGAGGGGGGAGGGTATTAGAGAGAGAGAGTGAGAGAGAGAAAGGAGCTCCCTAGCCTAGGTAATCTTATTTCCTCTTACAAATTACTGGCATTAACAGACTCCACTCCATCCTACGGGAACATTACCAAGCGCCTCTGTTCTGAACTTGATATTCTCAGGCTTTCACCTGTTCCATAACATAAGATGTCATATTCAAGGTCAGTGGAGATTAAATGTATAGAATGCTTCTGTTTTGTAATGAAAATTATACATATATATATATATATATATATATATATATATATATATATATATATATATATACATATATATATAAATGTATGTTTATAATATATTATATATGCAATAAATATATATGAAAAATAAAAACACCGTATTTAATAAAAACAATATTCATGTGCGGAATTTCGATCTGCCTAGTAGGTACTCTTCAGGGAGGTTGTTGCCAGTCTGGAGATGTGATAAACAATAACTGCTTGATATAGTTTTTGATGAGGTTGGATCTTGGTTACTTTAATAGGTCAGTTATCACTTTTCTAGAGCAAAGCGAGTATTAAAAAATTGTTAAAGCCCGCTGAATGAATTTTTATTGTTTTTGTATTATTTTGCTACTAGATGGAAAGGTTGCGATGGAATTTCAAAAAATTAAGGGGTATGAGGTCAAGGACGTATGGTATATTGAGATCATTGTGTAGGGTTTTGTTGGACACATAGTAAGGAGCATT
The DNA here is from genome assembly GCA_003667255.2 of Euschistus heros. Lineage (NCBI taxonomy): Eukaryota > Metazoa > Arthropoda > Insecta > Hemiptera > Pentatomidae > Euschistus > Euschistus heros. The sequence continues at coordinate 229,099 of RCWM02000359.1, forward strand.
CACTATAGTTCAGAGGACTTTGGATTAGAAGGATTGAATGCGTTTGATATTCGACTTTTTAGCTGTCCCTCACAAACAGAGAGAATAAAACGATTTGTTAGTTTTATAATTAATATCAATATTATTACATAAAAGGACTAGACATTTTTTTGTTTGTGATCACTAACCGCAAAAACTACTGAACCATTCTTTACCAAATTTTGACTACGTCATCTTCATAGTTCAAGGAGAGTATAGCAATAACAAAATTTACACATATTTAACTGAATTGTTGCTATACATCGATAAATATGCTGTGATATTTGAAAATCAGCCGATAGGTGGCGAGTTCCATTTAAGAGAGATTATAAAGGTACAGTGTTATATAGAGCTAAAAACTGATAATAAAATTTGCTCAATTCAAATAAACTGTTATAAAAGAACAAAAAAACTATGAATATTTAGAGTGACGTGTGGACCCCAGGGATGTTAGTTTATCGAACGATATGTGGTTAGCGTTATTCTGCAACAGAGTTTGCAATGGTAAAACTATTAAACCCATCTGTACAAAATTTTAACAACATTATCTTCATAGTTGGAAATTTTAAAATAACATAGTTTACTAAAATAATAATTTACAGTGTTTAGTGGCAGAAGTTTGCCACACTGCCATTAATTGTTATAGCTATCAATTAAAATCCAACCAGATGAAATCGATAAAATTATTCTTGCGGCACTAAAAATTATTTCCATATCAAAATAACCATTTTTATTTTTTTAAATATTATTTGAAAAAATGGGCGGCTTAACATTAGTTTTTGCTAATTGTTATTAATTGAATATCCAATTATGCTTTTACGTAAATTTCAACCGTCTAAACTTTGCATTAGTACCGAGTTAAAAATTACAGCTTTACGTGGTAATATATAGTAATATTGTGAGCATATAATTCTCAACTACATGATACAGTACAAGATTTCCATCGTTAAAAATCTAAGTTCTTTACTAATAAGAGCGGGCGAATTAGCGACAGGGGATGCTAATAAGTGTGTAAATAGTTATAAGGCATGTTGTTTTGTAAATGTATATATAATGCTTCATGTTTACGAATTTAAGTATAACATATGGTTTTTAAAAAACAAAAGAAAATATATGATTGTCGGTAGCTAATAAAGCTCGATCCAGACCTTCGTAGCAGTGTTGCAGAATTACAATTTCTTCTCCCCCTTGCAGAATTTCAACAGTCTTCTGTTTTTTTTTTTGTTTTTTTTTTCACACTTGCCTTTACCACAGAATTTTGTATTCTCACATTTAAGAATTTTCATTTTTCACATGAAGATTTCCGATCAGAATTCACCAGCAGTAGACGTGACTGTCAAGTAATATCAATACCACATCTTTATTCGTTGACGTTACTTGAACCAGGACCTATTAATTGCCGATATAAGTAATTTTCATGTTTTTTTTTTTGTTTTTTTCATTTGCTAAACTTATTTTCAGTTAACATATTAATTTTATTTCATCATATTAATTATAGATTTTTTTTTCCTGTTTATTCAATGTATTCACTATTGAAAAAGTATTTTCTAACAATTGGTTTTTCTTCTTATTAAAAAAAAAAAAAATTATCTTTTTATAATTCTGAATATTGACATATATTTTAAATAAATTACTGACTCTAAATTACATTAATTTTTTATCAATGGTATTTTATTTTAATCAGTTTGTTTTCAAGTTTTACCGGTTTTTATTGCACATTACTTTTTTTTTTTTTCATTGTTCGGCTGATAAGCAGTGTTCACCTGGGGTGGAAAGTCCCTTCCCCCAACCCAACATACAATATTTGGAAAGTAGAACACCCACGTACTGACTCCATCTATTTCGTTTAAACATGAAGCATTTTTCTACCAAGTCCATGAACGTTTTGAATCAAAAATATAAACTGACAAAAAAAGAACGATGTCGCGACATCTGCTCAGTTATATTCCAGATATTACACTACTACAAAAATAAAAGTGAAAATCTCAAACTGACCCAATTCTTGGCCCAATTGAATATGCTGGGTTCATGGTGCATGTATAAAATATTTAATTACACCTTCCCCTTACAAGGTTACTGTAAGAGTGAAATCAAAAAAGAAAAAAAACAGCATTATATTAAAAACATCAAAGCCGCAGCCTATAACATTGGTATTAAAGTGTAGCAACAGTAATAATTATCTGAACTAACTAAGCGCCGGTATACTTAGTTACGTTGATATAAATAATAAAAAATACTCGTATTTAAGTTGACTATAAGGAGCTTAACTTCCAGAGAAAAGCTTCAAGTGGAATACTCTATCTAAAAGAGGCTTAGCTGTAAGTTCTAAGCCCATCTGCTTCACGGATATCAGATAATCTTATTGACAGATGCTGCACAACACAAAAAGTCCATGAAATCCTGTAGAAAATAGTTTAAATCTAGAATCATCTATGACCTAGGGCGGTGGTGTAAACTCTGTCCCAGCGAAAAGTCTCTGCAAATTTATTGAAGTTATTTTGTGTGTTATGTATTGATTTAGTGTTGTGGAGTAAATCATAGTAAAAGTTTTACCCCTCCTGATTTTTAGGCGAGGAAAAATGAAATATTCAGAAGCGATAATGATTCAAATTTATATGTATAATATATAAATATTGAGAGGCGCGGTAGCTGAGTGGGTAATACTTGGTTTTTGATCTCGTGGGCACGAGTTTGAGTCGGCTGAAGGCAGGAAATTTATTTTCAGTTATTTCGGACGTGGCTTTACTTCGAGATCGGGTAACCCTCAGTTGGGTAACTGGGGCAGTGCAAGCCTCATTAAACTAAGTACCCTTAATAAGGGGAAACACCTGGTGGATGAGCGTGTTTTTGGTTCACATCCCGGACAGGTAGTTGTTGCACAAGTTTTATACATATATATGTCTTCGCTAGAAGAGAAAGTATCTTGTACTTTATTTGTTTTCTTAATTTTGTTAAACTCCATGACTTAATACTTCACTATATACTCCTTTTGTAAATATCGCTTCTCATATGTTTCAAAATATAACGAAAAGGTTATAGCATCATCAAAGTTAGTACAAGATACAACAATTTATTTAATTTATTTTTAGTTTATCCATTTAATAAAAAACTAACCGGAAGTTTTTTAATCCTTTTTTGAAATGCAAAATATTGCTCAATTATACAAAGTTAACATCAATATGAATTTCCTTAACAAGTTCAAAAATCTTTGACATGCTGATCCGCCTTGGTTTAGGATCCTAGTAGAATCAAGACAACTGCTTGTGATAGCAAGGTCATTAGCTAAACGGGTTATTATACCTTTGTGGTATTTAAAAAGGTTTATGGACAATACCTCTCCTTACGGGACACCACAAGAGGAATTTTTTTTTTTTTTAACATTGTATTTTTTTTTTATAATCTTCTATTTTATTTTTTAGAATCATAATAAAAACACAAAAACGAAATATGCGTGCACCTCTTTTTCTGCAAATTTTTATTTTAAGAGAGTTCTGTATACAACAGCAATTTAGTATTTTCAACACACGTTTTTTATCGTTAAAAGTGAATTATGATTATATTTAAAGTTATATTAACATGTTAAAAATAAAAAAAATTAAATAAAAAGAAACGTTGATTATATACAATAGACTAATATGTTTGCATAAAAATATTTTAGCCAGCTATTTATGAATAGAAGCATTGACCGTAATAACACTTTTAATAACATTGCGTTTGGTCTATAGCAAACTTACTTTTTCTTTTTTTTTTTTTTTTTTTTAAACAGTTCATAATGAAGTTTGTTCTAAACATAATTGTAAGGACCATAAAATTAAAGACAAACACAATTTCTGTCACAATTTCAGGATTATTCCAAAAATTTGAAAGCCTATATCATTGTCCCCGTTTCAGCTACAGAGTTTATTTTCTGTTCAAATTATGTTTAGTCTAGTCCAATTTTCAATATAACACTCTTTTCTTTAGAAGCAACCGTGCAGTAGATATTTTGGGAAAACGAAGAAAACTTTAAAATATTTGGCGCTAAGCGGTGGCGCTTCAAGATCAAAAACTTGGATTTTGACACACAAGCTGAACACTGCCAACACATAAAAAAATTAAAACTGCCCTACCTTTAGCATACCGTAGTACAATTTATCTGAGATATTAAAGGCTCTGCAAAAATATTGTTCCCCACCCAACACCCGCACTTGGATTAGCTGGATAGTCGGTCTATTGGAAGGCGGATTAGTAAAGATCAACATTAAATCTGATTATTAACTCTCAGAATTCTTCAAAATGAACTTATATTTAAAATAAAGGTATTACTTGCGAAGAGATGACTTGCTCCTTTTAACAGTTACTTTTCGGTAACCCGTTATAGCTACAGGCTCGCATTCTAGCGGTAGCCATTGGAAATCACAACTTCTAAATTTCCCTCCTTCCAGCACGAGATCCTCAGATTCTATTCTAGGAGCAAATAGAAATCACACGACATACTTTTGTAAACTGTACTTCAATGTTTTAAATTTTATTTTAATGAATAAATAGGAAATTGTTATTGTAATATTAAATAGAGATGGTATTCTAAAAGTAGAGAAAAAAAGAAAGAAATGAATAGAAGTATTTTAATTTATTATTTTTATAAACAGTCTCTAAATGAAACGAACAACAATGACAATAGTAAGAAGTCCGAGAAGCCATAAATAAATGGAAAGGGGTGGGAATGATTTAATCAAAAACTAATAATATCATGTCATTAATAGTCGAATAATATTACATAAATCATATATGAAGTATATTATTTATATGGATAAATATAGTATATTATAATATAATGTAGTAAATTATAATAGTAGAATATTTTATTTTTTATCCATGTAATAAAGTATATTACATGATTAAGTAATAAATGAGTATAATGTATTTATTTTACGTTTAAAAGTGATATAGAATAACAAATGAACATTTTGTGGTTGCTTTTGTAAAAAAAAGATGAATTGAGTAAAGAGCGGTAAGGGAATTGTACAGGCTGGAAAACATCAGGGCTAAGTTAGTATGTGATGATAAAGGGAAAAATTGAGTTCTGATTTCGAATTTCTAACGCTAGAATGTTAATAGTAACGGATTACCGAAAAGTAACTGTTATTAGGAGCAAGCCACCACTTCGCGAGGAATACCAAAATAAATAATTATATTAAAAAAAACAAAACAGTTTATATCTGTTTTTTTCTTATGTCCCAGCCAAAAGACATATTCATGTCTGTATATACTACTTTGTATTTTTCAGTGTTACTTTGATGTTGTAAACGTGAGACTCATGTGTAAACCTTGTTACTGTTTTGAATCTTTGATAAGTAATTTATTTCGGTCATTCCTGAGGCCAATCAAGAGTCCGAGACATCTGCTGCGGGGAACGGAAACAGAAGAGCTGAGATCCGGAGATCTGTATTAACAGAATTATCCAATTAGAGAGCTCAATCCCAAGTTTAGAGATAATTAGTTGCCTCTTTGCTAATACAACATCCCAAGGGCTCTCCCCCCACCACCCTTCGTCCTTTTGTTGAATGATTGATCAGATTCCACTCTGGTCCACCGACAATGCCCCTCTAAATGCTGATTCCGGAAACGCATTAGCTTCTACGTCACGTAGGGCTGGGAGAGAAAATACAGCGCTGATTACGAACGGTGGGCGTTTTCCTCAAAGTAGCTGATAATTGCCCTATTTTTGCCTTTTGGAGGAATGAAAAACCGAAAAGTTTTGTCCCATTGAAAATCCACTCTTTTCAAATATAAAACGTTAATGATATATTTTATTTTTATTTTTAAAAAATTATTTTCATATTGCACTTTTGAATTTTACTACATTTCATTACTCAAGCAGCTTGATATTTATTTTTCCATTTATTAGCCCTTTTTTTTTTATCTTAATCTAGTATAAAGTACAGCCTACTGCTTCTTTACATTTTAAGGAGACATATTTTCTTTATCATATTTTTTTTTTCAATGCAGTTTAATAATTGATTAGGTGATGGGACTCACCCTTTTTCATGTGTGCACGCCTTACACACAACATAAATGTAATATTTTATATTAACAATAATGTCAGCTACCGATTTGATGTTCCTGCTGGTGAAATTTAGCTGTACAAGGGGTTTGAAGTGCATATCATATTGAAAAAAAATTAAAGCTCTTTTGTCCAAAACTTTCGTAATTTTCTACAATTTTATTTCATCGTGTACATTTTGATACTTTTAACAATTTTACTTATTACTAAATTTTGGAACCGCTATTTACATTTTTTCGATTTCGTTCTGAAATGTAATTCCGCTTCTAATCTAATTTTTGTTTACACTAAATTACACATGTGCATCAAATCACATTTAGTATTTAATGTCACAGAAGGTGCTCAAATACGATATATTTACTATTATTTTTTTTTTTTATACACCTTTCTTTTAATTCAGTTTTCTGTAGGAGACACATTTTCACCCTTTTATCTCCAATTACCTATATGGTTGTACTGTTTATTTACAAAAGAGAATAATTTTTTATACACAACAGCCGATAGGAGTCGAGCAAGATTAAATCCAGGTTAAAAATTTTTATTTCGTTTTAGGAGAAACAGAGTCAAAGGAGCACACTCATTAGTGAGGTAGTGTAATATAGTTTAAAGATAGTTGAGCTCATGAATTTTCTATTGTCCTAATATCAAACTATCAAACAACGCGTAACGCACTCACGTTCTCCCAAAACGTATTACTTTTGAATAACTAGGTCACCGGTAAAACATATTCCATGTTGTTTTTTTTACAATTATAAAAATATGAATCCCTTTCTTTTGCACTTGGTACATTTTAAGAGAGTTCCCTGAAAGGTTCAAAATCATGATACAAAAATACAATAAAGCTTGATCTAGTTTGAGGCTATCAAAGAATTTGATGCCTCCTTGTAATTTATTCTGCCAGCTTTGATAATTCTAGTGTTCTGTGTAATATATCAGTTTTTGTCCTTTGTAACGTTTTGTATCGAACGATTCGTCTCAATACTTCTTTCTGACACTGTTGGAGTCTTTTTGATGTTGATTGTTATATGTTTGCTAACATCGAAGCCCCATAAAGGAAAGCCGGTCTCAGCAAACACCTATAAATCATTAATGTGTGAGGTGCCTGTCTAGTGTGACACACAGGTACACTATACTGCCTGCTGGCCTCTTAGCGATTCCTGCTACCTCATACCTTTAAGGAAGGAAGCTTATTTTTTCTGGTGTTGACTGCAATATTTAAGCCTTTCAATTTTTCCGTGATTTCATTACAAACCTCCTCAGCCGTAGAACCTTCGTGGCGTTTAATGAACTGTTATAGATAGCAATGATATCTGCGTGTGCCGCCACAGTCACTTTTCTGTACCTAGCTCCAACAGTTTCAGCCGCTTATTTTGAGAACAATGCTTCTTCGGATAATGCCTATTCGACTCGCACCCTGAATTTACGTTTATCAAGAAATTACCGCAATAAATTTGATAGCTGCTCCGGGAATTGCTAGCTGCGAGAGGATTTCTTTAAGTCCGATCTTGAGTATTAGGTTTTGAAGGAGTGGGTTAGAGGTAGTTGTGTGGTCAACGGTTGGTGGTGTCGGGATCGAAAGCCTTAGATTTATTTTATTTTATTATATATTAAGTAATAATAAAATTATAAAAATAATTACAATAAATTTTTTTATTCATTAATTTTTCTTTTTCATAAATACACGTTAATTTTGAAAGTATATTACGATAGCCAAGGGGGATAAGTTATAGTTCTCTATGTTCACATTCATATTTTATTTACAAGAAAATCAAATTATGAATAAAATAAACTAAAATTATAATAAACGTAGTATAATATTAATTAACGTAATATAAAAATATATAATAAAAAAATAAATGAATACAATAAAAATAATAATAAAAAATAACTTAAATAAAAGAAAATTAAATTAATTAAAAAAAAAAAACATATGAGCACTTAATGCACCTTATAATACACTTAAAAAATCTGAGTCATGTCTGTCCACGAATAGGATCTAATCTTTTCAGATTTTTTACCAAAGCGAATATCACCATTCTATTAAATAAAGAACGTCGTTTATATATTGTAAAAAAATATTAAAATAATAAATAAACCAGTTTTAAAGACCATGCACCATCAACGAGGGTCGAAAACTCGTTAAAATTTTTCTTTATATGCGGTCTCTATATGATGGTTTCTAAATGATAGGAGGTTTAAAATGGGTCATCATCAAGTACTTAACGATAAGACGCCCCAAGTAGGAAAAATATCATAAAACCGTAAGCACCGCGAGCTTATTACACACTTTTACACACATTCGGAACCATTCATTATCAACTTTCATAAAGGAAAAAAATCTGAGATTTAACATACAATTATTTAATAAATTGAATTAATAGAAACTTATTAAATTTTAGAAAAAAATAAAGTTATTAGAACCTAAATATTGTAGAAACAAGTTACGTATTTCTTGGCATGGTATCCCTGGAGATAGCATCTGCAGTTGCCTTATTTTTATTTCACCACCACTGAGTTACTCTGAGTGATTGATAAGGATATAATTTGCTTTACTTAATAAATAATGCAAATAATTCTGGTTAAATGTTTTCATATCAACGTCTTATTTGGTCTGTTGAAAAGGAATTTTACTGGGGGTAACCTTTTTATTTTTCTTTTGAAAATTCTCTTTTTATTGTTTTAATACGGTATCATTCACAAAATAAGTATTCTCTCTTTAAGCTTATCGATCGACAAAGGACTGTCTCGGTAAAGCGTTAGTGCCAAGATATTTTTTAACATACCAGAGCCTTGTTCAGTCACCGAAGCAGCTCGTAAAAACTTAAAAAAAAAAAAAAAAGTATCTTTAAGATGCGAACTCCTTGGCTTTGCACAGTGCTTCGAACGTAAAGTGGGAGTGGACAAAACTTACAATCCTACAAAATCTTAGGTAGCAAAATGGTATTTTCAGTTTTAAATACTAGCATATACGTTTCGTTGTGTGGTAAATAAGGATGTATTAGAGTTAATGATAAAGATAGTAAATAAGGCTTAGCAGTTCTAGGTCGACGATGAACGCAGATTTATCCATACATCTTTTCCATTTCTTGCACCATTAGTTTTGGTGGCACCATGTCTATTAAACAAAAATACATCATTGTTTGATGCATTTGTATACATTTGTTTACACTTCCTATGACCTGAACTGCCATCGAATACTCATTTATATATAAGTTTGAACTCACTACCTTCTTCTACACTTGGGGGTGGATTTTTATAACTAACAATCCTATATGATACGATCTTATCCACCAGTGTGTGTTAGAGTTTGAATGAAAATCCAATTTCTCTTAAAATAATAACATACGATTTCATAGAGCAATATCATTTTTAGTTAGACAATTCCTCTTATTATTTCCGTTGTTATTCAATATTTATTCTAATGTTTTCAATTGATAATTTAGTTTTATTTGATTCGTTCTATAATACTACTAATAATAATACTCAAGGAAGAAATATCGTCCTTTAGTCTTTACCTTATCCCTCCGCCAATACAGTTATAAGAAATGTTACCTTATACATAATTTTATTCGAATATAAATATTTATTATGTAATAAATAGAAGTAATATTTCTCTTACCTTTCTGTGGCTTGGCCTCTGGCAGTTGCACAAGTGTGAAAAAGTATAGCAGAAATATAGGCCTCATGGTTCTGCTGACCATCTTTCTTGGATGTTTTACTGAAAAGATAAAATAAAATAATCTTTAAATATCTTAGTTTATATATATTTACTAATACATTAATATATAAGAAGTTTATAACAGTATATATATGTATAAGCTTAGAATTATTTGACATAATGTATGAGTGAAACTATCCAACACTAATTGAGTCCATCGCAAAACAAAATAAAATTGACCTTAACTGAAGTTAATACTATAATTAATGTTTAATAAATATAAACTTAACTTAATTAATATAATGTTTGATGATATAAGTATTTTTTCTTAATTTATCCACCAACTATAATTTTGATAATTACTGTTCTAGTTTTAAGTGTGCTTTAGGGTAAGCGTTGGACTAAAATATTTTTTAATTAATAGAACCGCATAGTCCTTCATAATTATTTTAGTTTCTATAAAGTATAAAACACTTCATTAATAAGTTTCAGAACTTGAAGGAAGTTTCGTTTAACTGAAAGAAATTACCACGCCAAGGGATCTCAGTTATTTCAATTTATATTGTTTTTTACACATTTTATAATTTTAAAGAAATATTAACAAACATCATTTATTTTAATTAAATAAATAACATGCCAGTTTTAAACTTATTTATATAGTTCTGTTTTATTAATTCTTTAATGATTATCCACGGACTTTTATTCCATTTTAAGAAATTACTTACATGTATTAAGGCTAGATGGAGGCGCGATAGCTCAGTGGGTAAGGCACTTGACTACCATGCTCCCGGGCCCGAGTTCGAGTCCGACTGAAGGCAGAAAATTTATTTTCTGTTATTTCGGCCGTGGATCGAATTCGAGGTCGGGAGACCCTCCTGGGGCACACCCAGCCTCCCAAAAAGTGGGTACCCTTAATTGGGGAAAAAAAAAACCCGGCGGTTGAGCGTGAATTCTAGCCAAATCATCTCCTTTCACAAACGTTGACTCAGAAACGGTACAACCATACCTAAGTGCTGAACCCGAGACCTTCATGGGTTGTAAGTGGTACAGGTTTTTTTTTTTTTTTTTTTTTTTTTTTATTAAGGCTAGATAATGTATTAAGGCTAGTACGCACTGGGATTCATTGTCCGGACTCTTTGTCGCTGAGATGCATCTCGGATTCATTTTCATGCATCTGAGACGCTCCGCGACAATGAATCTAGCATTTCGTGTGTTGCGGTTTAGTATTTTTTGAATCTCAACCGGAATGGGATTCTTTTACACAATGTGTCGCAACATTGAGTCAGTGCGTACGTGAATCTAGCATCTCGTGTGTTGCGGTTTAGTATTTTTTGAATCTTAAACGGAATATCTCCAGCCTCCCGTAGAATGAGTTAACAACGAATAAATATCCTTTCACCATCCTAAAACAGTTAAATAGTCGAATATTTCAAAAAAGTCCCCTTTTAAGGTCCTCCATCTTAAAACCGTTAAATATTTTAAAACAGTATCCTGGAGGACAACAATGGCGGAAGTTATCCTTCGGATAACTTAAAAACCGTTAAAACAGCAATCCTTAAGGACGAAAAAGCTAATTCTAATTATGGATGGAGAGAGTGGCCAAGGATGTCCTTCGGCCTCGAAAAAACGTCAGATCCTGGCAGATCTGTAAAACAGTGTTGGCCACTCTCTCCATCCACAATTAGAATTAGTGATTCTTTAAATCTACCATTACTTCAATTAATTGCTTAATGTTTTTATCCCAAAATATAGGTTTAAATGATTTGAAGTATTATAAGGATTATTTATAAATTTCAAGTCTTAAGCCCTTTGGAATCTTTTCAAATATCTCAAAAAATTATGAATCAGGAAAAATGTATTACATAATAACAGGCAACGAAATATTATTAAAAATAATCAAATAGTAATTAATAATGATAACAAATAAAGATTAAACTTAGAAATATTGACAAAAAGAAAAAGGAAATATTTTGATTCATTTTGTGAATCAATTGTGTAGAAACAATAAAATTTCGTGTACATAAACTTTTATATTTTATATGACTATTGAGTGGCTAATGCCAGTTTTCATAGATCTGGATGGACAGTAGGTTGTTAAATGGAAAGTGGAAAGGGTGTTTGAGTGGCGAATGGTGTAAGGGATGGAGTTCCATAGGGACGAGGGTCGGATTAGGAATGATCTGTTGAAGACAGAGGAGCAATGAGCAGGTGTGTACAAATCTGATGGGCGGGAACGGGTTTGGCGGGTAAGAACAGAGGATTTGAGCAATGTGGGCGTTGGGATTTCATATAAATATAAATATATATATATATATATATATATTATATATATATATATATATAAATATATATATATATAAAATTTATGTGCTAAAATCAGCCATGGACCATATTTTTTATTTCTAATTTTCATAATCAATTTCTAATGTTTTATTTGTTTTTTTGTATATTCTAAAAAAATTGTTATATGTTCAATGATCTGAATTATTTTATTAATATTATTGTAAAAGTTTCAATGTAAACGTAATTATGGTGATTAAGGTACGTAGTATACATTTGTATGGAATGTACCAACCTAAATAAACGGTCCTTTCAAAGGGTTACTTTGAAAGGAAAAAATGGGGGAAAAAAAAATAAATATATAAATATATAAAAAAAAATATATATATATATATATATATATATATATATATATTTATATATATGTGAAATTAAAATGCGTGCGTGAAATTATATTATACTTATTTCTTAATTATTTTTACTTATTTAATACATATTAAGTATATATATATATATATATATATATATATATATATATATATATATATATATATATACCTATATATATATATATATAATATTATAATAATATAATAGGAATAAGGATAAGTAAAGCATATCGCACAATCTCTTACGACGCTGCCTGTGTCCCTGCAGGGATAAAACCAATACACTTGAAAATTAATGAACTAACGACATTATACAAAACAAAAAAACAACGACTAAATTACAAGGACATGGAGCCAAGGGACATTGAAGACGAACTAACTACCAAACACTGGATACATCTTACTATACACGCTAAACTAACACAGTACATAACAGACTCAGGAGCTGCAGATACAGACACAGCAAGTATTGATATTTACACGGATGGAAGCAAAGACGGACAGTACACAGGATGCGCACTAACTCTATATCACAATAACTGCTACTACGACGAACTATACAGACTTGGCCAAAACTGCTCAAACAATCAGGCTGAGAAACTAGCTGTAGTTAAGACCACGGAATATATTCTTAGACAGACGTACGTTAATCAAAATACATACAACATTTATACGGACACAATAAGACAGTAATAGATTCAGTTAATAACATCAAATCCAACGACCCACTGACACATCGACTTAAGAAAAATTTAATTGAAATAATGGAACGCAGAATACCAACAAAACTAACTTGGATCAAAGGTCTTAGTGGCATCGAAGGTAACGAGCCAGCAGATCTACTTGCAAAAACGGCTGCTCATGATTTAGAACTTACTTTAGAATACACCCGCGTTCCCGTTTCATTTATTAAAAAATGTATCAAAACAGACTCACTTACTGAATGGGATAAACTTTGGAACAACTCGACAAAAGAACGACCCTTGCACAAATACATCCCAAACATCACACTACAAAATCACGGCACACCCAAAAGTACTCATCACAAACTTACACAACTGTTAACGGAACATGGACAGACTAACCACTACTTGAAACGGTTTCATTTGACAAATACAGATACATGCGAATGCGACGGACGGACTCCACAAACATTTCATCACTTACTATATGACTGCGTTCTTTATGAACACAAAAGATCAAAACTAATAAAAACAGTACTGATGAATGGGGACACTTGGCCTTCCACCGAAGCAAAACTATACAAAACTTACAAGAAACAGTTGGCAAAATTCGCATTAGCAACTGGAAAATAGACCATATAGATCAAGAAAGAAGACCACCCCGCATCAAAAACAAGATAAAAAATAGAAGACATCTTTTGAAAAATCAACTTGTCTACATGTTAAATTTCTATTTCTTTTTATTTGTTTTATGAATCTATTTTCTTTTTCTATTGGATTTTTATGTTATTTGATTTTATTCTAATTTCTTTTTGTTTAATTATGGAATTACAACCTTTTGGTCTCTAAATTATTGTTATCTTTTTTCTTTTTCTTTTCTCTATGTGTTTATTTTAACTTCAATTAAGAACTTTGATATTTTTGTAATTTATCTAATTTAAAAAAAAAAAAAAAGATTACACCTGCTAATTACAGGTAGTATGCTAATTTGCATGGAACTTGTAAAAAATATCAGAAATACACGCCCCTTCCATAGGGTTATAAATACGCCCCATATATGCAAGGGAAATAAATAAAAAAAAATATATATATACATAATATATAATATATATATATATATATATATATATATATATATATATATATATATATATATATATATATATATATATATATACTTAATATGTATTAAATAAGTGAAAATAATTAAGAAATAAATATAATATAATTTCACGTACGCACTGACTCAATGTTGCGACACATTCTGTAAAGAATCCCATTCCGGTTGGGATTCAAAAAATACTAAACTGCAACACACGAGATGCTAGATTCATTGTCGCGGAGCGTCCGAGATGCATAAAAATGAGTCCGAGGCGCAAAGAGTCCGAACAATGAATCCCAGTGCGTACCTGCCTGTATACAATGTTTAGATGCAAAGAGTCTGACACATGAATCTGAGCGTCTGCGACAATGAGTCCGAACAAAGAATCTCAGTGCGTACTAGCCTTTATTTATAACTTACCAAATTACCTTTCATAACTTACTAAATTATCTTTTAGCTTAATTATCTCCAATTCCCGGCAATCTGCAACCGGGTCAAAAGGAATGACTATACAATTATTTTACATTTTTGTTTTAATGTCCTCTCTAGAATGATGAGAATAAAAGAAAGTATTTAGATAAGTTTGCAGGTTAACTGTACTCCATCCGCGGGAAGTCGCACAGTGGGACGAAACGGCCGTGTCTCTGGACATGGATTTTTTTCCGGTTAAGTGAGTACAACAATTTTAGAAGGAGTCGTATTCTATTTTTTGTCTCTGTATTGTTTGGTGCATTACAAATATTTTAAAATATATCTAATTTAAAATTTAAATGACAGGTCTGCAATAACAAAAATAATACAAATACAGCAATGAATACAAAATATAATTCCCTTCCGTCAACATCTATCATATGAGTATTATTCCCACGTTCTAGGAATTCATAATCTTCAACAACGTCCATTAGTGGATCTTATTTTTTCAGGTTTATAAATATAGTTTTTAATTGTTACAATTAAAAATCATAATTGGAATTCAGTGGTGCCACTGGTTACCACTACATAACTAATCCCTGACGTTTGAAGCCACTTGTTCAAGCAAGAAGAACGGACGAAATGGAACGAAGTGGACTCTGATTCTTTTGTATTTTATTCAATATATATCTATGGATAGACCTGTGAATCCCGTTTTTGGAGGACTTAACAGCTTTTCTTTTAGTAAATTGTCTTTGGAATAAAACACCATACCGGCTACTAAGTGTTCCAATAATTTTGTTATATTTTTTTCTCACACATACTTTATTTCAACACTGAAAAAAATAATCTAAAAGTAAAGTTTGTACTAACATGATATTCAATAAAGACATTTTTGACGTAGTTTTGGCTATATATTTTTTTTTAATGAAAGAACCATGTGTTTTACACTTGAACATTTATTTCTATAGTCTTCTTCAAGAACCCATAATGCATTGGAAAGTCATCGGGAATGCTTCAAATTTTGACCCATGACAAGGTTTTTACGTTATTCGCCCTTCTGTGCTTCGGTAAATGTCGTTTTTCTTACCGACTAAAAAATTCTTATAGATGGAAGATAAGAATATAAATGGTACTGATTGTGGTACTACATATGTCACTACGGCATTTTTAAATAGAACTTGATTGCTCGAAGTTAATCAATATTTTTTCTTGTAATGGTAATGCTTCAGATGGAATAAAAAGGATACGTAAGCATGACCAAAATCGAGGCTCTTCATTATGGATATAACAATTCAAACTATATCCATTTGGATTTCACAAAGATATCGTAGTTAGGCTTAAAATTAAGAAAATAAATTATAACTTATTTATGAACCCCACACTTTTTTTTTCTATTAATTGAATTATTTTGTAAATTACTTAAGTTTTACTTTAATTTTATTCTCAATTAATTAATAATAATTGATTGTGGTGCTTCATATTGCCGTAACACAAACTATTCAAGCAATCAAAAAAAATTATACTTTTTAGTTTGGTTCGCTATTAAATCTTTTTTTTTTTAACTATAATTTGTTATGGTATATTTCATTTTTTCATTCCAGATAAACTTACATAAAAATCTTAGATATGATTTATTTGGAATATTATAAAATCAATTTTTGATAATGTTAAATACATTAGAAATAAAAAACACGTAATAATAGGAATCGAGATGGCACGTGTTCCACCTGCCAGTACCTAAATCATACCATAGTCTATTCGGAGTAGATTTTTTCCGGAATATCTCAGAACATCAGAGGCAATATCATATAACTTCCCTCACTGTTAGAATGCCGTAAATATAAAACCGGATGAAGGGTTCGCTGTAAATCTGAAGATAATATAGATAAAAGAATATTGTACGGTAAGGAAGGGAGATGTAGATTTTATAGTCTCGACATCGTCCCTTCTTAGCTTGGAAAGCTTTGCTGTTATTGCTTCGGCATATAGAGCCTTCCTCTGTTATGGCTTGTAATATTCGGGGATCAGCGTACCCTCTACGAGAGTAGATCTCTATCGATCCACATTTCTCGGGGAGTCTATCCACTCCTAGGAGTTATAGCGATCCTACCCTCATAGAGTGTCATTAGGTGTGATTACTTAGATATATTAATTAAACAAGTTAGAGTTTTTTATACTATTAAGTCATCATTTAATCATTAAAAGGACACAATAAAAGAATTTATAATTACGATATTTTATGACTGTAATTTATTTGTCTGATAGGTGATTCTTCAAATTAAAAAAATTATATATATATATATATATATATATATATATATATATATATATATATATATATATATAAAGTCGAAAATAATAATTAAATAGAGTATCTAAACAAAAAAAAAAAAAAAAAAAAAAAATATATATATATATATATATATATATATATATATATTTTAATAATGATCGTATAGGAAATATCTGAAAGATGTTTTCCGAACTAATATCATATATAGATGATGAATTAAAAAAAGACTTGTAAGTCCAGTGTATAATACTCCAAAATAATTTAATTATACACATAAATTTAAAACATCAAAACAATAATAAACATATGAACACATTCAATAATAATTTAATAATTCAATGTTTTGTAACCCAATAAACTATTCTCTTTAAATGTATTTGTTCATGAACTAAAAAAAAAATGTTTATTGTACAATCTTATATTTTTGTATTTTTTTTTTTAAATAATCAGTTATTTACTGCTCTGCCATACTTTCTCAACAGTACATATTTTTTTTTTATTTATTTATTTATTTTTTTTTATTATTTTATTAATAGAAATTTACAACTGTATTTAAAAAAAACATATAATATGCCGTATATATGAGACATGATGACATGAATAAAACTTGTAGAGGAACTACCCATTGGTAGTACTCTAATGAATATTTACAAAAGAAGATCACGGGGCCATCTTCTTTTCAGACGCCTCGGAGGAATACCAGGAATGGAATTGGAAGCAAGTTGTGCAACAAGTGGATTTGGATGAGCAGTGAGTTTATTATAAAAGGAAAGGTATCTGGTTCGTGCCAAATCAGCAACATATGGGATATTAAGGTCATTGTGAATCAGTTCATTTGTGACAAAGTAAGGAGCATCTAGGATTTTGAATTGGAGTGATTGGATGGGGGAAGAATTCGATGGTTTGGTGGATCCCCATCAAGAGTAATTAACTTCATTATTAATTTTCAAATGATTCTTTCTTAGTGTTGCCTTGGGCCGAAGAGACGTTCTTCTGCTGGATTCTAAGCTTCTGAGCTGCAAGTGCTTCTTCCTCTAAAAAACTTCTTCTCATTCCTTTCACTGCCTTCTTAATTACCACCATCTCTTATGTCAAATCACTAAAATATACTTTCATTCTTTACATTACATATAAAAGAGATTTGTTTTTTTTTTTACTACAAATCTAAATAATTATTTATGGAAATATTTTTATAATTATATGAATACTGTAAAGAGTATTTGTTACTAAAACATTTTATCAAAACCTTTTGTATTAATCAAATTATGCTTCATACTTGTCCTTTGATTCTAATTTTGACTTCTTAATGTTTAATATTTCTAATTTCTATCGACTTTTGACCAACGCTTCTTTATCGTTTTAAAAATTGGTTTAGGTCAATAAAAAAATAATATAAAATAAAATAAAACAAAGAGTAGTTGGCTACCGTTTTGAAGATATGGGCGATAAAGATAAAGACTAATAACTAAGACTCCAATAATTTCATAACGAAAAAGACTTTCATAAGACTCAATGCGGATTACTATTTAATCTTTCTTTTTAAAGAATTATTTTATATTATATATTATCAATTAAATAAAAATTACAGTAATGATAATTGATTTGATGATTTTTTTATCTATTTTAATAGTTTATTTCCTTCATTCATAAAGATTGCCGATGATTCTAATTATTATTATCATATTAACGATAAATTAATTTCACAATTTTAAAATATCAAAGAAAAACACTCAAGGCAGTATATATCCACCTACAAAACTGTGACCCATTCCAGAAAGTGAAGAGTATCAACAAGGAAAAATAAACAATGTGACAAAGAATAATGAGACCTCTAGCCCCCGGCTTGCTGAAGAGAAGAGAGGTGCCTGTAACAAGGTGACACTCCAGCCTAGCCCTATTTTAATGTTTTTTAATTGGGGCAGCAAAAATACTTTTATCATGGTCCGAAATACTGGAATACTGAGAATATACAGATATTTTATTATGTAATAAAATGAATCAATAAATAAAAAAACTAATTGATAGATATCTTAGTTAATTGATCCTATGTTGAGGAAAAGGTGTACATATGGGCACCCTCTTTCGTTTATTTATTTTGTTATTTTACTTAAAATATGAAAAATTTAAGTTTTTGTATTTCATAAAAAAACTATAACATGTTTCCTAAATGGGAGATGGCAAAACAATGATTAACATCAATTGTTTCATTTCAACAACGACGCTTTACAAAAAGTTTTTCAAAAAGCATTAGAATTTTTTTTTTTTTTTTTAATATTATCTATTAAATTGATTTTTTAAGGAGCATTGCATAATGTAAATTTATCGATATTAAGGAAAAATATATAAAAAAGAATATAATTAATATAAGTATTGTCATATATTGATAAAAATAATAATAATGAACAAAATATTCTTGTATGTCTAAAAAAAATCTAATGTATGCTACAAATATATCTATTCTACTGAATTTTCTATTGGATTACACTCTATAAAAAATAAAATTGGTTTATGGTAACTAAAACAAGAAATAGGTGTCTGAGATTCAATTTTTATAAATATCTCGAAAAAACGGCATCAATGGTTGTACCATATTTTATTGCAGGCTCATGCGGATTATTATTTAGTTTAAAGTTAAACAATTTATACAGAGTATCTGTTAGTGTTATTGGCTCTTCTCTAGAAAAATCTACTTTAAAATCTCCAACCAAAAGATTAAGTTTAAGTCGTATTTCGTTTCGAACTACGGAGCGATCTCTATATTATATTCAGCAAGGAAAGTTTTTAAAGACGTAATAATTTCATCAATTATTTTATTTGGTGAAATGTACAGTGCTACCATTACTATTCCAACGCCATTCTCCATTTTCTTCCATTTTAAACTGAACAATGCAGCTAAAGATTGGAGTGTCCAAAGTTTGATTTGCATTCATCCATGTCTCAGAGAGTAGTAAAACAAGCAAATTCTGACTTGGAGCAACACCAACAGAGCTAAAGTGTGTCAAATAATGTATATAAGTTCCGTCAGTTACGTTCGTTCGTTTGCTGTAATGTTTTGTTTTTTTTTTTTAGTTCATGCCTCTCAGCGTTCCAGCGCTATGTGCATTACCCTCGATAAGAAAGCTATACCTACAAAAAATAAACGCCTAGAGCAGGTGCATATAAAGAAATGAAAGCGAAAAAAAATCTTGCCTTTATTACAGGCATATATTTTATGTTTTTTTAGCTGACATACCAGATTGATTCTTTGTGGAAACTAAATATATTTTATCCAAATTCAGTAAGTATATTTGTAATGTACCTTTCTTGTTGTCTCATAACTTTGTGAGGCGTCGGTTCACAATTGTTTTAGTGAGAATTTAGTCTTTGTCTAATTTGCAATGTAGATCGTTTCTGGAGCCCTGAATATAAAATATTAGGTTCTGGCGTTTGTGTTAAACCTTTTGGCTCCAGATCATCCTCATGTCAGAGATTAGACTTATGTATTGAGCACAGGGATATAGTCAAAATAAAATAAGGGGCAGGTATCGTGACAAAGCGTAAAAGTCATGTCCTGTGATTAGTCATTGTTGAGTTTAATTTTCCATTTTTTTATCTTATAATTTCCGTTAATAATTTTTGTTAGTCGGTGAATCCTGTATGATGGCTGTATGTCAACATCTTTCTACAAATAATTGAAAAACAATTAACATTTTAATAAAAACGATGAACAATGGTTATTTGAACAAAAATTACAAAATTAATTTTTGTTTTTGTTTTTTGTTTATAGATATTCACAACAAGGTATAGATATTTTAAACAATAAGTAAATTTTAGGGAAATAAATACAATGGCATTTCAATAACATGTAAATAACTATTCACTACTACTAGCACTTTAAAAAAATTCTATGTCAGAAGTTCTTTACATTATTCTTTTCAAATGGCTGGGATTATTATAGGAAATTGAGTGAGAGGTGAGTGGGGAGACAAGTGGACTCGAGTAGATATGAAGTTTATTATGAAAGGATAGGAATCTGGTTTGGACCAAATCAGCAGGATATGGAACATAAAGACCTTTATGGATACGTTCGTGACATAGTAAGTAGTATTGAGGAATTCACGAAGGATTTTGGATTGCAAGGATTGGATAGAATTATAAGGTTTTGTGTTTCCCCATCACTCTTCATAAGTCAAAATGGGTTTAATTACTGTCATGCATATGTCTTTTGTAATTTATTAGAAGCTTTGAACGTATTTCACGACAAAAATTGCAGACGTTTACATTTTTTAAAGTAATTTATAATCTCTCTCTTTCTTTCTGACACTCCCCCCCTCTCTCTCTCTCTCTCTCTCTCTCTATCTCTCTCTCTCTCTCTCTCTCTCTCTCTATCTCTCTCTTTCTCTCTCAATCAATTAATCGATTAGGTTTATTATTAATTATTATGAATAAACTCTTCTTTTTTTTATATACTAATATGCAATTGTATATTTATTTTAATTTAACAATAGTTCAAATCCATAATA
Source organism: Euschistus heros (assembly GCA_003667255.2). Classification (NCBI taxonomy): domain Eukaryota; kingdom Metazoa; phylum Arthropoda; class Insecta; order Hemiptera; family Pentatomidae; genus Euschistus; species Euschistus heros. Next base: position 250,481 of record RCWM02000359.1, read on the forward strand.
CATATATAAAATTAACACAACGATATCACACTATATGATACGCCCATATATTTATATATATACAGGGTTGTAAAGGGCTGGTGCTTGTGATATATGGGCTGCATTTTAGTGCCGTGTTGAGTGTTTACTATCCTCTGGGGAACTGTTGACTGTATCCTCTCAAACTGTTCTTTTTTTTTTTCTTTTTTTTTTATTATTATCTCATCCACACAGTGGATAATTTAGCTTAGAGATTCACATTTATATCAATAAAGTAATTTTATAAAATTCATAATGCCGGCATGAATAACTAAAATAAATAAAATAATGAGATATACATTTAAATGGAGTATTTTAATCTCAAAACATTTAAAGCCACAACTTATACCTAAGAAATAAATACTTATACTTACTGAAACCTGTGTAAACTTAGTCATCACAGATATACTGAACTCATAATTTTTCAGGCAAATATCTTAGGAAAGCACTCTGTACCGTAAGCCAATAACCCTTTGCGTGCCTACTGTTTATCAGCAAATACGACTCTCTACAAATTATTTCACAAAAAATAACTTGGATATCCCAACACATTTATAAACGACATGGCTAAAATGCACATTCTAGATAAAACCCAGGTAAGGATGAAAATAAGTTGTTTTAGAGTTCTCTTGAGTTTAGTAAAAAAAAAAAAAAAAAAAAAAAAAATATGTGAAAGTGTCTGAAGGTTCTGCTCGCAATTTATTTCTTATTTTCTTGCTTATTGACACGTGTGGATAAACGTTCAAATTAAAAAAAAAAAGTAAAATGTAAATCTATTTCAATCTTTTATTTCATTTTGGTTTATGAATTGATTTACTTTACTTTAAATTGAAATGCTTCATACTTTCATTCTTAGACATCTCGTAAAACTTCAATCAGCTCAACTAAGCCGGATAAAATTGAACAACGTACTGAAAGTCGTGCGGGTTAAATTTATCCCTCCGCTTGTTTGCTTAAGGGTTGCGTGAGTCAAACAAGACCCACAACGTGGACTAAATTTTAAGGGGCTCGGAGCATGTATATTCTGAAAAGGTTTATTGTTCTAATTCACCTAAAATAAAATAAAATGCTAAAAACGCTATAATAACTATAATCAATAATATATATTGTTTAAACAGCGGTTTAAATTGCTCAACCTCAAGGCCTCCGTGAAATAAATAATTACCAATTATACTGATTGTGAGTAACAACTAATATAAATATTTTCCATGTTATCCATTATCGAGCTTTAAGAAAGACCATGAAAACGAAAAATAAATGTTATAACCTCGACAATACTGTATAAAGAAATTATTTGAATTGATATTTTTTTAATATATATATATATATATATTAAATTATGAAGTGGTTCTTGTTTACTAAATATTTTTTAAATATATTTTTTATTTTTGAAGAGAAAAGATTTGACCCCAGTTGGAATTCGAACCCAAGTCTCCACCTCTCTAGCGTGGCGCCTTATCCACTAGGCTACCGGGCTCGTATCCGAACCAGGGAAATCTTTTCTCTTCACTGATCCATACCCCCGGGCACTCGCAATTGCGACGTACAATTCGGGGATGATGAATTTTCTCTTCAAAAATAAAAAATATATTTAAAAAATATTTAGTAAACAAGAACCACTTCATAATTTAATATTAAATTAAAGTAATGTTCAATTTGAACATTCATCCCCGAATTGTACGTCGCATTGCGAGTGCCCGGGGGTATGGATCAGTGAAGAGAAAAGATTTCTCTGGTTCGGATACGAGCCCGGTAGCCTAGTGGATAAGGCGCCACGCTAGAGAGGTGGAGACTTGGGTTCGAATTCCAACTGGGGTCAAATCTTTTCTCTTCAAAAATAAAAAATATATTTAAAAAATATTTAGTAAACAAGAACCACTTCATAATTTAATATATATATATATGACAGCTCGTCAATAGATCTAATTAAAGTAATGTTCAATTTGAACATTCATCCCCGAATTGTACGTCGCAATTGCGAGTGCCCGGGGGTATGGATCAGTGAAGAGAAAAGATTTCCCTGGTTCGGATACGAGCCCGGTAGCCTAGTGGATAAGGCGCCACGCTAGAGAGGTGGAGACTTGGGTTCGAATTCCAACTGGGGTCAAATCTTTTCTCTTCAAAAATAAAAAATATATTTAAAAAATATTTAGTAAACAAGAACCACTTCATAATTTAATATATATATATATATGACAGCTCGTCAATAGATCTAATTAAAGTAATGTTCAATTTGAACATTCATCCCCGAATTGTACGTCGCAATTGCGAGTGCCCGGGGGTATGGATCAGTGAAGAGAAAAGATTTCCCTGGTTCGGATACGAGCCCGGTAGCCTAGTGGATAAGGCGCCACGCTAGAGAGGTGGAGACTTGGGTTCGAATTCCAACTGGGGTCAAATCTTTTCTCTTCAAAAAAAAAAAATATTTAGTAAACAAGAACCACTTCATAATTTAATATATATATATGACAGCTCGTCAATAGATCTAATTAAAGTAATGTTCAATTTGAACATTCATCCCCGAATTGTACGTCGCAATTGCGAGTGCCCGGGGGTATGGTTCAGTGAAGAGAAAAGATTTCCCTGGTTCGGATACGAGCCCGGTAGCCTAGTGGATAAGGCGCCACGCTAGAGAGGTGGAGACTTGGGTTCGAATTCCAACTGGGGTCAAATCTTTTCTCTTCAAAAATAAAAAAATATATTTAAAAAATATTTAGTAAACAAGAACCACTTCATAATTTAATATATATATATATGACAGCTCGTCAATAGATCTAATTAAAGTAATGTTCAATTTGAACATTCATCCCCGAATTGTACGTCGCAATTGCGAGTGCCCGGGGGTATGGATCAGTGAAGAGAAAAGATTTCCCTGGTTCGGATACGAGCCCGGTAGCCTAGTGGATAAGGCGCCACGCTAGAGAGGTGGAGACTTGGGTTCGAATTCCAACTGGGGTCAAATCTTTTCTCTTCAAAAAAAAAAAAAAAAAAAAAATATATATATATATATATATATATATATATATATATATATATATAAAACAGAGTTTTGGCATTGTGTCATGATTAAAAATTCTTATAATGAAATGTCCATATAAAGGTTGGAAAACGAATATTATATACAAAAGTGTCGTAGAGTCATTGAGTTATTATTTGATTGTAATTTAAAATATCCTTTATTCTAATCTCGAAAGTAAATTTATTTATTTATTTTATCGGCACTACACTCCTACTAGTACCCGGTCCTCTTCTACAATAGCCAACCAATCTCTTCGATCTTGCGCTCTCTCCCACCATTCCTGAACCCCCAACTTCCTCAGGTCTTCCTCCACATTATACATACATCTGATCGGTGAGGTTACCTGTGGTGTAGTGGTTAGCATAGCAACCTACTAAACCCAAGATCGCGGGTTCGCAGCCCGGCAGATGACCTTAGGATTTTTTAAAGGGAGTATAAAATCCTTAGCTATGCCGTCCTTCGGAAGGGACGTAAAATGGGGGTCCCGAGCCTGTGCGATGTCAGGTACTCGTTAAAGATCCCATATCCTTATATACCTAGATAGGCAAAATTTAGGACTCCCACTGTTGCATCGTCAGATTAGCCATAGCAGCATAAAGTAACGTTAAACGAAATAAACAAATAAACAAACATCTGATCGGTGACGTCCTCTAATTATCCTGTCATCCAGTTTCCCGTATAGCATCTTCTTTGGCACCCTTTGGTCGGTCATTCTTTCCACATGACCTAATCATTTAATACGAGCTCTTTTTACCATCACCACGATGTCGGGTTCCCCAAACATCTTTTTATTCTTTCTTCTCCTCCAAAATCATTTCTGATGTTTTTGTTAAGGGCCATATTCACATCCATACATTATCACTGGTCTTACAATGGTCTTGTAAATAAGAATTTTCATTCTTTTAGACAAAGAACACTTTTTGAAGAGAGAAATAGCACCATTCTCCTTCTGCTGTTCTGGCTTTTATTTCAGTTTCAATTTTATTGTCTGTTGTGAACAGGCTTCCCCAGTACTTGAACTGGTTTACAGACCTAAAACTATGATTTCTGAAAGTTACTTCTTCATTTCCTTTGGTTCTCCATCTTGACCTTTTCATGTAGACTGTCTTATTTTCGTTCACTGTAAGACCCAGTTTCATAGCTGCCTCTTACAATTTTTGGAAGGTACCTAATAACGGATTTTAAAAATTATAATGATTTCTGCGCCTGCGCTAGATAGTTAATGTAGCTTTAATATCGTCTCCTTCATTTATCACTTTTTTATTGTGAATTACATCATTTTACAGTGTAAATTGTTATAGATCAACAATAGATAAGAAACTCGAATAATTGGACTTGTTATTACTGTGAATAATTTCATATTTATTAGCAAGTTAATAAAATAGTGTGTATCATAACCTACGAATATATCGTATTAACGGCTGGCCAGCTGGAGCAGTGTTAAGCACGGCCCTCACCCTGCCTACGGTCTCCAGTACCTACCTGACAGTCAGCTGAATTCAGGGTCAAGTTCAAAAGACGCGGAACGTATTATTCCTATATTTTTTTTATTTACTCCTTCTGAAATTCCAGTATGAGGTATTACCACATGGTAATGTCTAGTAAAAACAAAAGAAGTCGGTCCCTAGAGTCCAAACCTAGTCCGACAAAACCCAGATCGAGAAAACAAAAGAGAGCCACGCCCCCTTCTACACCTAACAACAATCAAGAACCACAGCCAGGACCTTCTTCTAAAGCAGTTGAAGATGAATCCCCATTTTTTACTCAAAACCCGTTCGAACCACTTAAAAACTTTGAAACTGAAGAAATGGAAACAGCAGTTAGCAAAAAGATACCACGCCCCCACCAATCTACATCAGAAATATCAGAAGCATCCAACTCTTTAGCGATCAAATAAATAAAATTATAGGCCCAGGAGCCTACTCCTGTGTAAATAAAACAAATGACACCAAGTTACAACCCAATACAACTGATGCCTACCGTGCAATAGGCAAATACCTAAGCGATACCAAAGCCAATTTCCACACTTATCAGCTCAAGAACGAAAAATCAATTAGAATTGTAATTCGGCGCCTCCACCACACTACTCCAGCAGACATTATAGAAGAAGAGCTTACTTCTATGGGCTTTAAAGTTCGCCAAATTATAAATGTGGTTAAGGATAACAAAATGAATCCTGGAACGGGTAACAAAATACCCTTGCCATTATTTATTGTTGACCTCGAGCCAACTCCAGGGGTAAAAAAAAAAATATGATGTAAAGCAGCTCTATTATACAAATGTGATTAGTGAGAAACCGTATCCAAAAAAGGATTTTGTTCAATGTCACAACTGCTAAGCGTATGGACAATCGCTATTGTCATCATACGCATAGATGTGTGAGGTGCGGCGATCCACACAAAACCGAAGATTGCAACAAGCCTCGGGATAATCCAGCTGTATGCGCTGTATGCCACCAGGGCCATCCGGCGAACTATAAAGGGTGTGCAACCGATAAGAAGCTTAAGGCTTGCTTCCAACCAGCTCAAGGAAGGAATGAAGAAGTGAGGCAAGCATGAAGACAGCAATCTAGAACAGTAAATGGAGTCATCTCATATGATAGTATGATGGGGGCAGAGAGCTACCTACTGGAACAGGGGTCATGCCACAACCCCAGCCTCAAACCATTTATCACGAACCCCAAAATCCAATCCATAACTAAATCCCTCAGCCTCAAACTTAACCCTCAGAAAATCCTATAATCCAGCCCATTAAAAACTACACACCCACAGTTCCTTATATTCCGCCTCCTCCCAATGCTACTGATATCTCATCTATACTAAACTCTTTCCTCTCGGAATTCCGATCCATGACCACACCTCTCATATCACTCCTAACCAGTGCACTATCCAATATTATCATCCTCGCCCAAAGAAATCCCTAAATGAAACCCCTATCCATTCTCCTCTGGAATGCGAATGGTATTCGGAATCATACTGACGAATTGACAGCACTACTACACGACAGTAATATTGAAATAGCCCTAATTACAGAAACTCGACTAACTAGTAAAAGAATATTCAAAATAGCACAATACGAAACCTATCGGACGGATCACCCGGACGGAAGAGCTCATGCTGGACAGCCGTCATCATCTATGATTCCCTCTTCCATTATTTATTACCTTTACCAAATCATAATTTCCTAAAAACAACTGCAGTTGTTATCAAAATCTTCCCTTTCCCTCTGATAATAGTTGCAGCTTATTGTCCTTCTGGAAAAACAGTCTTCTTCACCCAATTTAGTTTCTCACTTGGAAACCACTTCCTTCTAGGTGCAGACCTAAATGCCAAACAACAACAGTGGGGTGCCAGAATCACCAAATCCCTTGGCCGAACTCTACTGTCGGCACTTAATTCCAACCATTGCCACTACATTTCTCCCTGTTCTCCTACCTACTGGACGACAGATCCCACTCGTAATCCTGACCTCCTTGATTTTTTCATTCATACAGGTTTAGGTGCTATTAATCATTCCATCAAACGCCTATGCAACCTCTCCTCTGATCACAGTCCTTTAATCCTAACCTTATCCTTATCACCGATACCTATACTTCCTCCCCCATCATTTATTAGAGGCCCAATAAACTGGAACCTTTTTCGACAAATATTAACTGATTCCATTAACCTCAGAGTATCCTTGAAAACATCCCAAGAACTAGATGATGCAGCCAACTCCTTTACGAATTTAATTCAACAAGCAGCTTGGAATGCATCTTTTCCTCAACCATCCTATACCAATCGTTATAAAAATCCTTTACCACAAGAACTAATAGACCTCATCCAAACCAAAAGTAATTCTAGATCCCTATGGCAAAGATCCAGGCATCCTGACGATCGAAGAACATATAACCACTACACCAAATTTGTTAAAAAGAGATTGGTTTCCTTTAGATCCCAATCCTACAACGCCTATCTTTCCTCCCTCTCTACCTCAGACAATTCTCTCTGGAATGCAACTAAAAAAATCCTCAAATATCACAATATTTCCCATCCTCTCCGACGTGAAGATGGATCCTTGGCTGCCTCAGATGTGAACAGAGCAGAAGAATTTGCCAAGCACCTCTTCCCCATTCCGAACAAATCCCCTCCCACACTACTAATGTTCAACAATTCCTCACTTCACCAACTCCTTTCTCCTTACCCCCTAAAGCAGATAACCCCTCTGAGGTCAAATTCCTATTAAAAAAATTAAAAACCCGCAAATCACTTGGATATGATCTGATTACCAACCAAATCTTCCGACAACTCCCTCAAAAAGCGATCTTCTTCCTTACTTACTTATACAACTGTATACTTCGCACGACCCACTTTCCTCTGATATGGAAACACTCTATCATCATTCTTTTCCTAAAACCAGGTAAACCTTCCAACAAAACATCATCATATAGACCTATAAGTCTCCTTCCCATCCTTTCAAAAATCTTTTAAAAAATCCTTCTAAAACGTATCCTACCCATACTCGAATCCCAAAGCATCCCTTCCCATCAATTTGGATTCCGGACTGGTCTCTCCACTGTACAACAAGGCCTTCGTGTTGATCATATATCCTCTGCCCTAGAAAACAAGCAGTATAGCACTGGTGCATTTCTGGATGTAGCGCAAGCTTTCGACCGGGTGTGGCACCAGGGCTTGCTCTTCAAGCTCAAGACCCATTTACCCTAATCCCTATACCTAGTCCTGCGATCCTATCTCTCAAATCGTTCCATTCAACTCCGCTGTGGCTCAGAGTTCTCCAACTGTTATCCCATCGATGCCGGAGTGCCACAAGGTAGCGTCCTAGGTCCCGTCCTCTATAATCTCTTCACTGCCGATATACCAACAAATCCTAATTCCTTTTTAGCCACATTTGCAGATGATACTGCCATCCTATCATCCCATTCAGATCCCAAACGTGCTTCCCTCAACATCCAAAGACATCTTCTACAGATTGAAGCTTGGTGCAGCAAGTGGAGAATAAAAATTAATGAAGCCAAATGCAGTCATATAACTTTTACCCTTCGCCGCAAATCCTGTCCACCCATCCGTTTCAAGAATATTCCTATATCCGATACAGTACGCTACCTTAGCTTTCATCTTGACAAAAGACTAACTTGGAAGCCTCACACTAGACTCAAAAGACAAGAACTCAATAGGAGATTCAGCCAACTTTACAGACTACTAGGCAGGAATTCTTATCTTTCAGTCGACAACAAACTCCTAATATACAAAACAATCTTAAAATCAATATGGACCTACGGACTTGAACTGTGGGGTACAGCAAAACAATCCAATATCAAACGCATTAAAACTTTCCAATCCAAAGTCCTCCGAACAATTGTCAATGCACCTTATTATGTTACAAACATAATCCTACACAATGACCTAAAAATACCTTTTGACCTTGATCTCATTCCTTCAAAATTCTCGAAATTTCATCAAAATCTATCCAATCATCCCAATCCTCTAGCCCAATCCCTATCCAGTCTTAACCATCCCTATAACCCTCCCAGAAGGTTGAAACGGCGATTTTCCACTCATGCCCAGAGCATATGTGGCTATAGCGCTCCCACTCAGCCTCCACTGGATATTACCAGTGATGCAGCTGAGAGAGCAGAGCTGGGATCTCTACGGGTCTGGCCTTGATTCCCAATAAGTGGCGAAATAGGCTCGATTCGGGGTTCCCCAAGCTGAGTGTGTCTGTTTTGTACATATAGTAAGAATGTATCTTATTCTTTTATTTATTTATTTTTTATTTATTTATTACTATTTTTTATATTATTACAATTTTTTTTTATATTATATTTTTGCTACTTGGTTTTTATTATTTCGTTTTATTTTTGATGATTGAATTATTAGTTTTATTTTTATAATTATTACTTGTTTTTATTTTTATCTTTCATTATCTTTAATTTTGTGTGTATGAGTACTTGTATATATTGTATGAATGAATACATTTTTAGCACTGTTACCTATTGCCCTTCATTGAGGCAGATTGTACATATATTTCAATAAAAAAAAATCTTAATACTATACAATTAAAAAAAAATAAGAAATTATAACCACAGAAAGTAAATACTTAATTATACTTAAAATAAATATACATCTTCAGTCTTAATTATTTTGTTCACATTTTTCATTGTCTCAATGGCAATGATTGGACTCAGTTCAAAGATACATATCCTAAATGTTTAGAAAACTAGTAAGACTTAATTATTGCTTTCTATATTGAAATCATGCAAAAGGCTGACGATACAATTTATATGATTAGATAGGACACAAATTTAAAAAATGATGCATTAAAATTCCTACTAATAAGCATATATATTTCACAGTTTATGCAACAACTCACCCGGCTATTTTCAAATTAAAATTTGAAAGGGAAACATTTTACTTAATGCTAACAACGCAAAGGAGATCCGTGTCGTTGCTCACGCTACCATAGATTTTTGAGATTACGTATCAAAACGAATATATTAAACCAACGATCCTCGTAAAGTCCATCGAACTAATGGGTCGAATTTTTCTTTATTTCCAGACACACCGACATGTTGAAAAGAAATCGCAGGCAGCAAAAACAAACCCTCTTCACCTCTATCGGACGATAGGATTGTTTGTTGCTGAATGGTTGGGGTCATTGTCGAAACTAGGGCAGATACGGTTCTCAGTCTTTGAATATCCTGCACAACTATCGCTCTTGTTAACTTGTAAGTTAGGTGTGAAAAAGTACAACTTTTATTATCAGCAAACATTTTGAGTAAATGTTCAAGCTAGTAAATATAACAGAATATCGAAATTAGCATGGTAAAATTAAGTGAGAAAATGATATTTAGGTCAAAGAAATGTAAATCGAAGGATTAGTTAAAACTGTACGTGATTTATTATCTATACACATTAAAAAAACCACAAAAAAACGTTACACACTTTAAGGGTTTAAAAAAGTTACACATGAAATTTATAGACCCCCAGCCAAAAAACGTTCATAGAATTCATTTAATATACGATTCATGAATTTATTTTATATATGTGTCTCTCGCTGTTCTAAAGCAACTACCCGAAACTATGTAATAAATACAATTCAGTATATTTTGGGGATGACTATAATATTAAACACTTAATTTTAAATTGAAATTAGACCTCTAAATTTTTTTTTTTTTTATTAGCGTTACCCATAATCTCAGGGTTTATAGCTGTTAGCATATTAGGTATTGGTTTCAATACCTCATTTACCTTTATTCAAATCATCTGATATCAAACTGATTAACTTATTGCAATCAATCTATTTTAGAGGACATGTAATGTGATTTTTTTGAATGTGGAATCAAACCTTATTACAATTATTGATGGAGACGACATCGCTGACCTCTATAGTGTGTAAGCTCTTGCATAAATTGCAAGGAAAGAATGGTAGAAATTCCAAGAGCTCATTTATGATTCCCTGAAATGTAAATATAATTTCCTTTGAATAGAACGATGATATAATGTGTATTTAATCAAAAACCAACCGAAGTATTAGGTAATAACTCTGATTATTACTGATGAGTATAATATGTAACATGTTTGTCATCTATGCATTTATTACGAAATATAATGTTTGTTACTCATTTTTTTTTGTATTATATTAATTCATAATATTATTTTCGACTTAATTTATTAAAACTTTGTATTTTTTTTTTAAGCATTCTGCAGTTTAGACACAATGAAGACTAAAACTGGATTCATAAGTACTCGTATTTCACATACACTAAGTCATGATGTACTTCAATTCACAGGGTACAGATTCGTTTAGTGGACACAATTTAGAGCCTGATTTTTATGAATGCCTGATATAAAAATCTTCACTTTGCTAACTGTTAATATTTTTCTTTCTTTCTTTTTTTTTTTTCTTCTTCTTATTTATAGATGTATTTTTTTTTATAAAACATAGACATCTAGTAAATGTGTGGGAAAATGAATACAGTCAATCAATGACACTTTAATAAAAGTCCTGTAGAAGGTCTCGAGACCATTCTTTAGAGCACCTCACAGAATATAATGAAAATCAAGTTGAGAGACTAGTGGATTTAACAGGTTATGAAGAAAGAAAATCTATCTAGTTTGGGCTAAATCAGCAAGGTATGGAACATTAAGATATTTATGGAGAAGCTTATTTGTGAAGTAGTGAGGGGCTTTGATATTAATAAGAAATATGCATGGCTTTGATAGTCTATTCACACAATATATACCATAAGATACAGAATAAGCAGATCTAACTATAAGAATTTCAAAATATTAAATGAATAAAGAAAAATAATTTAATTTCGTTTAAAAAAACGAACAATAGCAATAGAAAACATATTAATCTAAATTTAACCTAGGGATCCCCGAACCCAAACTGTCCATCCACTTACGAAGTAGACAATCCAGGTCCAATGTGGTCCAAGCACTGTTCTCTTCTCAGTCACTAGTGTATAAAAACCAGTGGGAACTGAGTGAGAGAATTATAATATGATATTATTAAATTTAATTAACTAACATTATTAAAAAAAATAAATAGAGAATCAGTGGAGAGGAGACAGAAAATGAAATCTTATTACAAACCAAAAATAATTCTTTTTTAGATCTTATTCTTACAAGGATAAAACAGCTTCTGAAACATTTTGAGAATGGAAATGCACCTATTCATTAATAGATATATCTGTGGTTTTTATAAATTGTCTGTTAAGCTCATTTTGTGTTTTAAGTGAGTTCGTAAATTTTGGGTTATGGGTTTCCGCAGAAATGTAATTTTATTGTCTTTATTTTATTCTAATGGACTTATAAGGCTAATACAGAGATAAATATTTGTAAATCATTGGGGGTTTTACCTAAAACGATTTTCAGCACTTAAAATTTAAAGTTGCCACAAATATAAAGTATACTTAAACATAGCTGAACCTCTAGAATTTGCTGAAACATAATCTTTAATTATAAAAAACAATAATTGAAACTAAAAGAATTATTAGATCCACATCGCCGGATCTGTTCAAAGCTGGACATAAAAAGTCTATTTAACCCGGCGTTGGTCGCTAGGTGAGCATTTCCCTCACCGATCTAAATTATATTTAATGAGTCTGTCAGAACTTAACTTTCTTAACTTAACATAGCTGTCCCTCAGTATAGCTGAGTTTAGGACATTTGCGAATAAGAATATTAGGTTTTTAAGTAAAACGGATACAGGTGGCCTAGGAGATTATTACTGAAAACTTCGGGAAATGAGCAATATTCATGACATTTTACTGAGCGAGTTTTCTAATTTCTTTCGATTGATTAGTGATTATTTGGGTTCAAATGAATCGTGTATCTAAAATTATTGAATTGTTGGATAAAAAGCCAGTTGAAAAGAAAAAAATTGTAAGTAAATAGTTGATGAATCGTCGTGAATTGTATTTATATTATTTTTTAATCATTTACTAGGAATCTAAAATTTTTAATATTTCAGATACTTGTTCGTCGAAGCACGAGGCAATACCCCGGGTATTGCTATGCTAGGGTAAAGCTGTGCCCAATAAATAAAAATATAAAAACGAAACAAAAAATTGTAAAAACAGTAATGTTCCAATTTGCAATGAACATACTACATATACATGTATAGGAATAGAAGAAAATGATCTAGCTGATGAATAACACATTATTGAAATATTTAATTTTTTTTTTTTGGTTATGTTTTAGTTGTTTTTTTAAAGAATAAATATCATCGTAAATTCTGTAAAAATATATTTTTAATCCTTATGCTACATACTACAATTATTGATGTATTTTGATGGCATTTATTTACCATTTATAGCTACATATTTGGCAACATAAAACTGCAATAATTTTTTTTATGAAAATCAAAGATGTGAGGGAAATGGTCACCTAGCGACTAACGGTGTACTAGATCGGCTAGCGAACAACGCCGGGTCAATAGATTTAGTGTGGTAGTTCTCGATACGAGATCAAAAGATACAAATCAAACATTCGGGATCACTCTAAAAAAATAGAAAAAGCAAGAGGGTCTTGTACAAATCTATGTTTTTTAGAAGGTAGTGATCCTCTTTCTACCCATTAACACTAATTGTTTAATTTTAAATGCATTGAATTATTTACGATTTATTAGCAGTTAGATAAAAATATAAAAACTGGGCAATAAATGCTGAATACATAAAATAATTAATCGAAGTTTTTTTAATGAACGTAATCCTTGAATTTGAACAAGTTTCGCTTATTATCTAAAACCTTCTCGATAATTCTAGGCAAAATAAGAATAACAATTAGTAACAAGTTTGCAGTTATCTTGCTTCAGGTAGCTAGTGCGCCTCCACTGCAGACCAAAAACATAATCAATTAATTGTAGAAAGACGACTAATTCCCAGTGGGCTTACGTCCAAATTGGCAAAATTGCATGTATCCAATTATTTTAAATATGTTGTTGGACTCATAAAGGTAGTTCATCTTTAAGATTTCAACCCTGAAGACCTGGTGCGATTAGAGTAGTACTCGAAGAACAGCTAATTTTTAGCACTATTGTCAGTTTTTCGTTTATATTTCATAAACTATGTGTTTTTTGGTCATTTAGCATGGATTATTAAAGAGCACTAAAGTTGTAACAATTTCAGCCGAACAGAATATTGGATGAGGAGATGTTACAGGACACGGACTGTTACAGAAAGAAAAAAAAAATTTATAGGAAATTTGATAGCCTATGATTTGATACCCAAATTTAATCAGAAAATAGTAAAATATGATTTGAAGAAAAAGTGATTTAACGTAACACATCAACTTAATAAATGTGTATAGTCTAAAAATATCTAAGATTACAAAGAACAAAGAAAAGAAGAGTGAAACACATATAGTTAGTTAAAATATGTAAATATAGTTAGCGCAATTACAGTTAAAAAAGTAGATAAAAGCTCAAAATACCTGATCCAAACCGTGCTTGTAGAACAAATGGTTTTACCAGAAGTAGAAAAAGATTGGAAAATGGAAAAATGGAATTTAGAGAGAAAATTGTTTGACATTTTGATATAGGATATGTGGTAAAGACTAAACTAATAACATTTTTCATCAATTTTTGAGAAAAAAAATAAAAATAATATTAATAAATAAGACATTATTACTATTATTATTATTTATTATTACTAGAACAGGTCCTAGTTTACCGATGACCAACACCGAAAAATACAATAAAATCTAATTATGTTATGTCAGAAACGATAATATTTTAATTACATTTATATTAGAGCACAGTCATTCACAGGAATAAAACATTCTATTGATATTTTAGTCTAAAAGGGGAAATTATAAATTATACTATTCCTTAATTAAACGATTTTAAATAATAGTATATTCATTGGAACTACTATGAACAGAAAAAAATATAAGACGAAATTTCGCCTTCACTGAATTAAAACAATATTGATTATTTAATTCAAGAATAATTGGATTTATGTTAATTTAGTAAATTATTAATAAGTTTATAATTTTTAACAGCATTTTCAAAGTAAATTTTTTTCCAAAGATTTAATTATCTCCGAGGTAGACTAGGAGATGTCTAATAAAAAAGCCTGTGATAAGTTGCTGTCTGAAAGGGCTTTTAAATTTTCAGAACTCCCTTTAGGGCTAAACCCACCAGAAACTTTTCCATCCATGGAGGTCATTTTTTAAAACATATTTTACTTCGGTTTTAAGGAGCATAAGATAATTTCATGATAGAAGGATTTTTATTCTTCACGTTTAGTTTAACTCACAATGCTTTTTGAATAAAAAAATCATCAATCACTTAAGGTATACATGACGGTATTGAAGGATCAATTCTAACTAATTATTAATGTTAGTAAGATGGTTATAATTAAAATAATTTAAAGGTATATGAATAAAGAAAAGAGAAGAATACTTATTTAGTTATGTAAATAAAAAAAAAAAAGTATGATTTAATAAATTGCTTAAACTGCCACAAGCATGAGTAAGGAACTATTAAATCAATGAATATTCTAAATTCTACGAAAATTCTTTATCTGAAAAGAAAAGTTAACTGAAAGACAGAAAATATGTTTAAAAAAAAAAAATTGATCATTCACTCAAAATATAGGATTTTTTTTTATTTAAGAACACGTTTATAGTTTCCAAGTGTCGGCTTGAACGAACGTGTGACTCTATCCAAGCACTTTGTATTGAGGATGAAAACTTCAAAGGGCAAATTGTTTTTTATAGCTAATACACTGTTTGTTTTTTTAAATATCAGTAGACTTCAAACTGTTAAATCAAAATATAAATAGATATATTGCAATAAAACTTAAGGAAAATATTGCTAACAACACATGCGCATTGGCCGATATTGCTAGAAACTGGGAAATAACCTCGGCTATGGTATCGGATGATTTGCACATTGGTTGTTCCGATGTAAATGCTAGAGCCGTCCAATAACACTGGAATGTTAGCTTATCTAGCCAATGACCGCCCGTATCAACAAACATGTCGCTTTGCTACCTGTTGATATTATCAGATAGAGTCAATCAAAACTGCTAAATAAACAATATTTATTCGCTTGTTTATAATTATCCATAAATGTTTTTAAATATTTTTTTTAACTTTATCTGAAGGAATAGAAATTAAACTATTTTTTTTTCTTTAAATGGAATTTCGTAAATAACAAACATCTATGATTTTCAAGATAAGGTTCATTCATAGACGGAGCCGTTATGATTAAAGAGAACGAACAAAGGAAGAACTCTGAGATAATCCGAAGAAGTGGTGTCATGATCGGCAGTTTTTATGGATACAAGACGCAGAGAAATTCAAGCAAGTTGTAATTATTTACAGGCACGATAACAATCATACTAATGAAAAATTAATAATTTAATCTCAACTGACGACACAGAATCATATTTCGGTTTCTGCTTAGACGCTATCACATTAGCCTTTTAAGGCTAGAACTTTAAAGACACTTCAGCCAATTATATGAGATTACTAAATCAAACATCTCATTTCTCAGTTGAAAATAAACTTATCATATACAAACCATCAGTAAACCTGTATTTGAACTATATGGGACAGCAAAGCAATCGAATATCGAATTCATACAATCCAATTTCATGTTAGAAATGCTCCAAATTTTGCCTCTAACGAAACCCCCCAGCTTTATCTTCATAAACCTTTTATTAGGGAAGGGTATGGATACACGATATAATTAAATATCTATATTTTTCTTTCGATAATCCGATATTTTTTCTTATGGTGTATCGTTTCCTCTATTTTTCAAGAGTATTTGTTTTATTTTTATTTTTTATTTTTTTTTGTGAATAAATGTCTTTTATTGAACTAATATTACAATTTGCCTTACTGTTAGGCGATAAGTAGTATAGATAAAAAATATTTTAAAAAACACCAAAGGAAATTTGAGAAAAATGAATTTTTAAAAATTAAATAAAAAAACTTGCAGTTTATACATTTATATTTTTACAAGTCTTAATAGATATTGGATTTTTTCATTTTTTTTATTTCAACCTTCTTCAGTAGGATATTTACTCTTTACTTTAAATTAATGTCTCACTACTCCTTATCAACCTCAATACCTGATGTTGACCGTCCCCAAGCTCACCCAAGTCATCTGGTGTACTTGGCATTGGAATTTATCCCAAACAAGTTCAATTAGATTCATATTATTAATCAAGTAGTAAACAAAATTATAAAATATCTGAAATTCCTTAAGTGGTATACTTCAATCTGTGAACAGTTTATAAAACACTATTTCCGTTTTGAAACTGATAACTTTTGCTACAGAAGAGAGACCAAATAAAAAAATATCAATATTTCATACTAAAAAATGCAATACATCCTATAATTATAGAAATGGCACTATAGAAAAGTATATTGGTGAAGTTAAGGAAAGAGCTATCGATAATTGTAGGCCTCAGGGTGAAGCATCGAAATCGATCTGCTATAGTTTATCGATATTTTTCTTACGATACTCATCCCTAAACTTTATCCTTAATTTTGATTCATACCCTTTTAATTTTCTAAATTCCATCAAAGCTTGTAACAACCATCCAAACCCTTTAGTTAATCCATCATTATAAACTACCTCGCACGGCAGTGTCCCGAAACCAATTGTAAATATTTGTTGGCAATGGCTTTTTCGTTGAAGTCCTGAGGGATTGTGCCATAGCGCTCTCTTTCGGTCTCCATTGGAATCTACTGGTGACTCAGTTTCATATTCATTTTATTTTTATTATTATTGAAATATCAATAAATGTTATCTATTTTATTGAATAGATTTATTACCATCTATATTACTCATTGCTCTTGTTTCAAGGCAAATTTTATTATTCCTTTAAGGAAACATTTTTTTTTCCAGTATACAATTTGAATCAATAGTTCAATAACTCTATTTCATAAATATATATATATATAATAAAATTATATTTTTTTCTCTTGCTGCGGGCAAGGTGAGAAGATTATGGACTAAAAGCAGCACAAATCCTTGGTTAAGGACTCTGAATGCGGTTAAAGCCCCTCCCCAGGGAAATCAAAGTGGATGATTTTTTAAAAGTAGAATCCCTTTTCTCTTTTTATCGAAGGTGAAAACTCGTTTTAAATTTTTATTATTGCGTCATCACACTTCATATGAATCTTTTAAACGTCTATAGCCAAAAGTTCTGTATTTGAGAATAGAAGTCGTTACACTCTTCTCTTTTTAATCCATATATAACTAAATAATTTTGATATTTAATAGGACTTTTAACCTGTTAGGAAAACTGATTATGTCTGGTGATGTATAATATATAGTTAATTTTCCGCCAGAGGAATTCGTGGATTTAAACAAGCATAACATAATCATAATAATATCTTGTAACATAAAATTAATTCATGTAGATCTCTATTTATTGGTACCTCGAAAACTGGTGCAGAAGATGGTGGTACACTGGTATTTAATGATCAATGCCGGAAATTTACAGAAATATGAGATAAAATATTTTCCAGGAGAACTTTCTGCAATCTACTACGGTTTATTGGTTTACAGGACTTACCTATCTAGAGAAATTCCAAAAAATTAAAGAAAAATATAGTACTAGAAAATATATTTACACAGATGGTTCCAAATTGCAGAATTTTGTTGGATGTTCCTTTGTATTAGACTCCGGCATTATAAATACAGACTTCCCTCTCTAACCAGTACCTTCACTGCAGAATGTTATGCGATTTGTGTGGCGCTATATTATATTATGCAATGTGAAGAAGAATTTTATTAATACTGACAAAAGTTATTACAATAAAATAAAATTTTAGCTCAGTGTACTTGATATAAAGAGGTCGTGATTATTATTTATATGAAACTAATTTATAAGCCCAAATAGGGCGAGTTTACGATATATATTTAAATTCAGCTCATTCAAGCAGCGGCACATTTGGCAGTCTACTCGGCTATAAAATGTGTTAAGACAAATCCCGGCCTGGTAGAGGACTTTTTCATATTCATGTCGTGAGAAGCTGACACTGACGGTCTCTAAAAACGCAGACATCTCCCGCCCTAACACCTCCCTACTGGAATGGGATGTGTGAGAAATGTTCCAGGCGCTTCTTCTCTAGTCCCAACTGGAAGGTTCCCATGTTAGCAATGTGTTGGCTGTGAGTTGTTTTTCTTCAATTCATTCCGTAACTTATATTTATTTAAACAAAACATAAAGTAGTGGATCGAGTTTTTAAAAATAAAATAAAAAATATTGATAGTTAGGAGGATTTCTGGATGTTTGACGTAAATCTTTTTCTATAAAGTTCCTTCAATGAACATAAAAAAAAAAAATAAATAAATAAATAAAAAAATAGAATTCTTGTATTTAAGTTTAAAGCTTCATCGTACCGTTCTCTGGTAAATTTATTTTCATTTCCTCATGATATATATAATATATTATAGCTGATTGTGCTTGAACTTTTTTTTCTGGGTTTTGAGTCCCAATCATAAACTTTGCCAAATAATAATCTATGATAACTATGATTTTGGCCGACTAGTCAGCTGGTAAAAAGTCCTCAGGAATTCGAGTGATATTGGCAATGTTTGAGGCGCTTCGTTTATTTCTGTTATCTTAGCAACTTGACGCTATTTAGCGGAGTCTATTCATACGGAAATAAATAAAAGGTCAGCAATTTAATTTACTTAGGTTAGACGGTTAATTTTGGAATTTGGAATACGATTCTTCCGAAATAATGTGGTTCATCGACTAAGTTATAACAAAAAACCAAAATGGTAATAAAAAAATAAATATAAATAAAGATGAATCTCAAATAAAAATAATAATCAATGAAGGCCATGTTCTCATTTCAACCTATTTTTAAATGCAGAAATATAGATGAATATTATAGCTGACTAGTCCGAACTTCGCTGACTATAAAAGCACCCGATTACCGACTAATCTACCCATCTCTAAAATAACTATCAATGCCATGAAAAAGTTTGCCAGAAAATAGCTGAGGGACTGACACAGACATTGATGAGAACACAGATAAAACAAAAGTTATTATAGTTTCTTTTTAAAAAAGCGAAAAGAAACTTGAGAACAATTTCAATACCAATAATTCTGTCAACAAACTTTTGAAAAACATTGTTTATGTGGGTGTTAAATTTGACAGGAACCTTAAGTCTTCGGCCCACTTACTTTATAAAGTAAGAAAAATAAGATTACAATTTTTAAGGCTGAATCAATTACTAGCTACTTCAAAGTTATCGTTACGTTCAAAATTAATCATATACACAACCAAATTGGAGCGAGGGTGTCATCGCGCTCGGGTACAGAAGGGCGTAGGTTCGATTCCCACCTGGATGGGTTAAAATTTATTTCGTGTTGGGCTGTAGGATAACCCATCTTTCTTGCCCCAGTTGGAGTACATAAGTACGTCAAGCCCCTCCCCTCCCCCCCCAAAAAAGGAAAACAAAATATATGATCTTTTCAACTCTGCTGTATAGGACACCATTATTTTCAAACATTTGGATAATTACAAATAATCAACGTTACAAATAATCATTCCAAAATGGAATTATGAGAAAAATGGTTAAGTGCTATTTTAATGAGTACTACAATATAACGAGTTAAAACATCGAAAATGTATTATGAGGTAAGAAAACTGAATGAGTTTTGGGATAAAATAACAGGTACAATTTTATACGATACCTTAAACATATTTCAAAATAGTGTCAGAAATTATTCCAAGTTTGAAATATATATATATATATATATATATATATATATATATATATATATATATATATATATATATATATATATACAAAGATGAGTCCATCAACTGATTTTAATTAAACTTTATTGATAGAAAAACAAAGTATTGATAAATGAAATATATTTCCTTAAAATGGTAAGAAGCATTAGGAGGAGAAACAGTACAACCTACAAAAAATTAAATAAAGATTCCCAAGAATGTTAGTCAATAAAATGAAAATCCATTTAATTATTAATATTAATAATTGTCATTTTCAATTATGCATTAATGGTTGATAATTAATGTATAATTATTCGCTGGTTATTGAAGCACAAAACCCTTTATTTATAAATATTTACAATGAAGATTGATCAGACTTGTACAGAGAGGAGTTTGGAAGGGAAGTTTCCGGTCTAGTCGGGAACAAACACGTCAGTTATTTCCTTGCCGTGGTTGCGGTTGGAGATCGCGCCGATAGTTTCAGCTGATTGTACAACTTTAGCAGCGGTTGTCTGTCGGATATTCAGTTGAATTTCCATTCCATAACAGTTAAGTTCATTTTATCACGTTGGTGGAACAAAAACCATAAGAAGTAAACATACAATTATAAAAAAAACAAAAAACAATTCAAACGGAATTGGATATGCTAATATAATGGATCAAATCCAATCCAAAAAAAATTGCTACTAAATCTAGTAAACTGGTATTTAATTTCGGTTTTAAAATCGACAAGGAAAAATAATCTACCCACCTGCAACAAAACATAAATTCGAACAGAAGTTTTAAAAATTGTAATTGATCATTTAAAAATAAATTTATATAAATATGAAATAGTTAATTATAGCATTAGATAACGTATAAAAAAACATATATTATTATTTTTGTGTATGAAACATCTGAGGGATGCTTATGTATAAAAAAACTATTTCATAATTACGTATTATGTTAAAAAAAATTAAAACATCAAAAAAATATTACATATGTACAAACTGAATGCATTGAAACAATTAAACCAAAACTATATTTAACGCTAACGCAAAATTTGGTGCTCCACTGAACCATCTAATTCATCTCGTATCCAAACCTCAAATCCAAAATCCTCCGAAAAATGCTTAATGCTCCTTACTTTTTTACAAATAAACTTATCTATAAAGACCCCAATGTTCCATATGTCGCTGATTTAGCACAAACCAGATTCGTATCCTTTTATAGTATGCTCCATAACCATTCAAATCCACTAGTCTCTCAACTTGCTTACCATTCTTTTCCAGACAACCCCCTGAGGCGTCTGGAAAGAAGATGGCCTCGGGACCTTCTCAAATAGAACTTTTATTGAAGTGCTACCAGTGGGTAGTTGCTTCACAAGCTATTGTCATTTTACATTGCACAGTCATTACAGGCTATTTATAATAAATTATTACTTATAGATTATGTCTTGTCCATCTTCCGCGACAGCTGTTCATCGCTCCAGCATCAACTACATACGAGCTCCTCCAAAACAGACTTGTTTCTAGGGTACATCCTAAATAGGGTCATATCCCCTGCATCTAACCTTTCAATTTCTTCATTTGTATCCTTTGTCCAAATTTGTCTTCTATTTAATTATCGACCTACTTGCCGAAAAGGTAATACAAAGGAGCAAGGCAAATTGGTATCTGCCCACACTGAATGTCCTTAAACTCAGTTTCTTCAAAGTGGTTACAAAATGAATCGTTTTTATTGCCAATATCTCTAATTTTTTTCCCGGCATTACGAATCATTAAACAGTTTGTCAATCTCTTCAGCCTCGATAACATCTGTATATTTCCAGGGATCATCTAACCTAACGAATTTTAACAATTCTTTAAGGTAATTAAAAAAAAAGAAAATAGCGTTCCATTTCAGAACCTAGGCGAAGGTTTCGTTTCCCATTTAGCAGATTGTACTGGCCATCGAACTAGGACCCGGCTGCCAAAAACAAACACCGTCCCGGGGCTATCTGGATGTAAATCAGAGGAGATTGAGCCGCGAGGAAGCACCGCTAGGCAAATACAGCTCGGACTGGGAAGGGTTCCCAAATTGATGGGACTGCCTGATTTATATCTCGGACCCACGTTCGCCCTCTTTCATCTCCGTCTTCGCTTCCTCTTTCTCATCCTTCCTTCTATCTCATCCTTATCTTCCTCGACAACTTTCGCAGCCCTACTCCGCACAATAGGGAACGCAGGAAAAAATCCAAAATCTAATTTTTTTTTTTTTTTTTTTTTTTTTTTTAAGTAGAAAATATAGAAATTCTCCTTTGTAATTTTTTTTTATTTTGTTTTTATTATCTATTTGTATTATATCTATTATCTATTATCTATTTCTAAGGGTTGTCAGGAATAGAATGAGAAGCAATTTCAGAGACTAGTGGATTTGAATGGTTATGGAGTATACTATAAAAGGATACGTATCTTGTTTATGCTAAATCAGCAACATATAGAACATTGAGGTCTTAATAAATAAGATTATTTGTGGCAAATGAAGAAGCATTAAGGATATTTGGAAGGATTTTGGATTGCAAGAATTTGATACGAGATAAGCTTTTATGTGGATTCCAAGTTAAACGTTTGTCCAGTTGGAGCCTTAAATTGCGAATAATATAATTATAGCGTGAATAGTATTATTAATATTATTAGGGCCTAAGGCTACAATAGGAAGAAACTGTTTGAAGTAAAGTGACAAAAAATTTTAATTTTCAAATTGATATATTGCATATAAATGTAATTTTGTGTTAGCGTTAAATATAGTTTTGGTTTAATCGTTACAATGTATTAAGTTTGTGCTGATGTAATATTTTTTTGATGTTTTAATTCTTTAACATAATAAGTAATAATGAAATAGTTTTTGTATACATGAGCATCCCTCAGATGTTTCATACACAAAAATAATAATATTCGTTTTTTTATACCTTATCTTTGTAAAAAGATAAAAAGATTTAAAATTTGTTACCATGGTTACCTACCAGATGTTTATGTATTGATAAAAAGAATAAAGTTTGCATGAAAGTTTGGGTTGGTTGGTAATAATTTTCAATTTCGCCAGTTAAACATCGTTTTTATTTTGCTATAGTTTCTAAGAATTTCTTGGCTGCTAGTACATCTTTTCGCGACCGTGACAGGACATAGAAATGGAGAAAGCCAGGAAATCAAGAACTAATATACTATACTAATATAATATACTATTTCATATTTATATAAATTTATTTTTTAATGATCATTTACAATACCTTACAATTTTTAAAACTTCTGTTCGAATATATGTTTTGTTGCAGGTGGGTAAATTATTTTTCCTTGTCAATTTTAACACCAAAATGTGTTAGGTTTTTCATTAGGTATTGCAAGTTTCGTTTTAATGAATTTCATTATTACGATGTTTCATTCTAAATACTGTAAAACCTAAATATATGTCATTCTCTAATTACCACGCTCTCTGAAACCCTGATGAAGGCTTGCAATGGGAGTTGAAACGTCGGCATTATAAATTAAAATATTTTTTTTAATTGCTGTGTTTCTATGACTGCATACCCCAACAATCTACATCTCTAAATACTTCTCAGTCAACTAATACCTAATCAATATGTCATTTTCTCGTTCAAATGTTTTCATATTAGTTCCAAACATCCTTTCTCTGTCGCTGTCTCAATTTTTAAGTGTTTTTTATATATTTGGCAAAGTTGCACTAAAGTAGGGTAACTTTGCTAATGCTATTTTTCTATATTTTTTTAATTTAATTTTTTTTTTAAAGTTTTATATCAATCTATTTAAATTTACAACTATACAAATATGCACATCAAGTATATGAGCTGATAACGATTACAATGGCATGAAAAGACTTGAAAAGAACTACTCATCAGTAACACTTCAATAAAATTCTACACTAGAAGATCTCTAGTCTTTTCTGACTCCTCGGAGGATTATCGGGAATGGAGCGGGAAGCAAGTTGAGAAACTAATGGATTTAAGTGGTTATGGAGCTTACTATGAAAGGATAGGTATCTGGTTTGGGCTAAATCAGCAACATATGGAACATTAAGGTCATTAGGGATAAGCTTATTGGTCACAAAGTAAGGGGCATTTAGGATTTTTCGAAGAATTTAGGATTGTAAGGATTGGATACGAGATGAATCAGATGGTTTAGTGGAGCCCCAAAGCTCAACTTCGTACGTCCAAATAGGTCTGATAACTGTCATGTAAATAAGTTTTTTGTAGGGAAGCGGAAGGTTTGAGCGTTTGTCTAGCAAATGTTAAAGAAGTCGAAAACGATGAGCAGTTACTTGTCGCTTTAGTCTTGTAATTTAATTTAATGTTTAAATTGTAATTGTTGTATGTATTTTAAATAAAAAGATCTAGACATAATTATAATGGGTTAGAAACAGATTTGAAAGCTATTGTTTGGAAAGTTATAAGGAAAAATTAAACATGGCAAAGTTGCCCCAGTTTACGGTACCCTTTCTAATAATAAGGAATTCATTGCCCACCTTGTAAGTTAAAAAACAAAATCATAAATAATGCAATATTCATATTGCATAGAATATTTAAATAGATATTCCAGTGTCAGAATAAACCAAATTACCCAGGAATAATTTGTCTAAAAAACATTCTACTTTATAAAAAACTATACATAACAAGAGAACAAAGGTACTTATAAAAGCAAGTTTATGTCAATTTCATAAAACTATTCATACCAAGACCTGAGATTATCTAAATGAGAATAGATTAGGGAAGGTAAAATTAAAGCTAAGGTGGAATGGTTATAGGATCGGGTGAATGGGCAGCCTACAGGGAATAAAATCTTTTCAAGCAGCTATAACGCCAACTTTATCATGGCTAACAATAGCCCCGAGATATATATTAGCTACAGGGGAAGGAAATAATTCCGGAATTGTATGTCTGCCCTGGGGCGTTTGTCGTCCTCCTGGCATAATGGGTCCGAGTTACTGCGAGCAGGAAATTCTTTGATTGTCCTACCGCTGTACTGAGTCGTCTGTCTTCTGCCCTTTAACTTACAATGGATTCAGCCCTTTTTAAATGGATTATAACATGTAGCAAAAATTTATTTAATGTAATCGTGTAGAAATAAATCTGAAACAAATGGTAAGAGAACTATTTGAGTTACAACAACTCAACGGTTTTTACACATATGCAGTATCAAAGGTAATAAAAATTATGTTTGTGTAGGTTAGAAAAAATCCGAAAGCACATTCAATAAGGAAACTAATTACTGTACAAAAATATTAAAATCAACCCTAATCAAGAGCAGTAAGTAATAGAGATTTAAATTATTCCATTCATATAATATATATTAAATTAAAAAATATCTTGAAAAAAAATTATAACTTAAAATAATCAAGTAAATGAAACTAACATAAATGAATAAAAAAAGAAACAAAAATTCAAGATATATACAATACACAATGTTTAACTATAGGAATCTGAGTCTATGGTTCGAGTCCCACCTGGGCGGGAATTCCCGCCCTCTTATCTCCTTGCTCATCGATATTTAGTTGATCCGTGGGCGAAATGTATTTATTATTGATATGATGGCCAGGGGTTCACATGTCCTACAGCTGCCTAGTTTATCCTATTTTCTATCAATTATATTTCTTCGAATTATAGCTCTAACATAATCAATAAGAAGAAGGTGAAATTTAGCTAACACATTTGTTACTACTGTTGGAATCTTTTTATCGAAGTCAAGTCTCGAATGTTAAACATTCATGATCAGTTCCAAAAACATTTGATTATACTTCTGCACATACTTCTACTTACTTTTCGCTACATAAATTATACATATTAAGGATGTGTCGATTTTTGATTCCATCGATTCTTGAGAAAATAATCGGTATCGAGAATCGATGATCTAAAGTTGATTCTTAAGAACCGATCGATATCGCTGATTTTAACGGTCTCCGGTTTAGTGGATAATAATTGCCACAGTTCCATATTGGTTTTTGGCTTGCCTTGTGTATAAAAGCTGTATTTTTCAGTCTAGTTTGATAGTCCATGTAGGACTCTTATTCAGTATGCAGCCAAGATACCATACTGTAGCCACTGTGAATAGTGGGATACCATTGAATGGATAGGTGACACCATTTGCAACCACGAGTAAAATGAGCTGTCAATTTATAATTTCGGAAAATGAGTTTGAAGGGCAGAGGCAGTATCTTCAGGATCTGGATTGGATGATAAAACAGTTATTTCGTGAGCTAGTGTTGCTAGAAACGTAACTGGAGTAGTACGGATAACTGAGGTGGGGCTGAACCCAGTAAGATGAATCGTGGAACAACAATTTCAATAAGGTGACCATTGAGAAGGAAATATTAAAATGTTAGGGATGAAGGAATGAAATAAATGGATTCCGATCTTTCCTGGTCGAGGCTTAGGATATGTTCTGAAATGAACCACGGCAATATTTTTTGTTTTTAAGGGTGGAGGATATGTAGTGTCAACATCACAGTCATCTTGTTGAATAATGGATTGACCTATCCGAAATCCTATTTGGTGTAAAGGATTTTCGTGGGAGTCAAGATTTTTTTTTTTTTTTTTTTAATTTTTTCAAAGAAAAATCTTTAATGAATCGCAAAGGAGTTATATTGAAAATCTAACTATAGCAAATTAAAATTGTCCAAGTCACAAAATAGTCCAGAAAATAAAACAGAAAGTTAGCTTAATGAAACTCAAAAATAAAGATGTATAGATAATAATTTTTTTGGAGGTGCGGTGGATCATAGGTTAATACGTTGAACTTCTTACTTAATCATACTATTATATTAGTCGGAGATCGACCAGGTGTTTAGCATACCTTTCAGAAACAAACCTAGCCTCTGAAAAGTGGGATACTTAACTGGAAATAAATTTGAAGAGGGTCATTTAAATGATTTTTCAGAAGTTTTTATAAAAAACATTCATTAATTTTTGACTTTAATCTCATTAAAAAAAATATATCAATATTTAATTTTTTTTTATTAAACTTTTTCAATATTTAAACTTTTTTTACCAGAGAAATCGTGGTAAAAAAAGCATATATACAATGTGGGTAGTTTGATATTGAATGTGGTTTTTTTTCATATTTTTTCTTATATTTACAACTGCGTAGAACATGTAGATCTGGTAAATGTGTGGGAAAATGAATATCATAACATGGCAATAACTTATATAGCAACCACACATTGGTAGCACTTTAATAAAAGTTTTATAGTAGAAGGTCTTGAGACTATTAAAGTCTAGTGATCAAGAAACTTTTTTCCTTTTTTTCATTATTTGATATTTACAACTCTACAAAATAATATACATCAAGTAAATGTGAAAATAGTTAATACAATGGCATGTAAATAACTTGTTAAGAACTACTCAGTATTAGCTCTTCAATAAAAATGTACACTAAATGGTTTCTAGGCATCTTCTTTTTAGACGCTTCGAAGGATTATGAGGAATAGTATGCTAAGCAAGTTGAGATACTATTGGTTTAAAGAAGTTATATAGTTTACTACGGAATGATAAATATCTGGTTTGGACTAAATCGGCTGATCTTTATGGATAAGTTTATTAGAGACAAAGGAAAGGGCGTTGAGGAATTTTCGAAGGATTTTAGACTAAGAATTGGATAAAAAAAAAAGAACTGGATGGTTCAGTGGAGCCCAAAAGCAGCGAACGTCTAAATACGTCTAATACTGTCATGTGAATGAGTCTTTAGTAATAGATCGGAACTTGTGTCTGGTAAATGTTGAAGAAGTCGAAAACGTGTAGTTTCTTGTCATTTCAGTCTTGTTTGTGGATTCTGAGTAAGAAATTTGTTCAGGGAAAGTTTTAGGATACGGATCTGTTCAACAAGGATTAAGTAATGGGGCCTTCTTTTTTTGTTTTACCGAGAGTTTAATGGAAATCCTTAATGCAATCAGTATATATAAAAGCAGTAAATTATAGACAGACATATTCCCCTGATCTATTGGTTTTTTCCAATTTGGAAGAAATTTAGTTTTTTTTTCAAAGAAATATGATAAAAAGGTGTCTAATGGATTGATTTTTATGTACTAGTAAACCCAGAATAATTCAAACATGGAAAAAAAGAATCTGTTCCTAAGACGACATAGAACTAAAAAAGCAAAGATCAGATTTCAAGGTCGATAGCACCTGCTGTTTATTGGAATGTTATATCCGGAAGGCAAAAAAGAATTGTTTCAAACGAATTTCTGATAAATCATCAAACTAGAAGAGTCGGACGACCCAAAATGAGATGGATGGATAGCGTCCGTGCAGATGCCAGGAATATCCTTGGAACACCAGACTGGATGGCTGCTGCACAAAAAAAACTTTGAGAGGCCCTGATTCAGTAACCTTCAAAAAAGAATTGTTTCAAACGAATTTCTGATAAATTCCTTTAATTTCTATCGGAAGTGTTTTATTTGGAGGATAAATAAATAGTATTTAATATGTGTTTGCTAAATATTTACTATTATATACAAAAATAATAAATATAATATTAATAACATAGTAACTTTTATTAAGTATGAACAATTATTTGTATGCAAATTTATACAAGCCCAAAGTTTAACTTGATAAGAAGTAATATCCCTAGTTGAAGTATCATATAACGTCTGTTTGCCGAGCAAACAAGGACTTTGGAGAGCACCTAACCAAATGAGCCAGGAGCCAACCCGCTAGAGAACACTGTACCACTTGAATATCCATTACCATCGATGAATATAATGGATGTCCTATTTTTTTGGAGAGCCCCTATCGCTTTAATGGAACTTATTTCATTCTTTTCTTTTTCCGGCATATTCTGTTTTCTTAGAACACAAAAAAGAAAACGTGAGTACTTAAGTGCATTATGACCAGAAGAGGAAAATATTCAGTTTTTCAGTGATGACTATAAGCTATTTGCATATTTTCTATATTTATGAGTTAAGCTTTAAAACATTATTGAACCAACAAATATTTGAAATAAATATTCATTGAAAAAAAAAAAAAATTATAGAAATTATTTAGGTCTAGAAATATAATTCAATAAACAAAATTCTGTGTCTGCAAGTTCGTGGCCAATAATTCCAATATGACTTGGTACCCAGATAAAGTTGACCAAAATTTAGGAAATTCGGTCGACTTTATCAGGGTACCAACTTATGTTGGAATTATTGGCAATGAACTTGCAGACACATCACTTACACTTCCAGGTCGTGGCATTGCTATTCTAACACCCCAGGAAATGAGCCATCCCCTCAAAATTAAAATAATTGAAAATTGGCAATGTACGTGGAACGAAAGCCCACCAAACAAGTTGAAAACAATAAAAAAGTCGGTAAAGCCATGGGTCACATCAAGTCGTCTAAATCGCAGAGACCAGATTTAGAATAGGTCATACTCATTTGAGTATTTTGTTATGAAACAACCACCACCTAAATGTCAGCATTGCAATAGCTCTTTTACAGTTAACCACATATTTCAGGAATGTTTCATTTATACACCAAAATTAACTAAATTAGGGCTTACAAAAATTATCTCGGACGTTCTTGGCAATGACGAATCTAAAGTTAAATCAGTCTAAAGTTTCTTAAAGGAAAATGAACTGTTGAACAAACTTTAATTGATTTTCATAACTACTATTAAATTTCTATTTTTATTTCTATTCCCTTCTTTATTTCTTTTCGGAAATTTAATTTATTTCTTAGGGTTGGGATGGTTGCTGGGGGGAGGGGGCGCTTCCTGGGGCTGGGGCGGATCGGTCCCGCTTGGTGGGAGATGCGATACGGCTGCTTGGGCTAGTTATGCTCCGAACCTTGTGAAGATTTGGACTTTTCCAAGTAGAAGAAATGTAAATGGTTTTTATCTACATCCTACTTATAAGCTTCGTATATAATTTAAATAGAAGAAAATATGTATTCATATAAATAAGCAAGCCGTGGCGCGTTTCCTGCTCGGCGGGTGCGGCTCGTCTCTCCTTGGGAGCGCACTTCTGTTCGTGGCACCCTTCCTGACTCTAATTCT
Organism: Euschistus heros; assembly: GCA_003667255.2. Classification (NCBI taxonomy): domain Eukaryota; kingdom Metazoa; phylum Arthropoda; class Insecta; order Hemiptera; family Pentatomidae; genus Euschistus; species Euschistus heros. Next base: position 280,746 of record RCWM02000359.1, read on the forward strand.
TATGTGAAAATAAATGAATATATATTTATATATAGAACTACACAGGCATTGATGACCCTAGGGTTTTATGCCTATAAACAGCAACAAACAAACTCTGAATTCAAAGACAAACTAATGCCCTTTTATAGTAGACGACTTTTTTAAAATTGGTATGTTATTTATTTATCTCAATGAGCATAAGTAATATGGGTGGCTATTTTTAATTATCTGCTTCTGATAAGGAAACTTTCGGTAAAACGACAAATGTTGTATAAACAAAAAATATTCTCTATTAAACTTCAGATTAGGAAACTCTCGACCGATTTTCGATTGGAACAACATCAACAGAGATAGGACGAGTCAAAATGAAGGAGAAAACAAGTTTACACCAAGAAGGTATAGACCCCCCCCCCAAAAAAAAAGAAAAGAAATATTCATGTTAAAATTTTCATAAAAGTAATTCTTCCAGTGATTAAAGAATCATTTATCAGTGACGGTGATTAGATCCTATTTTCCATTCAAAAAAATAATTATTCATACCCATCCATACCATCCATGGTACTCCACAATTGATTTTAAGTCGCTACTAAGCTTACAAAATAAACCAAAAATATTTATAAAATTTAACTGCAGACAATTAATACTTACGGAGCTTGACTTCATGATTCTGTATAAGACACACATATCCATAAAACACAAACTATGTTGCCGAAATTTTTTAATGAAACAACTACTATCACTATTGTAAATTTTATATATGGGCTAGCTACTGACCCGCGTTTTAGTCTTTTATAATACCGTTTGGACTATCTGTTTCCGCTCCTAAGAATTCTTAGAAATGGTATATATTTCTTAAGTATACTTCGGTAACTACGAGCTGAGCTGACGGATAAATGAGGCCACGATACACTTCTGACGATGTGAAATATACAGAGTACCAAGAACTACTTTATAGTATCTGGTATCATTCTCTTGTCATTGATCCTCCTTTCTGGTCATCGGGGATCTGAAGACCCTTTCTCCTCCAACCAAGACCACTCAGGAGTGGTTTTTCCATTAGCCTAATGCCCAGGTTTTGGGAGGTATTGTATTGAATCCAGTACTGAGCTCATTTTAAGATAACGTCATTGCTTTAAGTTCGTTCAGAATATCTTTGGTATTTTCTGTGATTATTTTTTATTCAAGGATTGCGCATTTGCAGTGTCATGTACATAATATTTTTCTCACAATCCTACCCCTAACCAGATTGATAGACCTTTTGGCATATGTTTATTATTTTGGTTCTGCTTTTACGGTATTACTGAATTATCGGGAGTGCAGTTAATCACAACAGTTTTCTATACCTTCTGAGAGAATATTCAGACCTCACTATTATGTACTAATATCGACTCTTATTGTTATAAAGGAAAAATATAACCTAATAGTTATAATTAATCAATTATATTACTTAAGGAACCTGAGGAGACATGGTACGTACTGCTCTCTTTTTTTTCTTTTTTTTTTTTAAAAAATTATCATTCTAATTCTTCATTAGTTAATACTCCACCTTGGTTCTCTCTGTTTAGACCTTTTTATTACAGTTTTTGAATTTAAACATTAGGTGAAGTCCGTCGTAGCGCACATAGTATCATCCTTTCCAAAGAGAAATTATTTTTCTATCTTATCTTCAGAGGTTAATTCACGTTTAGAATTAGCTTCTTGTGGTTTCATTCTTATGTTTCTTGTCAGAATAATTTACAATTTAATATTCGCAGTCAGAAGAACCAGACGTGTTCTAGCTTCTTTTCTCTCCTCGGATTACAACTTACTACTCCTCGGAAGCTTATGTAAAATGCTACGTATGCCTTGAAATTTAATAAAAAGAGACCGATAAAAATATTATTTCAGAAGAGTCGCGCGGTTGATATTGTCTATCAAAGCTTGGTTTGGATATTCTTTTACGAAGAACGATATACGTACTCACTAGACTAAAGTAGAAACCGTTCTCAAAGGTACCATTGATAGACATGGGTATTAGCGGCTGTCCGATTTCGGGAAACTAGAGAAGAAAGCATCCGGCTGGTTGACAAAATCATCAAGCGCGTCCGGTTTAAGGTTAACCAAGGGTAGTGGATAAGTCAGGTCAAAAATCATAGAGTCGCTGATGTACTAAAGTTCATAAATAATATACACGGTCATTCGATTACTTAATAAAATGTGTTCGGAATCGATTATATGTGATGAGGAACACTCTTCGATGGTGATTACATCTTCATCGAAAACATATCAACTCTATGAATTATTCGGCAGTAAACAGCTAATTTTGAGTATTTAGAGGAAAATATATGTACTTTGTGGACAGGGGAAATTGAAACAAATTAGGGTCTCCTTATCATGCTCCGTGAACCTGTTTCATTCCGCACGCAACATTGATCTCACCCGGAATCGCCAAAAGAGGGATCCTTTCCATTCCGTTTCTTCTGCAACGATTAGCTTATCATTGGCCTCAAAAAAGGAAATGAATATTTTGCAAGTATAGAAAGTATAATTAGCCTTACTGAGTTTCAGTCGTCCAAAAAATAAGTTGCAGATAAATTTCCCTTGATAGCGAATAGAGAGAACTAATAATCCATTAATAACAGTGTACGTATACTTCATCTAGAAACTTATTAACTTATAAGTAATAGATAGTAGCTTCGAAAAGTTAATTTTAAAAACAATAAGGAGTAATGGCTATTATATGACTATTATGCATATTTTAAAGCTATTTATGGTTAGTAGCCCTCACTCCATTTATATCGGTCATTTGATTATTAGAAACATGTATAGTCTAATCATTGGGGACTATTTCTAAACTCTCACGGCAAATTACTAAAACGACAGATTATGTTACAATCACTTATAATGTTTATTTTATTTAATAATTTGGGTAACTATTACAAAAAAAAAAAAAAAAAAAAAAAAAAAAAAAAAAAACTGAATAGGTTAGCTCAACAACAGCGTAACCCACAATGCGAATTTTTTTTCGGAAGAGCCTAAAATGTGCCAAACATCAATCATAGGGGACCAAAATATTCAGAAATATTTCGTTGCAGAACAAATCACTTAAAGATGAAACGAAAATCTGTGCCATCACAATCTAACGACCAGCAGTTGTGCCAGGAAGGGATATTGAAAAGGGCCATTTGACCTATCATGGTAGTTTTATGTTAATAAATTATTGCATCGCTATTTCATTTTTTTTCATATTCCTTCTGTTTTATAAACTCTTATTTTAAACGATAAATTATGTTAAATAACTTATAATGTTTATTTTATTTAACCATTTAGGTAAATATTACTTTAAAAAAAAAAAAAAAAAAATGAATAGGTCGCCTCAACAACAGCGTAACCCACAATGCGAAATTTTTAGCAGAGCCTAAAATGTTCTGAACTTTTTGAGCAATTTCTTTTTTAACTTTAAAATAATGTGATTGCGTTGTTTACACCTATATACACAACCATGTAAAACTTTCATTATTGTTGTCCTTTATATTACCGTAATGTGAAAAATAAACGCAACATATTTTTAAAATTCAAATAATGTTCATTTAAATGATATTTATACTGTTTCTTTACTTATTAGATCTGGTGGGATTTCACTTTGCACTCCTACCTCTTATTTCAGAGGCATACTAATGGTAACCCAAAGTTTAGTTTGAAACTAAATGAAATGAGTCGACATTACAGTGAACTAAGCACTGAAAAAAAAAGCAATAATTCTCGCTTTAAGTAAAGAAAATTTTTCTTGCCGAAATATTTGTAATAAAGTCGGTTGTGCTCCATCAACTGTGAGTAGGTTTTTAAAAGAATATCGGTCTTCTGGCTCCTTAGGATTTGAACATTTGCCTGGTCGCAAGAAAAAGACAAATGAAAGAGAAGATTGCATATTGCAACGGCTGTGTTTGAAAAACAGGACCTTAAAATCTACAGATTTAGCTGCATAATAGAATAGTTACAGCTGTTAAAGTCTGTGCATCAACTGTTTGTCGAAGATTAATAAAATCAGACAAAACGCCACATAAAAAACACTCTTAAATAAAAAAAAAAAGTGCGGCAGGCTCGTCTTTGCTGGGATTGAAAATACCAAAAACGGACACAAGAAGACTGATACTCTGTCATATTTTCTGATGAATCGAAATTCAATATCCATAGCACAGATGGAATCCAGTATGTGAGACGAAGAAAATGTGAGGTCCTAATAACTCAATGTTTAAAATCGACAGTAAAGTTTTCAGTGAGCTTTATGGTCTGGGGTTGTATTTTTCGTAAAAGTGTAGGTTCCTTAACTATTCTCGATGGGTCATTGCGAACCCATGGCCACATACATATTTAAAAGTAAATACAGGTTTTTAAACTGTTTGCATATATTTTTCACACTACTGTATATTATCTTTTTTATTTTATTTATCATTTTGTATCTTATTATTTTTATCTTATAAGAAACGATCTATTAAAGCATTAATGTGTACAATAATTTATACTCATGAACTCTTACTAAAGCAAAAATGCCGGCATAAATTTGTGCTACAATTACCTCGAAAATAAACATATTTTATGGATGCTGTTCCTTAGAGGAGTGGTTAGGAAGCATGGTCCAGAGCCAACAAGCTTTTTTCCCGATAGGCCAAATAGTGCGGGATTGAGGTTTACAACTCGGTCGCTAAGTCAAGAACAAGCCGCTTCCGAAGTAGCCTTAATACCACCCCTCGACTAACTCTCAAAATCAATTCACACCAACAGAGCCGGGGCTTAGGCCTAATTTCCACGGAAGGGGCTAAGTAAGCGCCATGTTATTGTCTACAGCTTCGGGGCAACTTAGATTACAAAAGTTCAAAAGGTCCTTCACCTGCAATAGGCTTGTATAAAGCCAAGGCAATGCGAAATTTCGGATTATTTTCAAGCCACTTCGGGCCTTAACAAACAATAACAAGAAGATATTAGGTTTCCATTACCTCTAAAATAACCGCCAATAAGGATATTACAGCAAAAATTTAAAACTTTAATATTAACTGCATTTAATAAATTATTATTTTCTAGTGAAACATTTAGCCATTTATGGATTTAAAACAGTTTTACGACCCTTGACTTTAGGTTTTAAAAGTTTCATGGGAAGTATGATGATAGAATAATAAAAATTTAAAAGAAGTTTGCGCCTTCGATGAAAAGAGAAAAGGGATTCTGTTTTTAAAAAATCATCCACTTTGATTTCTCTGGACAGGGGCTTTGAACGTATTCTGAGTCCTTAACCAAGGATTTGTGCGTATTTTAGTTAGGAATCTTCTCGCCTTGTTTTTGGCTGGAGGAAAAACTGTATCTTATTTTATTATATATATTTACAAAATGGTTGTAGGCCATCTTGAATAAACAGCTGTGTGGTACTCCGGGAATGATTGAGGGGAAAAGCACAGCTTTTTAAAGCTCTGAAGAACGATTTGACCGACATTTTATGAAATAAAATGTTATTAAGGCTGATGTTATTAAAAAGTAAGATATTTTCTAAAATTTAAAAAATAAATAAAACGAAAAAAAAAGATGGATGACACATACATTTTCTTAGAGGGACCCTTAGAATATCAACTTGTTTTGTGGGAGCTCATCTGACATAATGGAGGAATGCGTGAGAAAAATTCTCCACCATCAATCATGGAACCAGAAGCGAGACAAGACCTTAACCACGCATACAATTTCCATATCTTAGTCCTGTCACTGTAGGCCCATTCATCGCTGTGAAGATCGAGAAATGGCTTCTTATTTTCAGGTCTTCCTGTTTATCAATATAAATACAAGATAATATACACAGCGTTTATTGAGTCATAGAAAGGAAAGATAAAAAAAAAAAAAAAAAAAAAAAGAGGTAATGGAAAATATTCCAACTTTTTGGATAACCGGTTAAACATTTTTGACAAACTTTGGAGGAATAATAATTCTATGCTATAAAGAAATCGTTTACATATGATAATGCAATCAAATTGTAAAACTCTTGGTTCACCAGTGTACTTATTATAAATAAAAATATTTTTTATAATAAGCAGGGAAGTGCGGTATCTCAGTGGAGATAGAACGTGGAATTGTTATCTTGGATTCAGATTCGAACCTGATTGAAGCAGATAATTTATTTTATGTTAATCGATATCGTAATCTTTTTTTAATGAAATACCATTTAAGAATTCCAATCGTTACAATGAAATTCCTTTATATTTTATCATTATACCCAATTTAGGTAATGACACCGAACCAAGTGCTCCTCCAAATTCGTAATATAAATTTAGTATTTTATATATTGTATAATTTTATATATTTTGTAATTTCTTCTTCTCTAATTTGAGAAATGTCCATTGTTCGTATTATGTAGATGGATTCGTTGCCATCTATATTATTTATTGTCATCAGATTAGGCAGATTGTAATATTAAGTCAAATAAAACAACTTTACCAATGGAAAAAAAAAATGTCAGAATGATTATCAGAATTAACGACATAACGTTAAACATTTATTAAGTGTTTTAATTATTGATAGTATGTTATTTCCAATCTCTGGCGTAAGAAAGTTTGACAGGAGTTAACAGCATTACTTTTAATATTGATTAAGTGTTTTCCACCATGGTATATAAAGAGTTTTTGGGGGGAGTAATAATGGAGCATTGGCTAGTTGAATTGCCGTTACCTTAATTTATTTTACTAACATAAATAGGAAAAACATTATTTCAAATGTTTAAAATTTTAATTATTTCATTATGAATTACAGTAGACGGTAGTTACATATACTTACATTTAGATATCAATAGGTCAACAATTTAATTCCCACATATCGTCATCAATGGATTGTAGGAAAAATAATTTTCCTAAAACTTTACTACTTAATTTATTCACAGTTGGCTATGGTCCACCCTGTTCTAGAAAATTATTATTCTGTTGACACTGAAGCGGAACATATTTCTTAGACAGCATACATAAAGTTGGAAAAAGCGACATCTAGGATTAAAAAGTTGAACCAATTTTATAAGGTTTTATTACTTCTGTTTTAAAGAGACGTAGTTTTATTTCGTATTTTTATAGAGAAAACGATATCTCGTAAGGTACGTATCGATATAACGATATATCGTAAGAAAAATTATCTGCCTTAAAAATATCTTAACTGAAAAAAAAGAAAAAAACTGACGGCTGAATTTGATTCCCTGCTAAATCTCTTGCTTGAACAAGGTTGTTTTCTTTATATATATTTGTTTGTTTACTCTTTGTTTTTATTAGTTTTTTTTCAACTTAAACTTAAAGGACGTTGCGTTGGGAACCGTTAGGCAAGGGGAAAGGGCCAAGTGGGCAAATAGGGTAATTGATCCTCTCTCCATCAGTCTTGATACTAATCAAGTGGATTTAATACTAATAATAACGTGTAAGAATAAAGTATGGAATATATCTAGAAAATGTAGGTCAATGAGATATTAAGGAATTGTTTTCTTATTCTGTCACTAAGTCAAAATGACCTCCAAATTAAACTACAGCTGTCAGGTCTTCTCAACGGCGTGGTTTTGCGGTCTGTCAGAGAGCCTGAGAATTCTTCCCTTGTCCCGGGCAGTCTATTTACTATCCTTGGCCACAACAGCGCAGCATTCCCGCGGCTGCGATATTAGACCGAAAGTTAGAGGGAGTGGAAGCATCTCTTCTTGGGGACAAGGAAACTGGCCTAGTGTAATAGAGGCGGTTAGCTTACTAATTGCTTGCAACAACTTCTTCACCGAGCAATGTCGAATAATTTTCAGTTGTTGCTGCCCATACCTCGGGAATCCCATCTTGACCTCTGACATCAGAAAGAATAGTTTTGAACTACAACTCAACAGTTTTCAACTTATTAATGTTTTTTTGAACATTACACATTGGGGTAATGCAACACTAATGATGGACATTGGCGTGAATAAAAAAAACCCATTTTTTTTCTCCTTTCATTGTGTAGCTAAAATAAAAAAAAAAAGCGTTTTTCTGACATCTAGACTGTTCAAAAAAAAATACTTTTCCATTTTTACGAGTATGTACATAAAACAGCGGTGGTTTTATTATTCAAGATTCCTTAGCGCACCTAGGAAAAAAAAAAAAAAAAAAAAACGAAAAAAGTCGTTTACTTAAATTTTTTTTTTTGTTTGGTTTTCACCAACAATGTAACAAATTTAATTGAATTATAAAAAAAAATCCGAAAAAAAATCAAGTGGTACATGTAAGTACATATAGTTTTAAAAATATACATTATATACTTATATAAAATTCTTTTTTATTTATCTTAACCTTTACAAAGAGGTTATTGTTATGCTGCAAAATTAGGTTTGAAACGAAATGAGAACCATTGCTATAATATAAGTAGAAGTGGAGATATAAATTAATATCCAGTTCTCCCTCACTCACTGTGAGAGGGCCACTAAGAATGCTAAATCTATCTACAAAATATTCATTCGATTTCATATAAGTTTACCTTCTTAGGAACACGCGCAGCTTAAGCCAGCCGACAGGATATTCTATTCAACAACTTAATGAAGAACAACACATCCAATGTGGTCATGGAACGATTCACAGATCCTGAAAATAACGAAACATCAATTAATTGATATACATATGACTAAAAATAGAAATGCATGATAATTATATTAATATAAAGACTATAAGAAAATGTATATAATCATTAGCATCGCTTCTGTTAAGAGGATTCCTTTCCAAAGAAAAGTACATTAAATAATAAAATAAAATAAAAAGATGGAGTATATATATTCCTGTCATATGATAGTTTACTGTTTCTTTTTCTTGTTGAACTTGAAGATCATCTGGGTTGTAAAATGCTATGAGAATGTAGCGTGTTCCTGGGATTTCTTCGATGTGGTTTTCTTCTTGATGTAGACGTGTGTAAAGACAATTTACACTGGATGATTTTTGTAAAATATCTTGAATACATAAGTCATCGTGGTGAGATAAGTCAGCTGTATGACAGTGGTGAATGCTGTTTCTTTTGATACATTGATGATTAAGAAATTTAAAGTTGTTATTAATATTTAAGAGATATTTGAACTTTGGAATTATTGTTATGATTTTCATCCTTTACAATAGATGGAATGGGGTATAAATTATACAAACTATAAACAGTTTCTTCAAAAATTGGAAGTGCTAAAGTATAAATAATCTCATTTTCATGCAAAGCACATTGTACAGATATTGTGCGTTCTATATCTAGGATAAATTTAAATTGAAATGGATAAAGAAATTTGTTATTGTAATGTGGAGCTATCTTTTATAATTCTTGAAACAATGTTTTTGTATTAATTATAGCTGGATGTAGAATATTTAATTTACAAAATGTTAAAGAAGTTTCTATATCAGAAATAGTAGTAGAAATTAAAGAGAAAATAAGTTGGATGTGATCTAATAATTCTTTAATTGCTAACAAGTTAACTACGGTTCCTATATCATTAATTTTTCGTGCAATATGCAGCGTATTCTCTTGTATGGTTTTAATAGTATTATTAAATTGAGTAATTAAATCACTGTTTATGGAATATTGGTTATGTATTTGGTCAACAATCTGGTCCTGATTTTCTTTAAGAGTTTTCATTAATTCAGAAAATTCTTTTTTATCATACGCATCTAAGTTACCGGTTATACCTTTATAATAGTGCCTAAAGCGTTTATTAATCCTCTTTTAACTCGGTTATCCTGGTATCATGTAGTTTAATATTATTTATTTTTTCGTTAATTATAAATCTTGTACTGTTAATTATATTAATGTGAACTTTTAATTCTTTTAATACTGAATTGTTATAATGTGATTCATTTAGGTAATTTTCAAATTGCCAATTTACGAAAAGATATTCCGTAAATAGTGGTCCTAAGTCTAAGAAGTGTATTATTGTGTGTTGGGATGTTTGCAATTTAGCGTGTCCTAGGTTGATAGGTATGACGCCGAGGTTAGAAGTAACATTTTTTTATTTCTATCATCCCTGCAGTGAGAGTTGATACTAACCTAAAAATTAAATTATAAAAATTAAAGTCTAATCATTTAATTATACTATTTTATTGTATAAAATATTTTCCATAATTTGGCTTATAATGCCATCTCTTAAACTAGTAAGAGTTCATATTCCCTGAACTCGTTATGTTGTTTATCAACAATAATTATTCTTTTTATCATTCTTTATTTTTTTTTTTTTTTTTTTTTTTATTATTGTTATATAGTTTGGGCATTTTATCTGCCATCTTTTCACATCAATATAAGTCGTATCCAGCGACCTTATTGTGTATATTAAATTATTATTTATATTAAATTATTTCTTATGCTTTTTATTTTAAAGAAAAATAAAATTATTTTAAAGCAAAAAAAAAAATTATTTACTAATATTAAAAAAAATTAGTTTTAAATAAACATAATTATTATAGCTTGTAATTATAGCTTGTCTTAAGCGAAAGAATGTGTCCGGTGCGAGTGCTTTATCTCAGTTCTAAGAATGCTGACTCGGTCCAGCTCTTTCATCTGGGGGTCTACCAACATGGTATGTTTGTCTTTTCTTCTGCGGTCTCTTTATATTTTTTAAATGAATTTTTTCTCGCGTGTTATAATGTTTTTATCAATTACAGCGGTTTTACTATGTTTAATTATTTTTTTAATCTTTTTCCTTTTTAAATTTATTTTTTAATTTTGATTGTTTTTGCCTATTAGCTACAAATACTGTTTCCGGGATTTCGTTTGGCAATTCTTCGCGATTTTTATTCATCCTGGTTATATATTTTTCTTTTGCTACCTGATTCCTATGATTTATTTGTTCATGCAAAATTTTTACTCTTTCTTTATGTTTTGCAACATAATCATTTATGATTTGATTATTGAGATCTATTGCAACGGGCGAGTCTATATCTAAATGTCCAGATATTATTTCGATTGGCTTTAGTTGTGTGATGGAATGAATAGTGTTGTTATACGCGAGTACGGCATATTTAATTTTTTTTTCCATTGCGTCTTTTTTTGAATTCGTCTCTATTATTTAATAACCGTAAATGTTCTATTAATGTGCTATGAAATCTTTCAATGGGTCCGTTTGATTGAGGTGATTGAGTAGCTGTATAATGTAGTTGGATTCTGTGTATTTTAATAAATCGGATAATAATGAGTTTCTAAATTCTAAACCGTTATCTGTTATTATTTGTTTTGGTAACCCGTGATGAGAAAAATGAGAAATTAATTTATTAACGACTTCAGTTGCTTGACCATTTTTTAATTTATAAACTTGCGCAAATTTTGAAAAGGAGTCGATTAGAGTTAAATATTTTTTGTTTTCTAGTGTGATTGTATCCATGTGAACTATTTCAAATGGTTTAGATGGTGTTTGAGTAACGTTATATTGGAGTTTTAAAGGATTCCGATCATATTTTGATACCGTACAAATTTCGCAATTATTAATTTGAATTCGAATTAAGTTTTTCATATTAGGCCAATAATACAATCTTTTTATTCGATTAAATGTTTCCTCCGAACCGCGGTGGTTTGTTTTGCCAATGTGGTAATCATTTATTAAACTATTTTGTTCATCAGGATCTTGAATATCGATTAATCTACTTGTAGTTTTTACAAAATTTAATTCCGAATGTTTAAAATATTTTACCATGGTTTCATAAAATTGGGTATAAAAATCAGTTTCAAAGAATAAATAATATTTAACTTTTGGTTCAACGAATTCTTTAATTAATTTTATTATATCTTGTTCGAAATTTTCCTTTGATATCTGAGCGATAATTCTGTTTTTAGTATTATTAAACAGTTTTCGATTTTGGGTTTCGCGGGATTAATATCAACTAAATTTAAAATAATCTGATTTTTTCCTAAATTTACTCGAGAGTCTGCTATTGGTATTTCGATTATTGTATTTCCTAAAGTATTAGAGTGAACGGAATTTGTTTCAGATTCTTCTGTTATATTATCTAAATTTTCATTTTCATCAAAATTTACGATAAGAGATGCATTTTCCGATGTTTCATTTTCGCGGTAAAATTGTTCTATTAAATCATTAATAATAGTATCAGGGTCTTCAGATTCTGTTAAATTAATTTCTACTCGCGATAGTGCGTCAGCGACTTTGTTTTCATGACCTTTCTTATATTTTATTTCAAAATTAAATTCTTCGAGTTTTAGTTTCCAACGATATAATTTTGAGTTTGGATCTTTTAATGATTGTAACCACTGAAGTGGTTTGTGATCCGTTTGAATGATAAATTTTCTGCCATAAAGATATGGTCGGAAATATTTGGTAGCCCAAACAATAGCTAGAAGTTCGCGTTCAATAGTGGACAGTTTTGATTCACTTTCGTTTAAAGTACGGCTCGCGTAAGCTATCGGAAGATCTCGTCCTCCGTGCGTCTGTGACAATACAGCGCCCAAGGCTACGTTTGATGCATCTGTCGTTAAACAAAATGTTTTGTTGAAGTCCGGATATTGCAGGATGGGATTATTAATCAAAATATTTTTACTGGTTTCAAAACTATCTAAATAATTTTTATCCGCGATGTTAATTTTCGATCCTTTTTTTAAACATTGGGTCAAAGGTTTTGTGAGGTGTGCAAAATTTGGAATAAAACGGCGATAATATCCTAGTAGTCCAAGGAAAGCTTTAATTTGTTTAGTAGTCTTCGGTATGGGATAATTTTTATAGCAAGGATTTTATTAGGTTTGGTTTTACTCCGTTTGATGTGACGAGATGTCCTAAATATTCTATTTCCTTTTTTAGAAATTCGGTTTTATCGGGCTGAATTTTTAAGTTAGATTCTCTTGTTTTTTAAAAAACTTGCTTTAAAATTGATAAATGCTCCTGAAGGGACGTACTGTAAATTATTATATCATCTAAATAGGCAACACAATTTGGAACGCCCATGAGTATGTTGTTAATCACTCTCATAAATGTTGGTGGACTATTTTTTTTAATCCAAAAGGTAACCTTAGGAACTCGTAATGACCGTTTACGGTTGAGAATGCTGTTTTAGGGATACTCTCTTCATCCAATAAAATTTGATGAAACGAACTTGTTAGGTCGATTGTTGAAAAGTAACTGCTTTTGCCTAATTTATCCAGCAGTTCGGTTATATGCGGAATAGGATACTTATCATCGACCGTTTTCCCCCCCTCATTTAATTTCCTATAATCAATTACTATTCTCCACTTTTGTATTCCCGATTGGTCTAATTTTTTTGGAACTACCCAAATTGGACTATTGTAAGGTGAAAAAGAAGGGCGAATGATTTGTTGCTCTAGCATTTCGTCAATTTGTCTTTTCACTTCGTTTTGAAATATTTGAGGATATCGGTAATTTTTAGTATAGACTGGGATCTCGTCTTTAGTTAGGATTTTATGTTTGATTTGCGTATTTGCAGTTAGTGGAGTACCTTTTAAATAAAATAGATCAGAATATTGTTTTATTAAATTTTGAATTTCTTTTTTTTTCTTCTTCGTTTTAAATGGTCCGTGCGAATAAGATTTTGACTTCATTGAAATCTGATTCTTTTGTTTAATTAAATTTATATTATGAGATTCGTTATTTTTAAAAATTCTGATTGGTTTCACAAGGATTGGGGTTTTAATAGTTAATCTAAATGACCGATCGAATTATTTTTTACCGTACATATAGCTTCGTTATTTTTAATTGAAATTAAACCTTCATGAATTTTAAGACAATTATTGAAATCGGTATGAGGAATGATTCCTTCTCCATTTGAGATATTTTTGATTGGAATTTTGATTACGGTTTCAGAATCGTTGTTTAAGATGTAAGTATATTCAGATTGAGGGGGTCTGTTGTCATAATGAATTGTTAAATTGCCAAAAGGTGTGATTAGTATATCATTTACTAAATCAATTTTCGCACCTAATAATTTAAGACTGTCTGTTCCAAACAATAAATCGAATTTAGGATGGAAGTCAAAAATGCCAAATTTCAGGGGAGTTTTGGTGTTGGGAAATAATTTAGATGAATCTACATTAGCGTTAAAATTTGTATAGAAGAACCGTGCGCGCTAGTAAGTTTAAATGGTTCGTGAGTAATGTTATTAAAAAAATATTTATTTGCTACAAGGACGGATACAAGCGATTTTGTGCACGCAGTGTCTATTAGAATTTTTAAGTTTGACTTTGGTGGAATTATATATGGAAGAGCACTAAAACGGGTTAAATTAAATAGGTCTATTACGTCCATGGTTCCTGTGCTAGGCTGGGATCTAAAAAATTACTTTGATCACTATCCAGATTATTTTTTGATCAGTGTATGTTGATTTTCTTGATGATCGTCTGGAAATGATACAGTGGGATAGTCGGGTGGTTGAGCATTTGGTAATTCAGTAATTTGGGATTCACTTACGGACTGTTCCGAGTTTAGATTATGAAGTTCTTCAATTTCTAGGTTTGGGTTTTTCCGAACTGGGGTATTGAGAAAAGATTTAAATTTTACACTTTGATCAGGTTGTCTCTGATATTGGGAATTACTTCTATAATTACTATTGACATCATAGGGGTTGACTGATTAGGTTGTTGGGGTCTATATTGATGATATTGGTGTGGTATATATTGATTAGGTTGTTGGGTCTATATTGATTAGGTTGTTGGGGTCTATACTGATTAGGTTGTTGGGGTCTATACTGATTTGAGATTACATTTTTAGCAGGTTGAATTGCTTTGTACTGGTTTACTGGGAAATAGTTTATAAATTGTTGGCGATTTTTGTGTATTGGTTTGTTATGGTTTTTGGTATATATATAATATAATGCTTGTTCAAGTAAATAGCATTTCATTGGAGGAAGATAAATCTATTAAAAGTTATATATATGTAGGAACTGTTGAAAAACACTGCTTAATGGAATTCAAGGGGCCAAACAAGAGAAAAAAAAAAAAAACACACTTTTAAAGGCAAGATAAAATTGCCAACGCAGTCTTTGTAAAATATTAGTTGTATTTTTTTTTCATTAAAACCAAAACTGTAAGAAGTCTACTGTCCAATCTAATTAAATTCTAGAAATGAATTGAATTGTATAAAAAGTTGAAAAGAAAATTCTTCCAGCGAAACTTTTTTTTGGTTAGCCAACAAAAGTTGTTCTTGGCTAGGTAATCATAGCCAGGTATGATCTGATTATTGAAAAACGGGTAATGCATTTAATTTTGACCGTTGAATTTGATGAGGTCAGATAGCAAGTACCAATTCAGTAAGCCCTTTCTACTTGGCTAATGAGTTAAGGAAAGGTACAGCCAGGTTAGCATAGGTTCTACCAATGTCATTGTGAGCAAATGTTAAAATTAGGATATAAAAGAGGGAGTGAATGGTATGTATAAGCACTGCAGGAAAAGTAAAAACAAAAGTGTTGAACAAAGAAGAGTAAGAAGTTCCTGTGAAAAAAGGCAAAGGTAGTCTGTTACGATGCAGAAACAGAATGAGATGCAAGATGAATGCGAATTGTTTGAAAGAAATCGCGTTTTGAATATCAGAAATGAGCGCGTCCATCCACGTCAGTTTTTAAATATTTTATTTTACACCAGCAATATTATTAAGTAAAGAAAATATCTCAGAAAACCTAATGATGAACTTTAACAAGAACATGTACATAGGAGAAATTCAAAAGTAACAAGAGAGCCTTGTATCTCAGTTTAAATACACCAATAGTTTAGGAAGTATGGTAACAGGAAATTAGTTTTTATTAATATGTATAAAAATATTAAAAAGCTCCCTCCAGCTGCACCAGTAAACACTGAAATATACGAGACTACTATATCTCACTATTTTGCAACATGTAACAGCTGATAGATTAATAATAATTTAGAATATATTTTAAAAGAGTTTGTTTGTTTTTTTCGTTTAACGTCACTTTATGCTGATATGGCTAATCGGACGATGCTACGGTGGGAGTCCTAAATTTTGCTTATCCAGGTATAATTAGGATAGGGATCTTTAACGAGTACCTGACATCGCACAGGCTCGGGACCCTTATTTTACGTCCCTTCCGAAGGACGGCATAGCTAAGGATTTTTTACTCCCTTTAAAAAAATCCTAAGGTCATCTGCCGGGCTGCGTACCCGCGATCTTGGGTTTAGTAGGCTGCTATGCTAACCACTACACCACAGGTGACCCCCTTTTAAAAGAGTGATAGCGTAATATTATAGCGTACTATGTCTTACAAAGGTTAAGATCTAAAAGAAAACTCCTTGTAAGTGAATATTTATTTAAATTATTCTAAACCAATATTATCCCAAGTCACATATAACACAAAAATAAGATTAAGAAATTAATTAAGATAAATAAAATAAAAGCTTAAAATATCTTTTTTACTTTTTTTTTTTTTTTTTACAAAACATAGTAGACCAAATATACCATCAAACGGAATATTTTCATTCATTCATCCCATTTCACGAAGAAAGGACGAGGAAAAGGCAAAGAATGTATCAGATGGTTTGGAATCTTTTCAATATCCATGTATACTTATTCTTGTGCCGTTGATTAAAATTTGTGAGGAACTGCGGAGCAATTATTTTCCAACAATAATTGGTTACGTGATGCGGAAAACGGACTCAATATCGGCTTGCAGAAAATTTCCTCATCATGCCAACTCGGTTGGACGTCCAGCTATAATGCGATCCGTTCCGATGCATAATAGTTGGTGCTAGTGTAAATGCAAATATAAAAGCTACTGGGCAAGCTTATATTAAAACTAAAAAACTTACATTGATTTTTTTTTTCACTTTATTGTTATTTTGAACTGCAAACAATATATTCAATAAGTAAATATGTGAAAATTAATTACAATGATATTTTAAAAATTTGTGAAGAACTGCTCATTAGTAGCACTTCAATAAGTGCTCTACATTAAAAAGTCCCTTTACAGACGCCTAAAAGGATTATCGGGAATCGAGTGAGAAGCAAGTTGGAAGACTAGTGGATTCGAGTGGTTGTTTGGGACCTACTTGCAAATTAGAAGCATTAAGGATTTTGTATTCTAAGGATTAGATACGAGAAGAATTAGAAGGTTTAATGGAGCCACACAGCTCAACTCTGTATGTCCACATGGGTCTCATTACTATCATGTAAATAAGTCTTTTGTAATAAATTGGAAGCTTTGAACGCTTGTCAATTTAATGTTTTAGTATTCGAAAACGGAAAGCAGTTTCTGGTTGTTTGGGTTTCGTACAATTGGATTTATGTTAATGCAGTGCGCTAATATAAGTTGAAATTGTATAAACTATTCCAAACCTATAATGAGACCCATAACCTCACTATCTAACTCCTATTCCAAATCATCCCACTGTAAATAACTGTGCACCATTTTTCCTTCTAAGAAAATAAGTAATGTTGTTTATATTCAGAATGAATACACATGTAAAATCAAAAGAGTTTAGGAAATAAAAAACCCTAGACGTTAGACTTATACTTATTTCATAATTTCCTATTTTAGTTTATTTCCTTTCCTCCTTTTTCTTAATATTTTATATATTAAATAGGATAAAATATCTGATGAAGATGACTTAGATTTTGGAGGCTTGGAAGGGATAACAAACTGTGAGGTGAGCTAGAGGACTAAGGATGGGAAGTTTATGACGGGCAGACAGGCGGAAAAATGACGCTGCTCTGGTCAGTAGGCATTGGTCCAACTGACTCTCTCACGTACTGACCACACTGAGTTATTTCACCCTAGGGCGGCCAACATATGGCATCATGGCACTACACTCCCATTTCTCTTTTTAAAGGCTCCATTTTTAAGAGGGAAAATAAAAACAAAAATTAACGGGAACCAAAAATGTTGAGAATGAATAAATAAATAAATAAATAATAATATATATATATATATATATATATATATATATATATATATATATATAGAGAGAGAGAGAGAGAGAGAGAGAGAGAGATATTAATTTCAGATTTCATAATTCAACATAAATTCTTTGAAGGAAGAAAAAAGTTTCGTTTATTCTTATTTTTTTAAATAGAACTCGTTTCATTACCTGTGGGTATTTATTTTAAATAATATTATTTATTATTATTATTATATTCATGATAATATTAGTTTTAGATACATAAGAGATCGGTATAATTGAAAAAAAAATAGGACCCTTTAGCAGTAAATAGCTATTTTCACCGTTTTTATTAGACACACTGATGGGTACTTTTAAATTAGCCGCCTTTAAAAAATAATTGATATTCTTATTTATAATCTGTTTTGTTGGGAACTACAGAACCTCATCTAATATCTACTTCATAGATAGCAAGCTAATTACCCTAAACCATCGTTTCTCCCGATAAAGCAATTAAAGAAAAATAAATAAAAGCGAAAGAGATTAACAGAGAGTGAAATCCGTATGTTCTGTATGAACAAGTCTTAAAACCGCGTCGAAAATTTCTTAATTTTCTACCATGTCGATCTTCTGTCCCCTAGTGTCCCGTGAATTGTGTTAAACGGGAAGAGAGAGAGTGTCCTAATTAAATTTTTTTTTTTTTTTTTTTTTTTTTTTTTTTTTTTTTTTTTTTTTTTTTTTTTTTTTTTTTTTTTTTTTTTTTTTTTTTTTTTTTTTTTTTTTTTTTTTTTTTTTTTTTTTTTTAAAGCCCCTTATTTTTATTAGTTCTGTTATGCTTAATATTTTATTTATTTATTTTTCTCCTTGTACTGTAACTAGATTACATTTTAAGGAATTTATAAGTGATAAATATAGGTTTGAAAATTTTTGATTTAATTTCTTTATTATTAGATGATGGGGGTTCATCTTTTATTTGAGCTGGCCTAACCTAACAACTTAAACTAAAATTAAAACTTAAATTTATTCACGCATTGTAATATATTTCTGCCAACGTTGGGGAGCTGGACTTTCTATAAGTTTATTGAACAAGTTATTCCCGGACAGTGGTAATTTTGATTGAAAATTTAAATGTTTTAGATCTATAATTTCTTTTATTGTCTGTAATTGAAGCTCTTTAGTTATTAATTTTGACTTTTTCTTTTCGAATGCTGTTCCCTTTACTATTTTTCTAATAATTCCTTTTTGAAATGATTCTAACCGTTTTGTCATTGTTTTTGACATATGAAGGAACATCGGTGCTCCATAGAGTAATGCCGGCCTCAAAACGCATTTATAAATTATTAGCTTGAGCCGTAGTGAAAGACTCCTTGATAGCAATAGGTGATAAAGTTTGTATGATTTTGTCCGTACAGTTTTAAGTTTCTTTTCAAAATGGGCGGAAAACGTCATATGTCTGTCAAAGTAAATGCCTAAATATAATAATTTATTAGAAATTTTGTTTGTATGTCCGTTAAATTTAAAATTAACTGGGAGTTTTTTCTTTCCTTTTTGAAATGAAAATATCGTACATTTAGTTTTATTAACATTCACGTCAATATGAAGTTTTCTTAAACCGTCAACAATCTTTTGACATGCTACTTCGGCTTGACTGAGGGCCCTTGTGGCATTGAGGCTACTGCTTGTGATAGCTAGGTCATCAGCAAAAGCGGTTACACTGGATTTGTGGTATTTAGCTCCAACAATGTTTGCTGTATATATAGAAAAAAGGATCGGTGACAAAACCGCTCCTTGTGGGAAACCACAAGTAAGAGGTACTTCTTTTGAAGAGGCTTCTCCAACTTTTACCACTATATATCGTTGGCTAAGAAACGATTTAATAAGTGAAAATAGTTGATCTGGGCATTCATTGTCTATTAACTGTTGACATACTATGCCGTGCGAGACAGCATCAAATGCCTTTGAACAATCTATTGATATTAATGCAGTGGCCGTGTTTCTATTGAATTTTGAGATACTTCATTTTGCAATTTCACCAAAGGGTGTTCAGTGGATAGGTGTGTCTGAAATCCTGCTTGTTCTGGTGTTATTATTTCTTTATCCCTGCAGAATTTCTTCAAATATTCTAGGATAATTTTCTCGAATATTTTTGCTATATTTTTCCCGGTTTAAGTAATGGGAATAACGTGGCACATTTCCATGCTTTAGGGAAATACCTCAGTCTGATGCAGGTATTAAAAAGGTTTACTAAACGGGCTATTCCCCTTCTGGGAAGTTTTTTCAGTAGTACTGTTTGTATGCCATCGCATCCAGGTGCTCGGTTTCCATTTGTTCGACGAATTATCGCTTTTAGCTTTTTAGGTGATATGTACATGTAATTATCCTCTGTATCTGCTGTTGGCAATGAATTCAAATCTCCAGTTCGCCTAGTGATATCTTCATCGAAATATTTTGCTAACTTTTCGGCCTTTTGCTCTGCTGTTAGTAGGATGTCTCCTTCGTGTAATCTTACCAACTTACTAGTCCTTGTTTTATTTTTCAGAATTTTCCAAAATTTTCGATAGTCACCGTGAGTAGCTCTAAGTTTTTCTTCCCATATATCCGTTTTCCATATTTTCAACAGATTACGAATCTGTGTTGTAAGGGAGTTCAGGATTTTCTTTACGGAATTGTCTCTTTTTCGGTACCATTTATTTTTCCAGTAGTTGCGCTGTTTTATAAGCTGTAAAATATGCTCTGGAGGGGACCATAAGCAAGATGGTACTGGAGTAAACTTAGGAATCGCTATGTCAGCAGCTGCCTTTATGGTTTTATTGAAGAATATCAATTCCTGGTCTATGTCTTCTATTGAAGAAAGCGTCGGGACTAGTCCTAGTTGATGATATATTTGATTTCGATATAAATCCCAGTCTGCTTGTTTATAACTATATCTCGAGGGGATTTGTTGTTCCACATTTCCTAATACATTATACAAAACAGGCCTGTGATCAGATGTTATAAAATCTAATGCAGTACATTTTGTAATCTTATAAGCTTGTCTCGTCAGTAATAAGTCGATAGTGAAAGTGATTTTTGAGTTTGCTCTGTGGCGGAACGTGTGTGTTTCTGGATGAACGACTGTAAATAGTGTTTTTGCAATAAGTTGGCCAGCTTTATTATTCTTTGCATTATTCCAAATAGTGTGTCGAGAATTCAAATCCCCAATTATCCAGTGGTTACTCCGTTTGGCACATTCTTTTAGGATTTTCTGGAATTCTAGGAGAGAGCTTCGCGGGCGTCTGTATAAGGCGGTTATGCGAATTAATTGCTGTAATTTCACCTGTATTGTGAAATGATGGATCGTATTATCGGTGATGTTGAACGGAGAAGGCAGTATTTTCCAAATTGTTCCATGGCGTATGGCAATAAGAACGCCACCGTAAGGGTCAGTTAGGTTCTCAGTGACAATTGAGTATCCAGACAGATGCATTGTTTTGTTATTTAATCTTGTATCGCTTATAACAGCGATAGTAGGTTTTATCAGCGCCATCAACGTTTCTACTTCCCCTAGTTTGCTAGATAAACCGTCGGCATTGAAGTTTAAAAATTGTTATTTCTCTGCTCATTTTGAGGTTACGACGTTAACTAAAGTTTGAATAAGTTGTGTAATTTGGTTCATGTATCTATCCAAAAAACTTGTTATTTGGCCAAGCCAAGGAGGTGACTCTTCATTTATGTTATTTGTTACGTCTGAATAGCTTTTAGAACCCGATGTTTTCTTATAATGCGTATTTCTTGGTGCTTCTTTAATGTCTGGTTGCAATGTCGTTGTTGGTACTGATCTTCGCTGAATCATTTTTGACTCTAGTTCTAGTCGCTTTTGGCATAATCTGTAGGATGCAACATGAGGTCCTTGACAGTTTTTACATTTTGGACTCTCTTGTGTAGTACATTGCGTAATATCATGGGGTCCGCTACAGCGAACACAGACAAATTTCCTGCCACAATGATTTTTAGGTAACAAACGCCTTACGGCAAACACGAACCACAATGTGGCGATCGATTAGTTTTGATATTTGAATACCACCATGATATTAGTTAGAAGACGGCCTCATTTTTTTTATATTGCAAATGATGGTCTGTGGCTTTTTTATTTTCAAATGTAATCGGGTTTTTTTTTTTCATTAAAAAATGTATGGACATTGATTTGCTAAAGATCCTTTTCAACATTAAGACGGATTAGTTACTACAACTAATTGCGAGACCTTTAGACGTTTTAAGTTTTTAACTTTGAAAGTCATTCATTAGTTGGTATTAAAGTGTATAACGATTTTATATCAGGATATATATATGGGATTTGAACAAGCAGCTAAAGCACGGTACAAAGTTAATTTGTAGTTTCAAGATCATACAAAAATGCTCTTCTGTTTCACTTATTACACTTATTAGAAGTCCGTTCGGACGATATCTTAATTATTGATTTCCACATAAATCAAATAAAAATTATATCATTAATATTTTTTAAAATATTGACATAACTCAATGGTGTTAACGGATAATTAAATACATTATTATAAATAATTGGTTTTAATTTCGTTGAACAATGCACAAACTAAAAGGAATTTTCCAAGTAAAAAAAAAAAAAAAAGAAACATTTACAAAGTGTATATGTCTGGGGCATACAGTGTTTAAAGTGTGACAAAATTCAAGTACCTCGGTACGATTATCGCTGACAAAAGCAAAACATAGGAAGAGAAAATAGTCAGAAACTTGTTTGTTTATTTTGTTTAACGTCACTTTATGCTGCTATGGCTAATCGGACGAATAGTCAGAAACTAAAATGGCAACAAATACTACAAGTCACTCAAGGAATTATTTTTAATTGAGACATTACCCGGGAGATCAAGGTGAGAACATACAAGACAATTCTTCGACCTGTAGTGAAGTATGGCAAAGGCGTGTTTTGCTTGTTTGTTTATTTGGGCTTAACACTCTTATTTATTCCAACTAGGACAGGAAGGACGGTTTATCCAACAGGTCACCAATCAATTCTAACCAGGGTGGGATGGCCAAGATTCATTTCGTGGGTCCGCCTCAAAATAAATTTTAACACCCACCCAGGTGAGATTCGATCCCACGACCTTCAGTAACGTGCGTAGTAAGACCATCCCCCGACTAATTCGGCCATCGAGTCCTCTGGCAAAGGCGTGGATCATCGCAAAGCAAAAGGAGTGGCACCTGCATACATGGGAGACGAAAATTATTAGAAAATTATACGGCTCTGCCAAAGCAGAGAATGGTTAAGAATAATGACTCGGATCATCTCTATGAGGAGAAGACGAGGGCTCGTGTACGAAAAATAAAGGAAGGATACGATGGTTGGGATAAGTGCATCGCATGAACAAGGAAGTATTCCCAAGGGAGGGGATGGAAGGACACCCGGAAAGGACAAGAGGAAGAGGTACACCCAGGTTACTGTGGTTTCGAGGAATGCCAGAATGGAGAAGAGCTGCAGAGGATCGGTCAGAGTGGAAAAGGCAAACGTCCTATAGCATATATATATATATATATATATATAGGACGACTTATATATATATATATATATATATATATATATATATATATATATATATATATATATATATATATATATTCAGTACTGGAGAAGAATGGTAAAATTCTAATCCCGAAATAGATTGGAACCTACCATCTTCAGTTTATCAGAAATTGCAAGATTAAAGCTCTAATGCCCGCCCCTACCGATTTGTCACCAATGCGTAATTAATTTGCATATCATAGTCATATTTACTTGTATTATTTTATATTTTGTACTAAGCAAAATAAAAGTACATAATTATAGTAATAATAATAATACAATAATTTTAAAAAACATTTCATGCATCCGTAAATCTAGTAACTATTCAAATCGGCTTGGTACATTTTATACCGCAATGAAAATTTCCTTGTATTCGAAGTAGACTTGTTACTAGATGATTGCTGGGCTGAAAGTTGAACTTGATTTGTAACAATTGTTACTCAATCCGTCAATGAAATAAACATTTTGATCGGCCAGGATAGGACTACAATAACAAATGATGGGAGGACAACGGAGCACTCGGTTCTGCTCGACTGATAACAAAGTGGCTGGAACGTGTAGCCGTAGAGGGAACAGCGTTTCCAATAAATTGGCAAACAAAAAAGAAGAGAACCCGGGGCCAGTAGATTACTGAAATTGAATGTATTGGCAATTAACCTGATTGCCAGTGAGTGGTTTATTAGCCTAATCCTACTTTAATTAACAGATCCCTTGGCAAGGCCTAGGCTTAGTGACACCCCATCCTTCACGCTTTATTTTTTTTATTTCGGAGAAGGACCTTTCTTTATTTTACTTTACCTTATTCACTGTTCCATCACGTCTATAATGGTTTCTTTACCATTTTCAATTGGTTATAGGAAAGCTTGAAATTGATAAAAAAACTGAAATAATTATCTTTCTTAAGCCAAGAATAACGAACACCACCACTGAATTAAATAATTTATGGATAAAAATATACAAACTGCTTTAAAAAATCGGTTGGTGTTTAATAGTTTAATCCTCCACTAAAAGTTTTTCCCCTTCTTTATTATCCATTGTACACCTGTGCCATTCGCCTCAATAAAACAATACATAAAATGTGGCTTAATAGAGGGATACAACAACTGGGAATTATTACTCAGATAAATTTTAAAAGATTAATATAAATAAAATTTTTCATTATATTTAAATTAATCTCTCTCTCTCTCTCTCTCTCTCTCTCTCTCTCTCTCTCTCTCTCTCTCTCTCTCTCTCTCTCTCTCTCTCTCTCTCTCTCTCTCTCTCTCTCTCTCTCTCTCTCTCTCTCTCTCTCTCTCTCTCTCTCTCTCTCTCTCTCTCTCTCTCTCTCTCTCTCTCTCTCTCTCTCTCTCTCTCTCTCTCTCTCTCTCTCTCTCTCTCTCTCTCTCTCTCTCTCTCTCTCTCTCTCTCTCTCACTCTCTTTCTCTCTCTTTCTCTCTCTATCCATCTAGCATTTTTTTAAAATACAATCTAGTTCTTTGGTTGAAGAAGTGTGCAAAGAGATATAAAAAAATATGAAAATATAAATTAATTAAACTTGTGTTTTGTAACATAACCCCTTCATTTACTAAGCCCTCCAATAGTGAAATAATGGGACATTTTATTAGCTCTGTTATTGGATTTATCTAAAAACTGTTTTAATACGAATTCTAGATCGCGTAAAGTGCAGTCAATGTTTGCGAATCTAATCACCAGTTAAGAGTAAAAAAAAAAACAATAATGCAACTTTTATTAAACACGGACACTTCATCATAAATTTATTTCCGATCACGGTCTTAATGGCATAATCAAACCGAAATATCAATGAGAAAACCTAAAAGCACTCTGTAGACTGAAGGGCGAAACCATAGATTCGGCCAACTGTCACGGTCACATTCAAAGAACTATTTGAAACCCCCCGCCCTCAATTTGTACATTAGCGAGATGACGGTGAGATTTCCTGCAGGACTACGCGCCGATGGCCGCTAACAAAGCCACCACCCTCTCAATCAAAACGCAGCTTCATTTAACAGCTATTTACCTCCCTTGCATCATTAATTTCATGCATTTTCATATCCCAAGTTCCATTACCTAATTAAAGAACGCGATACAAAACTCATTTAACAAATATAAAGCAAACATTTCCGACCAAAATAAATTTTAAAGTATTTTCCATCTACAACTATTATTTTTAACTTTTTATTTGTTACAATTTATTCTTTGTATTTGAAACGCAAATAAACTTTGATTGAAATGGCGTACGATATTATTTCAATTTTTCCGTTCTAATTTCAATATATTCTTTCTCTTATGGATTTTGTAGTGCTAGGTTTTTTCTTTTAAAACATTACAATATTCTACTAGTTATGATGACATATTTGCCATCTTCAATTCAAATATGCAATATATAGAATAGAATTAAAATTAAACTTTATTCTGGGACTATGTCCCCTAACAATAATACATCGTACAGAAATAAATACAATAAGTCTGGTTATTGACAGATAAAACAAAATAAATTAACAATCTTACTAACTATTTAAGATGCTATAAATAGATAACAAAAACAGATACAGGAAAAAACGAATGAAATACAAATTATGAAAATCCAATAACTGTAAGAAGAAAAAAAAAACCATGTACAACCTCTGAATGTTTTTTTTTTAATCAAGTTTTGCTAATTATTACCATTCTGGAAAGGAAGGAGGTATTGAAAGAGAAAGGATTTAAATGTGGACAGGGATGGAGCAGCATGGATATTATGGGGTAATAAATTCCATTAAGAAGTTGCATGGGAAATAAAGGAATGGTCAAATGATGCACTTTTATGGGAAGAAGTATACAGGTCTGAGGAGCGAAATCTTGTAGTGCGAGAGGAAACCGAGGATCTGAATTGGAAGTTGTTATTGATGTAAGAGGGACTGAGATAAATAAAGGTTTGATAGAGGAAGGAAGCTAGGAAGTAATTTCGGCGAGATGAAGAATAAAGCCATTTTAACTCTGTATACAAATGTGATGTGTGGGAACCTAAATATAAACATAATGAAACTATTCATTAGTCTGCTAACCCTACTTTCGAGTTCCGACGTCAACCCACCATTTACCACACAGCTATAGTCAAAATGGGAGAGAATAAGGGAAGAAACAAAGAGTTGAAGAATAGGTTTTTGGAGAGAATCCAGGGAAAAATAGAATAGATCAAGGATGGATATAGCCCGTCAAAAGATTTGAGAAATATGAGGTTTGGTCGCAAGTAATTCCAAAGTTTTTAACTGTTGAGAAAAATTGAATAGGTTGGAAGTTTATAGACAGGAGTATAAAGGCAAGGAAGGGATGTTAAGCGGGTATTAGAACCTATGATAATTGCCTGTGTTTTTTAAATATTTAATTTTAATTTGTTATCAGAGGCCCAGGTGCAAATGCCATTAAGGTCCTCTTGGATAAGGGAGAATGATTTTTTCCTTTAATCAGAGAGATGAAAGGATTATATAGGTGATAGGAGCTGTGGTAAATGGAATTTAATAAATCATTTATATATGCTCAAAAAAGGGAAGGAGAGACACTGGAACCTTGAACTACCCCTGATGTCAGTGGAAGAGGAGACGAAAGTGGTTGGCATGGTATGGATACTATTTGAGTTATGCCATAGAGGAAGAAATAAAACCAGAGAAGAGAGCTTGAGGAAAAATATAGTACTTTTAGTATCGTGGCGAGAATGAATAGAATGGTCAAGTGTGTCAAAGACTTTAGAGAAATCATTTTCTAGGAAATGATTCTGGGCGACTGATTATGAAACTGATTTTACTGGTCTTTCAAAAATACATATGAAAACTAATTTGTAGTTTTTAACTTCTGGGTACGCAAAAAAAAAAAAAAAAAAAAAAAAAAAAAAAAAAAAAAAAAAAAAAAAAAAAAAAAAAAAAAAAAAAAAAAAAAAAACGAGAGTGTAGTAATGAAGAAAAACCCAATAATTTTAAAAAAGAAGATGGCATTGCTTTAAACAATACATGGAATGCGTTAACTCATTATTAGATGATGCCATTATTATGAAAGGCAATGGTCAAGAAAATAATATGTAAAGCTGCAGTAGCTTGAGGTTTTAAGTGAATCCATCAACTACATTTTGTAAATAATGTAGTTTTACTTGAAAAACACGTGATGGTAATGAAACACCAATACGATTAGATTTGATGAATTATTTCCACTTCTGCTGGAATGGAATATCCACTAAAATGAAAAAAACAACAACATACATCTAACAATACACGTTAGTGAAACCAATACATCTCCTAGATAATAGATTGAAATAAAATATTTATGAATAACTAGAAATATCGAAATAGATCAAAGGGAATGCAGATTTTTTTTTTTTTTTTCAAATTTCTAAATAAATATTTCCATTTAAAACTTATTTAATATTAACCTTTTGTTTCGTTAAATGCAGTCTGTTCTAGATCCTAATATCTATCAAAAGCCCTTTTCATTTGGCCTGCTTAGGTATCAACATGTTTGATTTATTTTCCTACATTTCATTTGAGATATCAATTTATTGAAATATGCAACTGTACAAATATATAAATTAAGTAAATGAGCTTATAACGATTACAATAGCATGTCAAAACTTGAGAAGAACTACTCATCAGTAGCACTACAATAAAAATTCTACACTAGAAGATCTATAGGCGATCTTCTTTTCAGACGCCTCGGAGGATTATCGGAAATGGAATGGGAAGCAAGTTGAGAAACTAATGGATTTGAGTAGTTATGGAGCTTACATTGAAAGGATAGCAGCAACATACGGAACATTAAGGTCTTTATGGATAAGTTTATTGGTGACAAAGTAAGGGGCATTTAGGATTTTTCGAAGGATTTTGGATTGTAAGGATTGGATACGAGGTGAATTGGATGGTTTAGTAGAGCCCCAAAGCTCAACTCCGTACGACCAAATAGGTCTATTCACAGTCATGTAAATATGTCTTTTGTAATGAATTGGGAGCTTTGATTGATTGTCCAGTGAATGTTCATGTAGTCTGTAACGACGAGTAGTTTCTTGTCCCTTTAGTCTTATTTTCTAAAATAAAAAAAAATAAAGAAATAATATATATAATCCATTAAGCAAAGTACATATGTTTCGAAATTTATTATATGTTTTTAGAACTGATGATGAATATTTAACATTCGAAACTAGTCTTTGAATATAAAAAAATAATAATTATTGTACTGATAATTCATCAATGTTGAGTGGAGTTTTAAGTTCAGTTAAAAGCGATTGTTTAGAGTTACCGTGACCTCTTAAAAATATGAATTAAGTTCTCTTAAGGAACTCTCCTCTCTAGGGTGCTCATAAACTCTAAAAAATTGACAAAATTCCAAGAAAATCCGCTGTAAATTAGTAGAAACTTTTTTTCATGAACAACTGACCTCAAACCTCGATTTAACGCACCATAAAACCCTTATATGTGAAATTTTATCATAATCAAAAAATATTGATTTTTAACCCCTTTCAAGGAGGTTAAAATTTTGAACTTGAGGTTTCATCAACGTTTTCTACCGGCCATAACAACTGCTGTGTTCACCCGATTACAACAGTAACAGCTTCAATAGAATCAGCATACATTCTGTTTTTTATCCATGCGTATAACATTGGATTTACTCCTGATTTCAGTGGACAAAAACTGATGTAAAGAAAAAATCCAAGGTCACCTATAACTTGAGATATTTTAATAAGGGGAAATCCTGCAACCTCCGGATTTGGGCTAAACTATGCATTTTTAAGGCATCTAGATGACCTTAAAGTTTTGTCTTAATTGGTTGCGAAATATGTGAGATAGCGCAAATTATTTACATTTTTTCAAAAATTGACAGCCCCCAGCCCAGACTGATATAAAATGATCTTTTTCTGTTATTACTTTAGTTTTTACACAATAAATTTCAAATAAGACTATTTAAAAAATATATACATTTTTTTTTTAACCAAAACCTGATATTAATTTTAGATTATTCATCAATCTTAGGATTTCTATGCAATTTGAAATAAAAATATGTCATTTTAAAATGTCTTATTTATATAATATAGGAGAGGAAAATTTTGCCTTCTAAAATCAACAAAATTTTAAAGGTAAAAAAAAATTATTTTTGATTTAGACAAAATTAAGTTTCTACACGTTTTTTTACATGAGGAATCTGAAAATAATATCAGTTTTTAGTTTAAAAATTTCCCTCTTCCTATCTATACCTCTGGAAAATAGGATTAAACGTGACAAAAATATTAAGAACTTTGAATAGAGAAGGCTAGTAACAATATTATATTTTAATTGTCCTGCGTTTATTTATTTTTATTTTTTCTAAACATCAAAACCAAATGGTTTTATTTTGATTAAAAAATAAGACATTTTTAATTTATGGTAAAAAGATATTTCTTTGAGGATGTAAAACAGAAATATCAGTTTCTATCTCACCACGATGACATTCGCCTTGATCTTTGACCAACTAACAATGCTATTTTATGTATACTATTTTGTACTAGAAATAAGTCTTAATTAAATCAGAAAAATGGTGTTATTTGATATATTATCTATTTATTCGTTGAATAAAAACTTCTTCTTTAAGAGGTGGAGACGCTTTTCTTAGTATGAAGGGTTTTTCGGGTCCTGTCTGCAGCTTTTTATTTGGCTGGCTATTGATCCTATTAGGAACTTCTGACGGTTGGATCGCTTTAAGAGTTGACCAAAGGGAGGCGTCCTATCGAGATTGTCTTGAATTCTTCATGTCGATCCTCTCTTATCAGATCTTTAAATAAATCTCACAGAGAATATCAAACTTGATCGAATACTGCTCTAACTCACAAAGGGGAAGATAAGAGGCAAAGTCTAAAACAACATTTAGCTTTCTAATTTTGCACTTATGAGTACACATCATTTAATGTTTTTTTAAATCTTGAAATTTAATAAATATTATAATTAGAAAGGTGATAACCTTTAATCATCAATGTAAAAAGATATTGGCAAACGCTAGGATTAGAGTTTATTTAATAATAAAAATTTATTAAAACCAAATACTTCTATATCTACATTATTTTTTTTTTTCTAATTTTACAAAAGTCATTTATACCAATTTTCAAAATCTATGTCATTATACCCTCAAATCCGTGCATACATGAAAATAGTATCCCGCACTGTCCTTTGGGAAGAATTAAACGGGAATATGGTGTCATTAAAAAAATAAATAAATAAAAAAAAAAATAGTAAGTTTTTAAAAGGTAGAACAATAATTTCTCCGTAAAATGTGGCCTTGATATCCTTCAAAAATCGTTAGGTTCTGGCAGATCTGAAAATTGTATCCTAATATATCTATCATGGCCACTTTTTACCGACAAATTATCTTTCTACCTCTTATCATATATATATTGGTATTATTGATAAAGTATTATGATCTGCTTCACTCACAAGGCAATAGGATACGAATGATTCTATTTATGCTATCCAACATTAGAAGACATAAATCTAATTAATTTTGTTTATATAGTAACATATATGTGAGGTCAGCCACACAGTATGTTATCTTATTAATAGCTAGCCTCTTAATGGACAGGATGCTTTTGACGTCTAGGTTTTCTTTGATCTTGTAACTAGCTGCTAAATAGTAGCGACACGATGCCATTCCGCATTCCTGCATTACTTCTGCTAAGATCTGGTTCTATCTCAAAACTACAGACCTCTTTCAGTCAAACGACTTTTCATGTTTTCAGAATAAGTGGTCCATCTTCTTTTCCGGTGCAATGTGGTCAAAAATCGTCGACCTTATTATGTCCATGTCCCACCTAAAAATATATTAATTTTCTTATATGCTTTTATGTGAAAAACACGATGAAGAAACTTATTTCTCCGGAAAGATATTTAGGTTATTTCATCATAAGAAAATTTTACCTACCCCATTTAATTATTTCATTAATTTCAACAATAAAATTCGATTGTAAAAAAGGAACATCTAAATCTTTAAGAGGAAGAGGAGCAATACGAAATAATTCTATATAAAATTAAAAACAATTATGTAACTGAAAAAAAGCAAAACAGAGTTCGTAATTTTAATACAATGGCATATCAATTACTGATCATGGAAACTATTGTCTTTAGCGCGTATATATTCAATAATGCAATATGGAAAGCTGCACGGACAAGAAATAAAACAGACAAAACGGGTGATGACTTATGAACCTGAAAACAAAAAACTAAATAATTACCAGAAATGCAAGTGAGCTTAACTGGTTGTTGTTGTAAGCATAGCTCTTAAGGAACATGTATTTGAAACAGTGTTCTGGTTTTTATTGATTCCTTAAAGTTTGGAGCATTTGAAAGATGATGTTTAGTCATTTTTCTTTAAAAAAAAAAAATAACAAAAAACTTTATTTCTTTTTTTTTACTTTCTAAAAACTTGTATTGAGTAATTATTACAATCAGCCACGAATGTGGGCAATAAGTAATATAGATGGCGTATGATTAAATTCACACATTATGTACAATAAGAAAAAAAAAATAGAAAATAAATAAATAATTAGATTTTTTTTATTTCTAAAAACCTTATTGAAAAAAAAATAAAAATAAAATGTTTTTTTTTCCTGCCTGAATTATGTGTCGATAAAAGAAATTGTTAAATGAATTACGGTTAAATTAAGTTAAATGAAAACGCATGCACTCAAAGGAAACTCTGAACCTATTGGTTGGGGGAGAGCCCTGTTAGCAATCCGTTTACTAATGTTTGTTTACTTTCTCCCGTAATTGTCCCTTTGTTCTAGATTCAGGGTTTTGTAACTTCTTGTTTATAAAACCTTCCATTCCGATTTAAAGGAGTCACATTTTCAATAAAGAAAAGAGTAAATAAAATATGCGATAGTATTACAATAAGTTGCTGACTGTTGGGACCTCCCTAATTCTAGAGTTACAGGTAGGTTATTACGGCAATATGATAATAAGAACTAAAAAAAACAAAAATTAATAAAAACAATTAGTTCCATACATTTAGCACGGTTCAAACCACGTTTATTTTATTTATTTTGTCCATTTTGTCATCGATATTAAAACTGTATAGATACAGGTATAGGTACATGAATGTGTGGAAAAATGATTACAATACCTTGTAAGCGATAACCCATTCGCAGCACTCCAATAAAATTTCTATATTAGGAGGTTCGGAGCAATTTTTTCATGGTTATAAGGAACTGAGTGTAAAGCAAACTGTGAAACTAGTGGATTAGAGTATGAAGTATACTATGAAAGGGCAGGTAACTTTTGTGAGCCAAATCAGCAACATATGGAAAAAAGAAATGTTTATGTAAAAGTTTATTTGTGACAAAGTGAGGATTATTGAGGACTATTCAAAGAATTTTAGATTGTCAGGATTGGATAATAGAAGAATTGGTTTATTTGAGGCCCATAGCTCAACTCCGTATGTCTGTAAAGGTTTTATTACCGCAATGTAAATAAGTCTTTTATAGTTAATTTGTAGCTTTGAACTCCAAAATTTACTAGTCAAACAAATATTGGAGTAGACTATAACGTCGAGCAATTTTTTGTCGTTTTAGTAACGTATCTGGATTCCAAGTAACACGTCTTATATACTCTATTTAACAGAGATTAATGGGATATTATTAAAGGGGACTATAGGACAGGAAGTTTAGGTTAACCACGAAGATTAAAGGTTACTTGATGTTTATTTTAACTTTAAAGTTACCAATTTGATGTATCTTCCTAATCTTTGGAAAGTCTTAAGAATAATGCCAATTAGTTTGTACGTTCCTTGATTAACAGGGTAAAGAAATTGATTCAATAAAAATTCAATATTGTCAGTGTTAGTGATAGCGAATCTTTCTCTCCCCAGGCTAAAGAAATATAAACTTTCTCAGATGTAGTGAATACAAGACTCCCTCGAAAAGTTTCAAAGTAAAGTTGAGACGAATTTGAACAAATCCGAGAGTCGACAAAAGACAACTCAACTTCACACTTGGAGACAGCTAAGGCTGAATCGGCCATTGAAGCCAAACTAATCAGATGAAAGAAGGGAAGGAATTATAGGAGCTGGTGAAGAAACATCCGCTCTCAACAAGTTAACTTCTTCCCTAAAGTCCCTTGTGTTAGTCAGCCTTTCTAGGACAACTTCACTTCTGGCTTATCTCGCTTCAGGTTGGGAGGCAGTGTAAAAAGATATTTCGATCTCAAAATAAAAGAGAATTTTTTTTTGTTGAATATATATAGTATTGAGATTATGACTATTCTTTATACATTTACACAACAGTACTTCTATAACGATGAAGTGATCGTTCATCGGTGTTTCAATTGAACAAGCCAAATTCGAATAAAATAGTAAATATTGTTGCTTATGGAAGATAGATAAAGATAATATCTAATAAATTATGTATTGTAAATAATTATAAAGTAAATAAATAAAATATAATGTAAATTAAAAAAAAAAAGATAAAAGAGAAGAGACGTGTTTTATTGAAAATTTTCTGACAGATAAGAATTTTTGCATTCGTTTAGACACCAACATGTCTAATAATTTTTTTCTTGAATGTGGAGTACATTAAAAAGAAATGCCTAAGCCTGCTAAAATTTCACTGTTTGCTGACGATATCTTGAAATATCTTAAAACGTCTGATATAGCATTTGGTCAAGACGTTATGTCACACGCTTTGCAAAAAATAGAGACACGAGCAACCCTTCCAGGCGATAGAAACTCACTCGCCAAACAATAAATTTTAAATAGAGTAAAACATTGACGAAAAAATCCTAAAATAAAAAATTTCAGAAATTAATTAACGCAATGATGGCAATTAATGAACGTATCGTTTCCATATTTTATATATTACAATATACTTTTAAGTTTCATCTAAACTTAAGGTACATTTAATAACATAAAATGAATCTTGGCCTTCCCACTCTGGCTAGAATAGATTGGTAACCTGTAAGGTAATCCGACCTTCCCTAGTTGGAGTACATAAGGACGTTAAGCCCTAATAAACGACAAACCATAAATTAATCCATAACAAAAACCTTTCAAAAATAATCACATTCATATGCTATGCAAAAAAAAAAAAAAAAAAAAAAAAAAAAAAAAAAAAAAAAAAAAAAAAAAAAAAAAAAAAAAAAAAAAAAAAAAAAAAAAAAAAAAAAAAAAAAAAAAAAAAAAAAAAAAAAAAAAAAAAAAAAAAAAAAAATTCTCCAGTGAATTATTTAGAATGTATAATAATATATTTACAATGTATTCTATTTTTCAGAAGCAGGGAAATAAATAGTAATTTTCTAAACAATTAAAAAAAAATTGGATATCACAAACCATGTATATAAGAAGATTATTGAATAAGGAGAGTATAAGATTCCAAGAAATGCGGAAATCCAGAAAAGAAAATATAGTTTAAGAAGAAAGGAAGAAAGCATCTTTTCAAAGAATAAGGAATTACTTCAGAAAGTAGAAAAATATCAAATATCTTATTACGTAATTCGAAAACATAACAAATCAATTTTTTTTTTAAATGAGAAAGATGAGAAGATGAAAAAATAAAATTTTAATATGTTTAAGAAGGTTACTTAATGATGTAGGGTAGGAGAAAACTTGAAAGTGATTAAAGAAAGGTAGATTATATACTGCACACCGGTATTTTTACGGTAGCTAGTATTTTTTTATGAAAGGAATGGAAGAACAGACAGGAAAACCTTTTTTGATTTGACAATTTATCAGGAATACACAATGAAAATAAAAAAAAGATAGATTAATATTTTTTTTAATTATCGTCAAACTCCAAAGAGATCCCACCAAACTTGACATTGGATCCCTGTGGGAGGCTTTAGGATATAACAGAGGAAAGACAGAAAAAAATATCTGAATCAATATAAATCGATAGCAATAGACCAAATAAAAATTATAAAGATTGTATTTTTTTCCATCCCATGGTTCGGACATCTCTGCCGGATGAATGAGGACCGAGACCCGAGAAAGTACTTTGAGGCCAGACCAACAGGAAAACGTCCCAGAGGGAGGCCCAGAACTCAATGGACGGACTACATCTCCAAGGTGGGAGAGAAGGGAGGCAAAGACTGGAATGCCATGAGGGCGCTGGCTCGGGATTGGGAGGATTGGTTTGCCTAGACAGAGGCACCTCCACGCTGTAAGGTACTAAGGAGAAAGAGAAGGAAAGGAAAGGAAAGGTATTTTTTTCTTTTTAAAGTACAGTTTGAATATGAAAAGTGCTTGCGATCAGAAAAATGGATTAAAAAACCTCGTAACACTAAAAAAAGTTTGATTTATTTAATTTATTTGTATATTAGAAATACTGATAATGTTTTCGTAAAATAGAGAATATTAAAAAAAAAAAATCTTCAGAAAATATTTATCACGACAAATATAAAATATATAGGTATATAGAAATTTTACAATCAAGTCCGGAAATATTAAGATTACACTTACAAGATAAAAAATCTATAACCTACGTAAATTAAACTATTTTGTTGCATAAAGTTTTTACTTCCCTTTCTCAGTATTCCTATTATTCTAGCTTTAAGTGTAACTAATTTCGATATTTGTTTTGGAAGAATAGCAGAGCATATAACTGAAAACAATAAGAAACAACTTGAGCAGTCACGGTAAAAGTTTCTGAACACTTACATAAATGATATTTCAAACAATAACGTGATAAACTTTCTCGTGGGGTCCTATACCCGAGTAGTTTCTAGAAATGTTACCGTAACAGTAAGAAAAAGTTTTTAAATAATTAAGTTGGTATCATGAACTAAACATTCTGTTTATTATTCAATAATCAGTCGTACGATCTAGCTTGAACATTGTTATCGCGTTACTAACTTCTTTGAAGTTAAAAAAAAAAATACGTTTTAAATTTCTGTTAAAATATTTTTTTGTAGGACTGAATTTATTTTTAACAATTTTGCATAATCCATCACAATAAACGTGTACAGGTTTATGGAGGATTTTTATTTAAGGAATGTAGGCTAAACCTTGACTATCAAGATTTTTCAAAGTTAGCTGTGTTCGAAAACTGATGTATCTTAATTTTTTTTTCATCATTTCAAAAAATTTTGACCAAGCTAGATTATCTGTGGGGGTTCAAATTGGAGTAGGGGTGTCTGAAAAACAGTGTCTTTAGTAAAAATCTCAGCCTCGGCCATATTTGTTTCACAGAACGAATTTGTTTGCTATATTTCGTTCAACAGAAGCTATTTTTTTGTTTATGATATATCTGTAACTATACTGATATATGAAGGGAAAAGGCAGTTTTTTTTTTTGATCACTAACCAAGACTTAACCAATCTGTACCAAATTTGAATCGAATCTCAATAGTTCAAGGGAGGTTTATCAATAATAAAATCTAGTGATTTTTAATTGATTTGTTATCAAAAATTAAAAAATATGTGAATAACAGTGAAGTTAGAAATAAATAATAAAATTTAATTATATTCAATTAAATTATTTAAAATATTTAAATATGTGGTGCGACATATGGATTCCAGTAATATTCGAAAATCTACCGCAATGTGGTTAGCACCATTTAGTAATAGAGTTTACAATGGTTAAACTACTGAATCCGCTTGTACCAAATTTCAAATGTATGTATTATCTGCTAATTTCAAGGAAGGTTTAGTAATAATAATTTTTTTTTTTTTTACTTTATATATTTATTCACACCTGTCAAATAAATTTGACAACCAGTGAATTTGCGGTACGAATTTAAAAGGCTTGAAAGGCATGAGAGGGAGCAGAACCCAGCGGCACCTCCAGTCTTTATTTTATTTTATTATTTTAGTCAAGGAGGTCTCTCATCCAGCTCCTTTTTAGTCTTCTGTGTGTGTTGTCGGGAATATATGTTGTGGCCATGTTGTTTATTTGTGTATTAGGATGTCCATGTAGTTTTTCGTGGAATCGTTTGTAGTAGGTTTGTATTTGTTCTTTAAGTGTTGCTATGCGTAGGTCAGAATGTAAAGTTATGTTGCTTACGTACCATGGGGCTTTTGTAATTGTCCTGAATGTTTTTGCCTGGAAAATTTGGAGTTTGTTAATATGTGTCTTTTTAGCTGTCCCGTATATCTGAGAAGCGTATGTCCAAATAGGTTTCAGTAAGTAAGTATAAGTGTTAATTTTTTGTTTAAGTTGTAGAGTTGAACGTTTGGAGAGGAGTGAATATAAAAGTCTTAGTCTTTGGTTAAGCGTTTTATTTTTTTTCTTTATATGTGGACCCCATGTCATTCTTCGGTCAAACGTAAGACCAAGGTAGTGTACAGTGTCTGTTTGAGTAATCGGTCAAGAAAAACTGGTGGGCATGTTTCAAGTCGAAGTGTAAATGTAATGTGTTGCGATTTGTCGTAATTTATATGTACTTTCCAAATATTAAGCCAGTCTTGTAATTTTGACAAGTGATGCTGTAGAGTCAGTGAAGCATGATTCGGATTTTTATCTCTTGTTAAAATTGCTGTGTCGACTGCATATGTCGCTGTAAGAATGTCAGAGCTAATTGGAATGTCGTGTGTGTATATGATGTAGAGTAATGGAGCAAGCACTGAGCCTTGTGGCACTCCTGCTGACGCCAACTTAATAGAAGAAAGCTCTGAGCCTTGACGGACAGAGAAAGATCTATCAGAAAGAAAGGACTGTAGAATAAGATAGTAGGTCGGTGGGAGTATCGTTTTTAGTTTAAAGAAAATCCCTTGGTGCCAGACTCTGTCAAAAGCTTGAGCAACATCCAGAAATACTCCCGTTGCATACAATCTGTGCTTTAGTGCCGTGCATATGTAGTCAGTAACTCTGTGTAATTGATGTATAGTCGAATGTTGTGTTCTAAATCCAAATTGATGGTCTGGTATTACGTTCAGTTTTGTTAGTATATCAGAGAGTCTTTTGTATAATAAATGCTCGAAAATTTTGGAACAGACAGGAAGTAAGCTAATAGGTCGGAATGATGAGGGGGTATTTTTATTTTGGTTTGGTTTGTGAATCATTGTAATATGTGCGTATTTCCACTGTAGAGGGAATTTAGTAGTCCTTAGTATTGCGTTGTAAATAGTAGTTAAGAACACTAGAGCTTTCCTAGGCATTTGCTGGAGTACTCTAGCAGTGATCAGACCATAGCCAGGAGCTTTTCTTTTTTTTTGTAACTTTTTTATTTGTTCGGCAACTTGAGCTGGTGTGAAGGGAGGTGGAGGTAATGTCAGTTGAAGGGGTACATCTAAAGTGCTGTGTATATGTTTGTCATGTTCAATGTTATTACAGTTCGTATGTGGTGTAAACACAGTTAAAAGATGTTTAGCAAAAAGTTCTGATCTTTCTCCATCGGTCACAGCCCAAGAGCCATCCTCCTTTCGGAGGGGTGCTTGGACTTCACGATGCCCGGTAAGATTTCTAGTACGCCTCCATAAGCTTCCATCATCAGATTTAAGGTTACTAATGTAATTATCGTAATTCGCTCTTTTAAATTTTAGTATCTGTCGCTTGAGTTCGTTATTGAGTCTATTAAAAGTTCGTTTGTCTGAGGGCAATCTGTCAGTCTGCCATATGTTCCGAGCTCTTCTCTTTGCTCTGATCAAATCCCTTATGTATTGAGGGTAAATGGGTAGCTTTTCCGACTTTCTATGCGTGGGAACTGAAGAAGACCACGCAGCTTCTTGTATGTTCTGAGTGAAATATTCTACTGCATCATCCAGTTCATTTTCAGTCTTGATAGATAAAGGAATTGAGAGAGAGTCGTTCAAAAAGGTTCTAAATGCATCCCAATGAGTTTGGCCGTTAGTAAGAGTCGGCTATTTTTTTGCTTCACAGGGTTCTTCAAATAGTAATAAATGCACAAGAGAATGATCAGAACAAAGATGTGAGCTTGTACTTATGCTATAAGGTATAGTTCTAAGTCCTCTGGTAATGAAAAAGTCTAGTAAGTCTGGTGTTTTTTGTCTGAAAGTTGGCCAATAAGTAGGTGAGTCAGGTGATATTGTATCCAATGAAAGCTCATGGAGGGTACATTTTAGGTTTCTTCCTCGTGGAGTACTCAGTCGTGAACCCTAAATTG
Source organism: Euschistus heros (assembly GCA_003667255.2). Lineage (NCBI taxonomy): Eukaryota > Metazoa > Arthropoda > Insecta > Hemiptera > Pentatomidae > Euschistus > Euschistus heros. Next base: position 320,132 of record RCWM02000359.1, read on the forward strand.
GTTAGAAATTCAAATTTAACCTGATAAAATCAATAAAATTATTACTGCTGAATTAATGGGCACCCCTTCTTAGAGGCTATGGAAGACACTGAAAACTGGCGGGGAGGACTGTTGATGGAGCCATTTTCTAATATTATATAGCATTGAGCAGTTGGAACGATTATTTCATGTACTGTGGATGTTGCGTGAGTTATTGTGCAAATTGGTATTTATTCTGGACTGCTAACTTTTGAGAAGTATCTGTAATCCTTTTTTCTTTTTTTTTTCAAGGTCATAGGTTAAGTTTAAAATAATTTCAAAGTGATTACCGGAAAGTAGAGATCTTAGGTTACTTTGAGACACCCACGCTTTTAGGTTGCATGTGAGAGTAGCCATCTTTCTTAGGTGAGGTAGGTGTAAATGTGGGCCCTCATTTCTCCTTTAAGTGGCTTCAAACTTTAAGTGCAATATCTCCATTCGACATATCTCCAGCTCCATTTGTAAGAGAGCCATAACTAGTGGACCCAAAGCAACTAGGTCCAGTCTTATCACCAGACCACCATACAAAGATCAGGTGGCAAGTCGCTTGACAAAAGTGCTGTCTAGAAGATGTTCTTAAGTTTTCCGGTGTAAGAGACCGGCCAGGTGCAGGACTAAAAATCTAGAAAGACAAAAAAAAATTCGACCAAGGCAACGATACGATTCATCATCGGACTCATCAGACTAGAATAATCCTCCTCTTCTGGACAGCGATGATGATACCAGTCTAAATGTGAACGGTGGGAATAAACCAGAACTCAAGTGATGTAACCTGTATCTTTTGAAATGGAATGTTCTCGGAAGAGGTGTGGATGAAATGTGTTATGTGCCAAATTTGGGTACAATTAGATTGTGCCGGGGCTAAATGAGCCAGTTATGTGAGCGATATTATAAATAACTTTTTTTCCTATAATAAATTCTGTACTTCTCTACCATTTTGTATTATTTTATCCGGTTCTTCAACTATTTTTGGTGACTTTTTTGGAGAGGGCTCATATTTACACTCCTAGTACAATTTCAAAATATTTTTGTAAATCGTCGTTTTTAAAATGAAATTATTGATGTTAATCGTTGTTTTGCCTTCTCACGTTTACAGTTGTTAAAGAAAGACGAAAAAGCAGAATATTTTAAATTGAAAATAGCTTTAAATAAAAAAAACAAGCCAATATTTATACCTTTTTCTCTATTATTGGCAAAAATATGATTCATGGGCCCTTGGTAGCAAGCACTAATAATGTACTTCACCATCGCCATGAGTTTCTCAATAGTCTCTGTTTATCTGAATTTCTGAATGTCCAAGTATGCTTTTATATCTTTTTTTCAAAAAGTTAGTCAGTGCAATTTTAACCAGGTTAAAAATTACTGCTACTCGTAAAAATTATTGGAGAAATAATGCTTAATTGCATAGATATATATTTAATATATCTTTATATGTATTTATTAAAGAAATATACTAGTTGTTAAATATAAAAAAACTGATTGTAAAATAATTTGAATTCCAAGGAACGTATGAGTTAGGTACCGATTAAAAGATAGAAGAAAGGGACTTGTAATGTTTGCACGACATGATGCAAATACCACAGAAATATTGTGTTTATATAATTAGAACAAACATAAAATGCTCGTAAACAATATCCTTGAGCCTGTAAGCAATCCTGAGGACGGTCGCTGCGTCGTTACCGCGGCTGAGCAGTTTCTGATCAGGAAGGGATAAGGATCAATCTGCATATATTTTATTTGCATATCCCATCGACCAAGTTACCCCACTCCTCCCCCCCCCCCCCGCTAAGAGGATTTAATCAAGGTCCTCACGTTATAATGTACCTTCCCCCGCCACTTTCCTAGTGATAAACACAAAATATTAACAATTAACAAATAAATTAAAGGGAAGAATTAAGAAAAACACCTTGTTAGAATGAATGATACAAAAAACACTTCAAAAGACCTGTTAAATACGAATAAACAATCAAAAATATGAGAAATAATTTTATACATTTTATGATAATTTGATGTTTCTTTTTGTTCCCTTCAAAAGTATATAAAATATCAATAAATAAATAACAGAAAGGTTAAGCGAACCTAAAAGTTCGATCCCCACACTACTGACCTATGACCGCATAACTCCCACCACCCCGTTAAAAACCAAATCTCCAAGATCGTCCAAGACGTAGTCTACCTATGTACGTTTCGGTCAGCCCCTTGGTCGTTACGGCTCCAAACTGATCACTTTTTTTGGATTTCAGTCATTAATGAATTCATCGACTTAACACTCCCATTTTAACCGTCGTGTTGTTATTATCTGTGCTATATTTACCGGATACAGCTCCCGAAGTTCTGGATAGTGGAAATACAATTTCCATTCATTAAAGTACCTTTTGAGGGAGGATGTTTGCTATTCGGAATAAAAAAGTACTGACTCCGACTCTATTAAAAGTTTCGGACTTTTACATTTTTCCTAGGTTAAACAATTTCTCTGGCATTCCCAGCTCAATCAAAATATCATACGATTTCTAGCGGTTAATTGAATCGTAATCCTATTAGTAAAGCTAATGCACGCATTTATATTCTAACACTCTGATAATCTCCTATTATTTCCTCCTCTTATTCAGTACTTCGGTAAGCTATAAGTAAATATTTTATAACACATTGAAAAGAGTGAGATACCACGATAGTTGCTACACTCTGTTTTCGCTTACATTTTGTGAATCAGAATAAGTATAGATTCTTACCATGCAACTCAAAATATTAGGAAAAAAAAAAAAGATAACGTTGGTTTCTTAAATAACTGCCAAAACTTTATAATTTGAAATCGGGGTCTACATGAGTTTGAGGCCTTCTCACTTCCGCGTTTGCATTAAACATCCACAGAACTGTTCTTTGCTTACATTACATGTTTTAAGCAAGCTTAAACAAATTCTATTTGTCAAAACTCGGGGCAAGAATTTAATGATTTTTTATTTAATTATTTATTAAAAATTACAACTGTATACAATATATAGGATGAAATTTGTAAACTATAATAAAAGTTACATGTAAGATACTTATAAAACTTTAATGATGAATAAAACTTCGAATATATACATAAATATATTGAATAAGATTCCATAGAAACATAGAACTGTTTTCCTGTCGTATAATGAGAGTGAAGTAATGTAGGACCGTTAACTCTAGTCCATTGAGCGAGGCAAATTCATTTCGACTTACCTCCTTCCTGCGCTCTGAGGCAAGAAATAAATGTTTTCTTAACTTGATTGCCTCAATTCACTGAACAATGTAAGATAAATGTCGTTAATTTAATAGAAAATAACTTTTTTTGTAAGAAAATGAACATTGATGAACTCTGTAAAGATCTATGCCCGCATATAGATGTATTTTTTTAAGAAAAAAAATATATGGTATACTATTACAATGTGTTTTTTAAAAAATTAAAACACGTACCTCTAAAACCCAGAAGGGTTTTGAGTTCAGTTCTTGGGATGGACTTTTTACAAGTGAGTGTTGTAATGGCTACCCATCATCATAAAACTGTCACATTGAAGGACAATGTAAAAGCTTTCATTCAGGATTGGTGAATTAATTATTATCTGCGGTTTAAGATCTCCTAGTTAACTTCCACTTTTAAAAAAAATCAATATTTTCTTTTTTAATCGATTTTTCCGAACTCTTGATCAGTATAACTTTTACGTTATAAAGTTATCAGTAAAACCTAAATGGAGAAATTTTAGTGCTCAATAATGAACTGCAAGTAACTCAGACATATTGATAATCAGTGAAAATTATAATGGATAGGATTTCTGAGAAAGCTGTCCAGAAATAAGATGTAAAAATACTTGTTGGAAAGTTTAAATTATTTCTCTCTTTCAAAAAGTCTCTTATTGGATTGGTGATACTACAATGAAATAATAAAATAACATCCATATGATCTTCTTCTATGGCTTCTTTTGTAGCATTTTTACAATAAAATATAAAGGAAAAACGAAATATTAGTCTTGTCACCTTTTACTGCTGAAGATTTTTAACATCTCCAATATGTATTATACCAAAACTGAAACTAAACAAGTTTGCTAAGAATGAATTTGATGATTGAATCTAACCTGTATCTAATATCCCAGTCGATTTAAACTTCTTGTTAAATACGTAAATAGTTACATTCATAAGATATTAGCTGACTGTGAAGTATTTAGAGATTTAGATTGTTGGGGTAGGCAGTCATAGATACACATCAATTCAAAATAATTAAAAAAAAATATTATTTTAAAGGGCTGTGTATCTATGACTGCCTACACCAACAATCTACATTCATAAATGTTACTTGTAAGTCGTTACTTCTCATTTTCCAATTTTACTTATTTCAGATAAACCCATTTAGGATTACGGTTTATGACCCAAATTAAAGATTATTAAATTTCCTTCTACTTACTTTCTGAAGATTTATTTTTGGGAAATTAGAACATTCGCCAGTATGCAACCGAGAACTCGAAGGTGACCGAAAAACTTCAAATTTCGTGAAAAAATCACCATTTTTTGGAGAGCTGTATGTCCACATCCAGTTGACCTATGGAGCTGCAGTTGGTATTAGATTTTTACAAATTTAGCGTTATTAATAATAGCTCTATTACTAAAAATTACATACATAAAGATATAAGCGAAATACTAAAAATAATCTAAAATTTAGCGGTTTTTTCCAAGTACTTCAGAAATCGCACCGCTTTATTCATTCGAAACTTAAATGTCAACTACCCCTATGGGTCATAACATATTGGAAAATGACAGATTCATGCAATTTTTGCAAACTTTGATGTACCAATCGACTGTGCTATTAGGAAATACTCAGAATGCATAGACCACTCTAAATAAAACACTGTTAATTTGTATAACTTATCTATATAGCTATGTTGATAATTTCCTAACTACAAAAGATAGGTTAGTTTTCTCCACGTGGCATTAGTTACTATCTATTCTTCCATCATTCCTTTCCATAACTCCATGGACTTCCATCATCAATTGTTTCATAACTACATTGAGTACTAACATCATAATTGTTCTCTTTGTCACCCGGTACATTTAAACCAGGTACATCATTTCTATTACATACAGTTTTAATTTACTTTTATGGATGCTAACATAATCTAGAGAATTATTTATAGTGCCGTAACATAAAAAATATAAATTTTGTTAGTATAGTTTTCTTCATTTTCAGAAATAGCTTATCCCAACATAAGCAATTTTGTCATGTACACTGTTTGAAAAGCCTTTTTTCATTATCAGTCTTGTATGTGCTTGCTTTGAGGTGTAAAAACCTAACGGTCATTGACGCTTGTGGTAATTGTTTTAATTTTTAAATTACTATTTCTGAATTAAATCTATATTTATTTTATATATTTGTAATTTAAATAAAAATAAAATATGTTTCATTGTGATTACCTCACCGCTGTATTCACATTTTAGTGGACACTGTTTAGTCAATAGATAAGAGTGGGTGTGATCTATCCTCAGTCAGAAATAACTACCTCTTCTCTACGGTTTGGGTGAAAGGATACAGCCCATGGCCTAAATGACTTTTTATAGTTTTTAATTTACTAGGTTACACTCTTGTTTTACATGGAGTGTAATCTTTCAAAAATATTTTTTTAAGGGAAAACTAATTTCTTGGGGTGGGATAAGTCATTTTTAGATAGTTTGGTCACCTAAATTAAAAAGTGGATGCTAAACGATTAATTAAGCGAGATATGGACTGTAGTAGGCTAGTTAGTTTCGAGTACGATCCTGCACTTCCTCCATGGATGAGCATCAGCCCAATCATTTGTTTGGGGAGGAAAGTGAAGTGAAGGGGACTTATGTCTCCTGTGGGACTTGGCCAGTCTCACTGGTGGGTGGTGGCCGGTACAGCCGGTCACAGACGTAGTGGTCATGGTTAGAAGGCTTGAAGAAACGTAAACCAGTTTTCTGGTGGCAACTTAATTGGCTAGATGGATGGTATTCCATTTTCAAGGTGTTGCGAATGTATGTTAGAGAGATGTATGCGCTGGCATGCATCCGCAATACCAACTATATAGTGACTTCAGATCTTTAAAATGTAAGGAAGGGAAGATCTTTACTCATATATTCGCTGTTGTTGGATAGGATCGAAATAATAAACATACGCCTAAACCAAATCTTCACCACTAAAAACTAACTTTTTGCTACATGGCAAACGATACAATCACTGTGAACGGTTATTACCACGAATCGCAATTGTTTCATAAAGAATTGCGAAAAAAACAACCTGGTTAGGCAAACTGGAAAGGGCTGATTCTTCAAGACGTCATCCAAACGAATCAACATTAACCGTACAAAAGCAGCCAAAGTTGAATATACAGGTCCTTCTTTTCCACAATATCCACCACATTTATCTCCAACTGATTTTAATATTTTCATTAATCCGATAACTTTTTAAGAAATAAATTTAATGCTAACGTTAACGCGTTAACATCGGTCTTCCAACACTTCCTTGGCATCAGTTACAAAGTTGGAATAAGAGTATAGACTGTGAAGGATCATTTTTTTAATTAACATAGGTATTTTTAAAAAATGCTATTAATTTAAATTGACTCCTCTAGAGACTTTTAATTTTACAATACAATATATTTAACCAATAACCTACGCTTATGTCAATGATAAAAAAAAAACAACCTAATTTAAACTAATCCCCACTCCCATAGGGCCATTGCTACGGTCATAAAAGCGGCGAAGTCGATAGAAGAAAATATTTGTCCACTGTATTTATTATAAACCAACTGTTTTTTACCTTTTGTTGACATTGCCGATGTAAATATTTTGTAAGCTTAACCAGCTCGCTCGATCTCTCTCTTCAGCTATTGTTTTCCAATTCACTTCAAGTGATCCTCTTGTGCCTTCTGTTTATGTAGTATCTATCTATCTGTTTTTTTGTTTTTTTTATCCAAACAGTTTCAGACGACCGCATTAGACACGGTTGTATATTAACAGCAGCAAATAATGCTTTATCAAATTATATAGATATTGTTATCTGTAGTTACTATGATTACATTATTACAATAATTTTATAACAGTTTTATAATAGGTTACGATTTATTGCTCGAAAAGATTTTCGTTAAAAATGGTAGTTGTCACAAATACTAAATTCCCGGGTATTACAACAAAAAAAAATGGTATTTCTAAACCTATATTTTGAATTATGTGAAGTTTTGAAAATAAGAGATATTAGCCATGAACATTTTTTTATTTATTTTTTTCACTAAATACTGATTATAAAAGAAAAATGCTTTATTTATCCAATATTATTTATTTCAGCACTACTCCTCACTTTAACAATCATAATAATAAATGTTACATGTTTTGGGACTATGGTCCCATCTTCAGACATAAATACATTTTTCTTGTGTTAACCACCAAGTCCTTTACATGGTCTTATTAAAAAAGAAAATGCTTTATTTTCCTGACAAATGCCTATTTCGTTTTTAGGTAGTTTGTATATAATTTCGATTAATGCTATTATTTAATAAAACACTTCTCATCGAGATGTTTCGTTTATCAAATAGTTTTTATTTAGTCTGTTAAATTATATTCTTTACTTCTTTAACGTACTGAAATGAAATTGTGGACTTTCATTGAATAAAATTAACTCTTTTTGACATGAATATGTATTTTGGCAAAAACATTTTTGTTATGTGACATTGGTCGCTATGACCTATCGTTTTGGAGTTTTGATTTGGTATGAATGCAAAAAATCGCGTTTGAAGCCCAAAGTTTATCTCTGAACTTTGTTTATTTCGATTAATCATCAATTTTTATTATTGCAATTATTAATTTACGTACTTTGTTCCTTTTCATTCTGAAATTTAAATTGATCAAAGCAGTAGGTTATAGATAGGCATATTCATGATCTCGGGTTATTCCCAGTTTTTCATTATAATTTATCACAATATATATTTTTTTTTTTTAAATTTATACACACAAGATATAAATCTTTTAATCTTCAAGAATTAAAAAAAAAATGTTTGTCCTGTAACACATTAAATATATACATACTAAAACAGTGCCAACGTATTTACCCCTAACGCTGGCAATAGTATTGTGATAGCAGAGGTCCTATTAGGTTTGTAAACACTATAAATGGTATACACTGTTGGACTTAATTAAACTAACTGTGTGCTAACTCGCTCCAACTGATCAAATAATTAATTATCAAATAAACTGATAAACTTTGTTTAAACTATGATTTAAATTAAGAACTTTAATAACGTTAGTGAAACTATTTGAACGGTTATAAATAATATTAAAAAAAAAAAAAAAAATGATTTTGTAGAAATATTTTAATTATTTTAATAAAATATGTTTTAACTAGTGATATGTCGATGAATTTTTTTTTCAATACCGGTACTAGTACTACAAAATCAATTTTCGATACCAATATCTCGGGTTAAAAAACAAATTCTATCCCAAAAAATATCTATTTGAGAGATAAAAAACAAAACAAATCTTTTTTTTTTTTTTTTTTTTTTTTTATTGAGTAATTATTACAATCTGCCACAAATGTGGGCAATAAGTAATATAGATGGCTTAATAATTACATTCACACATTATTTACAAAAAAAAAAAAAAAAAAAAAAAAAAAAACTAAAAAATAAAATAAAATAATAATAATAAAAGATACAAAAAAAAAAAAAATTAAAAAACTATGCTTTACATAAATAATATAAAATATACATCTGGGTGAAATATATAAATTTAAAAAATAAAATTAAATTAAACAACAGTAAGTGAAAACAAGACAAAATTAAATTAAAGGTTAAAAAAATACAATTATACTTTATTTACAATTTACATTCATTCTAGAGATCCCCCGACCAGACCCGTCCCTCCACTTATGGAAGGACAAGCCAGGTACAGGGAATTCCCAGCTCTTCTCTCTCAGCTGCGTCACTGAAGTAAAAAAACCCAGTGGAGGCTAAGTGAGAGCGCTATATACATTCACTTAGGGCATGAGAAGAGAAGCTGGCCATTGCCAGAACTCCAACATAAATAAATTTTACAAAAGATCTCGGGGCCACTGCCGTTTTAGTCTGCGAGGGGGGTTATCAGGATGTGTGGAAGCGGATAATGATTGAGCCAGAGGGTTAGGAAAGATTACTATGAAATTTCGAAAATTTAAGCGGTATGAGGTCGAGGACGTATGGTATATTAAGATCATTATGTAGGGTTTTGTTGGAGACATAATAAGGAGCATTTACAGTAGTTCGGAGGATTTTGGATTGGAAGGATTGAATGCGTTTGATATTCGACTTTTTTGCTGTCCCCCACAGTTCAAGTCCATAAGTCTAAATAGGTTTGATGATGCTTTTGTATATGAGAAGTTTGTTTTCAATGGAAAGATGAGATGTCCTATTTAGTAGTCTATACAGTTGGCTAAAGCATCTGTTAAGTTCTTGCCTTTTGAGTCGAGTGTGTGGTTTCCATGTAAGTCTTTTGTCTAGGTAGAAACCAAGATACCGAACTGTGTCAGCTTTAGGTAGCGGAATACCATTGAAATAGATAGGAGGACTGGATTTACGGCGGAGGGTAAAGGTTATGTTGGTGCATTTGGATTCATTTACTTTGATCCGCCAGTCATTGCACCAGTCTTCAATCAGGGATAAGTGGGTTTGGAGATAATGGGATGCTATTAAGGGATCTGGATGGGATGAAAGGATAGCAGTGTCATCAGCGAATGTTGCAAGTAAAGTATCAGGAGTAGTAGGGATATCTGCAGCATAGAGGATATATAGGACTGGACCGAGCACGCTACCCTGTGGAACACCGGCCTCTATTGTGTAGCAGTTAGAGTACTCCGTTCCGCAGCGAACTCGAAAGGAACGGTTAGAGAGGTAGGATCGGAGAACGAGGAATAGTGATTGAGGTAAATGGGTTTTAAGCTTGAAAAGCAAACCGGCATGCCATACCCGGTCAATAGCTTGCGCTATGTCCAGAAATGCGCCGGAGCAATATTGTTTGCTTTCAAGTGTGGACGATATGTGGTCAACAACTCTAAGGTCTTGTTGGACTGTAGAGTGGCTAGTACGGAATCCAGACTGGTGAGAGGGAATATTTTGCGATTCGAGGATGGGTAGGATACGTTTAATAATGAGCCTTTCAAAAATTTTTGATAGGATTGGGAGAAGGCTAATTGAAACAAATCTAATAGAAAACGATAATTATTCAAGAAAGAAATCGAAATTTTATTGGAATTTTTGTTTTTCAATTTTTTTTTTTTCTTGTTCAGGAAAAATCCTCTCAGAATATCTTAGGAATTTAAGTGTATTTATAATATTTCTTTTGTATAATAAATTTTTAGGTATTTTGTTTAATAAACATTATTTTAAAACAATTTTTTTCTGCTTCGATTATTGCTTCATTAATTTTTTGACTTTTCGATCCTTAGGCACATGGGATAGTCAACAGAAAACGTTTGCCACCCAGAAGTCACCACCGAGTTCTGCAGCAAAAAATATAAAAATGACCTTATACCCAACTGTACGAAAAAAAAAAAAAAACCTACATATATTGTTATTCGCTTTTATTTTTCGTTAGTTTAGTTACTTATATTTAAATGATATACAGTGGAACCTCGATATATCGTTCCTCGATATAGCGACTTCCTTGATAATTTTTTTTATTCCCCTTGAATGTGCCTTTCATTCCTATGTTATTTTTACCTCTCCATATCGAAGGATTGGTTAAGAAGACTTTGATATACCGAATTTTCGAAGATTTCTTAGCTTACACAGCACCTTTACAAAAACGAAGTTTTTATCGGAAAACATCTATAAATCGAAGTCAATTCGCTAAATAATTAGAGTTTAGACTGATAGTTTAGAAAGATTCTACGAAGATTCTACTGTATCTCCCATCCAGACATTTGTTTCCGGTTTGTTTCAGTTTCTGATAAAACCATTATGCGATGTTTCGTTTTCTGTTCCAAAAAAAAGTTTGGAATTCCAGCGAATTCCTTATCCACAATGTCTCGTTTTCTGGTAAACAAACTACTATTTCAGATTTTTCCCAACGATCCGCTTTAGTTATTCACAGATTTAATAATTATTCTTTTATTATTATTATTTAAATAAAATATGTACATATTTTCTATAGTTACATTGAGTATTTTATTATAAACCTCTAACCTATATATCGAAGTCAGTCAGAAATTACCTTAACAAATCTAACCCCGATATATCGAAATCCTCGAAAATTCGAAGTTTTCTCGTTCCCCTTGAGGTTCGTTATATCGAGGTTGCACTGTACCTACATCGATTTACTTTTTTTATTTTAAAATAATTAACATTATCTCTTTATATTTTTATTTTCCATCAAATATAACGTATTACCTTGTTTTTTCTTACTAAGCTTCGATTTCATTTACAATAAACTTTTATTTTTTTTTTCATATTTATGTCTTTATGTCTATGTATTTATTTTATTTCTTTTGTTTTATTACTTTTTCTGACATTTTTTTTTTTTTTTTTTTTGTAGCCAAGGTAAACGAAACGTCAAAATAAGTACTTATTGCGTTTAAATCTATTGTTTATCGTTTTTTTCCGATTTGATCCAAAAATAAACAGTTTTAAAAAAAACATGGGAGTATCGTATAAAAAATGACATTTAGCGAGTGCAGAACTCGATATCGTTTATTAGTATACAACATCGATTTTTAATTCGTAGGCTAACACCCTGTCGGAATCCACTCTTAGAGTAACCGACCTGAAGCTGAGATGAAGATAAGGTTAGCTGCTTGGGCAAGAGTGGCTTAGAAACGAGAAGATTGAAAAGAGCTAGGCTTTAGAGCCTTCCAGGTAACAAGAAAACTTCTAGTTCAGTAGCGCTGACCTTAACAACAAGTAACATAGAATTGTTTATAAAATAACTTATCCTCTTTAACTTTTGAAAAATCCACTATATTTGCGAAAATTCGTTAGTTTTTTTTTTTCTTTGTCTGACTCCCTATGCTTGATACCTTATATAATTTTTATTTTAAAAACAAACACTTTGATCGGTAAGATGCTTTATGATCTCTTAATAATAATTATTTATTATACCAATTAGATGAGATAAAGTCGATTTCCAGGAACCGATTGATAGCGCTGGCATTGGAAATAACTTTGTAATACCTAATTATATAGTCATTGTTGGTCTACTGTTCCCTAAAACGATAAAAAATAAACATTACAGAAGATATTATTTTCATCTTATATGGCACAGAAATTTTTCGTTTCAAATTGATGAAGATTTATTGGAAAATCCATAAATGTAATTAAAATTCCTAACACCCAAAAACTGAAATAATTACAGCCAGAGATTTACACCATTTTATATAATTTTTGTTATTCTTTTTTTTTTTTTCTCTTTCAGATTTTAATATTTGTATTTTTTGAAGGTGTGTATTTTTTGCAGTCCCATATATTTGTGTGGCGTATGTCCATATAGGTTTAAGTAAGTAAGTGCATGTATTCAGTCGTTGTCGGAGTTTTAATGTCGACCGTTTATGAAGCATTGGATACAGAAGTTTTAATCTCTTGGTTAGACTGAGACGTTTTTGTTTTACGTGTGGGCCCCAGGTCATTCTTCTATCAAATGTAAGTCCTAAGTAATGAATTTCGTTTGTTTGTGGTATGGGTTGATTGTCGATGAAGACAGACTGAGTGTAAAGGTTATGTACTGTGATTTGGTGTAGTTTAGTTTTATTCTCCATTGTTTGAACCAGTCTTGTTGTAGTGTTAAGTGGTGTTGAAGAGTTAATGATGCAATTGTAGGGTCTTCATGTCTAGTTAATATTGCTGTGTCATCAGCGTATGTTGCTGTCAATGTTTGAGGGCTAAGTGGCATATCGTGAGTGTAAAGAATATATAACAGTGGAGCTAGTATTGACCCCTGTGGTACTCCGGCTTTTACTGCATACATAGAGGAGATTTCTGAACCGTGTCGGACAGAAAAAAATCTATCAGAGAGAAAAGATTGAAGGATCAGATAATAGGTAAAAGGAAGAAGATTTTTCAATTTAAAAAGAAGTCCGTCATGCCAAACTCTGTCAAATGCTTGAGCTACATCTAGAAATGCCCCAGTAGCATATAGTCTTTTCTCGAGTGAGATTGATATGAAATCCGTTACACGGTGTAGTTGATGAACTGTTGAGTGAAATGAACGGAATCCAAATTGATGAGTAGGCAGTACTTGTTTATCTGTCAGTATGTCTAGTATTCGTCGGTAAAATAATTTTTCAAAAACTTTAGAACACAAAGGAAGTAGGCTAATTGGTCGGTAGGAAGAAGGTGAATCGGTGTTTTTGTTTGGTTTATGTATCATGGTAATATAAGAATATTTCCATTGAACTGGGAATTTTTTAGTCCTGAGAATTGCGTTGTAAAGTGTAGTTAGAAAGACTATAGCTTTTTTGGGCATTTTCTAGAGAAGGTCAGCGGTGATTAAGTCAAATCCTGGAGCTTTTTTTGGTGATAGCTTTCTGATTACTTGCAATACATCAGAAGGAGTGAAAGACAGTGGTGGTAATGTCAATTGAAGGGGAGCTTCTAGAGTTTCTTGTTGGTAATTGTCATGTTCATTGTCTTGGTAGTCTGTATGTGGTGTAAAAACAGTCGACAAATGTTCACCAAAGAGTTCAGACTTTTCTTTGTCCGACACCACCCAGGACCCATCTTCTTTTCTGAGAGGCGCTATCACCTCGTGATGCTTTAAAAGTTTTTTAGTGTGCCTCCATAAGCTTCCGTCGTCTGTCGTGATATTGGATAAGTAGTAATCGTATTTGGTCTGTTTGATTTTCATAATTTGTCTTTTCAGTTCGTTATTCAATTTATTGAATGTTCGTCTGTCTGAAGGAAGTCTGTCTGTTTGCCATACCTTTCGCGCCCTTCTCTTTGCTGTGATCAGGTCCCTGATGTACTGTGGGTTACTCGGTAGAGAACCTCTTTTGTTCATTCTAGGAACGGATGAGGCCCATGCAGATTCCTGTACAGCTTTGGTAAATACATCAACTGCTTCTTCAATTTCTTCTTCGGTTTTTAGTTGCATTGGTATCAGCAGTTTCGAATTTAACTTGGATTGATAGCTATCAAAATGGATTGATAGCTATCCCAATCCATAACGCCTTGGTTTACGAATAATCTTTTCTCTTTTTTTATAGGTTCATCAAGAAGTGTCAAATGAACCAGGGAATGATCAGAGCAGAGATCAGAACTGCTACTTATTGTGTAAGGTATGGTGCGAAGTCCTTTAGTGATGAAAAAATCAAGTAAGTCAGGGGTTTTCTGTCTCGATGTGGGCCAGTAAGTTGGAGTATTTGGGGATATAGTGTCTAACGAAAGTTTATGGAGAACAGATCTTAAATTTCTACCTCTCGGAGTACACAAACGGGAGCCCCAAGCTTGGTGTTTGGCATTATAGTCTCCACCAGTGACAAAACATTTTCCCAGTTTCTCGAAGAAACTATTGAACATGTGAGATGAAATGGCAAACCTGGGGGGACAATACACAGCTGCCAGTGTTATAGTGTTATGTTTTGTGTAAAGTGTGATTGCAGTGGCCTGTGTGTGTGGTGTATGTGGTGTATGTATTGAATTGTGTCGAAGCGAAGATTTGATGACGATTTGTTATTCTTAACAGTTTTTTATTCAATATAATGATTTTTTTTTGTTAATACATTTATAGAGTTCATTTTAGCCCGGTCAAAAAGTTTTATACAGAAAATCTCGGAATGAAAGCAATGAAGATAAATTTTTGCATATACCTTCGTTTAGGACTTCTAAATAAGGGGTAAAAAGCCACTGAGCTCAGCGTGTTAGCATAATTATATACTCAAGGTCAAAGGTCACAAAAATCAATGTTTTTCAAATATTTCGATTTCTATGCTTCGAAGGTCAATCAAGGAAGTTACAAAACTTGTAGATAATAATTTTCTACATAATTTTGGTTTTATTCCTTTTTTTTTATAGGATTGCCCATTTTCGAGATATAGCGCGGAGAAGGAGAAGCGGGTTCGGACAAACATTTGCGTCTAATGCCTTCCAAAATCGTTTCATATGTATGAAATTAAAGTAAATTGAATGCTCTAGAACTTTGATTCTGACATTTTTTCTGAGAAACGATTGTGGAAGGCACTAGAAGCAAATTTTTGTCCGAACTGGTGCCCGCTTCTCCTTCTCCGCGCTATACCTCGAAAACGGTTAATGCTATAAAAAAAAAAATGATAGAACCTAAATTATTGAGAGTACTATTATCTACAAGTTTTGTAACCTTCTTGATTGATTTTCGAAGCATAGTTATTTAAATATTAGAAAAAAACTGATTTTTGTGACATTTGACCTTGAATATCTAATTATGCTAACACGCTGAGGTCAGTGACTTTTCATCCCTTATTTAGGAGACCAAAACAAAGTTATACGAAAAAAATATAGCTTCATTGCTTTCATTCCTAGGTGAAATCCTTATTCGACTGGGCTATTAGTGCATTTTCCTATCTACAATTTTAGTGAAAGGTTTTACAGTGAGATAACATTTGTAATACCTTGAGGAATAATAAACGAATTCCGAAAAAATTGGAATAAAGTTTTTTGCTCTTGTTATCTCTTTTATTAAATGTAGTGGAAAAAAATTATGTGCTCAAATTTGATTGATTTTGAAATAATTATTGTCTGGTTTATAGGTTTGGTAGGCTTTTATATCTCATGCGTATGTAACTGCAATTAATTTTTAAACCAGGCAATCTTTATAGATAATCGATAATCGATATTTTGGAAGCAGTGCCGATACCGATAATGGAAATATTTTGATACCGAAACCACTAATATACATTTATTTTCTGTAAAATAAATTTTGACCGAAAAATCT
The DNA here is from genome assembly GCA_003667255.2 of Euschistus heros. NCBI lineage: Eukaryota > Metazoa > Arthropoda > Insecta > Hemiptera > Pentatomidae > Euschistus > Euschistus heros. The sequence goes on from RCWM02000359.1 coordinate 336,041, forward strand.
TTCTGGGACGATAAATATCAATTAAAACCATTTTTCAATTATTTGCGATTCTTCCCAGTGCAAATAAGTTAAATAAATAATGATAAATAAATAAGTTGAAAACTAGTGGTATTGAGGCGGTGAGCTTAGTCCGAACTTGCTTCCCACTCGATTTCCTTTAATCCTCTAAAAAGGGGACCTTTTATTGGAGTACTACCAATTAGTAAATATTTGGCAAATCATCAAAAAGTCTTTACATTGATTATTCCTCGAATTTACTTAATGGTTTGTTTGTTAGGGTTAGCTATCGGAAGAAGGTTATAGATATTCGATATCGACGATACGTTGAGCTCTAAAATTTAAAATATTCCCATTAGGTAACAATGATGTTCCTTATTGTTTTTTCGTCTTCGTGGGTAACGTTATCGAATCACTGGTCTTCTTGAATGTGAGATGTAACAGAGGATAACAAGTTTAAACGAGAATTCCTATATTAATGTAATTAATGTAACATATTAAAGTTTTACATATTAATATTTTCCAATTTCTCTTCCCTATTCGTCCAGCCAATAAAGGCCAAAAATGGGGTGTAGAATGCGTTTTCTATAATCCAAGGTTTTTCTTTGGAAACATCTCCTGGTTAGTTAGGAAGTTACAATACTTAAAGTACTTTTTTTGGTACTCTTTAAGCTATCACTCCGAAACTATTCATTACATTTAAAATTTTATTTTCATCTAGAAGCTGATTAAACTCCAGGACTCTGTGTTTGTTTTGGCAAAATATGGCAATTTTGACAACTTAAATCATAGGATCTAGTACTAAATTTAATCAGCTTCATGATGAAAAAATGAAATTTTAGATGTGATTAATAGTTACAGAGTTAAAGCTTAAAGAGTACCAAAAAACGTGTTTTCGCTAAGAAGTGCGACTTATTCTGGGTTTAGGACTCTCAGTGTGTTGAATCATTAAAGTTCATTACGTACCGTTAATTAGAATACGTAACGCGTATCTATATACTCAATACCATTTATAAGTCTAAACTATAAGAGGCATTGAGTTTCAAGAAATAAGAACAATGCTAAATTAATCTCCAAACGTAAGATTAATTTTTAAATTAAAACAAAATATCTAAAATATGGAATAAATTATAAAACTAGTATATCAACCATTAATATCAGATGTGATGCAACTGCATATTTCCATAATTATCATTCTTTCTAATTGTACCTCATTACCTGATCTTGGGCCAGTTAACAAAGCCTAGAACAGTTCTTAGCGTGCACGTCTACCAACCCAAACGAGTGAGCCTCTAATTACACCCTTGGAGCTTGGATTTAAGACCACTGCATTGGAGTCAGGTGTCCAACTGTAGAGCAGAGGAAGTGAGAAATGCTCTTAAAGTCCTTTCTAAATCGGTAGGCTAAAAGTTACACTATATCGATCCTATAACACCGATCGTTGTTGATCGCCTCCACAACTGCCTCTATTATATTCTAACTCACCGAGAGGGCGAAGCACACGAATTTACACAAAGAAAAGGTAATAGTTTCTCTTGTTCCATAAATCAAATAGTGATAGAAAACTGGGAGATTTATGGAACAGCTAGAAGGAGAAAAGTCTTTCCAAAGATGTCTTTAGGAACGCAATAGCCTATTCGGCATAAACCATTTAGTTTTTTTTAATGCTATCGATACACTGAATTTCTGGGTCGGAAATAATAGTATAATTAAAAATTATTCTCTAGACACGTTTCCAAATCTATACAATTATATAAAAGGACAAGCTATTTTTCCTTTGTGATCACTAACCACAAAAACTACTAAACCAATCTGTTCTAAAATTTAACCTCTTCATCTTTATAGTTCCAGGATGGTTTTCCTATTATATGAGGATAATAGTGATGTTTGAAAATTGACCAATAGGTTGCGATTGCCATTCTATATATGAGGTTACAAAGGTGTTATATAGATCTAGATATTTATAATGAAATATACTTATTTTCAACTAAATTTTATTTAAAAAAATATAAATATGTGGTCCGAGATATGGATCCCAGTGTGGTTTGAGAATCGACCGATTTGTGTTTAGCACCATTCCGAGTTCACAACGGTAAAACTATGGAATGAACCCACTTGATTGATTGATTTGATCAATGCAATAATAAAATTTACAATAGTATAAACTTTAATGTGCAATGTTGAGTGGTAGAAACGAAGTTGCCACACTGTCGCATATTTTTATGGTTAGAAATTAAAATTAATTGATTTCTGCTTGTACAAAATTTAAGTAGTAAAATTCAATTCAAGATTTTTATAAATAAACAAATAAAACATCAATTATTAGTTAAAATTGTTAAAGTCCTATTTATGAGAGCAGGGGAAGTCTTGGGATGCTACAAGGAAGTGATGTCAGTAATCATGCTCAACCGCCAGGTTCATCCTCCACTAAGAGGACCAGTGTATAGAGGCTGGGCGTGCGCCAAGAGGGCTTCCAGATCCTGAAGTAGATCCAAGGCCGAATAATCAGAAATCAAACTTTCCGCTTTCAGCCTGGCTCTAACTAAGCTAGGATTTCTATTTTAGAAGGTCCCGAGGTCTTTTCAGATGACTCAGAGGGTTATCTGAAATAGAATAGAAAGAAAGTAGAGAAACCAGTGAGTTAAAATGGTTAAAGAGTTTATTAAAATATAAATGCTATGTGTTTGGGGCTATTTCAGTAAGAAATGGAACATTAAGGTCTTTATGGGACTATAAATATTAATAACAAATTAAGAGGAATTAAGGTATTTTATAGAAATATCAAGAATATATCGGTTGCAACGCGTATTTTATGCTGAGTGAGAGGTAACGTTACGTGGGAGTGGAGCCTGATTTGGCAAAGTGAAATGTATGATCCTCTGCCAGCATAATTCAATTAATTTTATGGTACTCATTAATATTCATTTATAACAATTTTTGATTAATTATTATTGCTTACTTTATGCAGTTATTAGTGCAATAATAACCTAACATTTTCGCAACATGGCCTTTTCCTTCACACTTTGAAGTAGGAGCAATGATCGGAACTGCAAGGAGCTGCTGCAACGTCTTGCCAATTTGCAGATTATAATTATTTAAGATCAGCATCTCATTTTTTTCTTATTTTTTTAAAGTCGTATCCTTGATAATTATGAGGGCCTAAAAGTTGGATGGGGCCAAAATAAGAAAAGTTAAAGTTTAATATTTGAAGGAAATATGGAAAAAAAGTTTGTCAGTTTTTAGATTTGGGTTAAGTTTTTTTGGATTTGAGCTAATGGTAGTATTTGACCTACTTCGGACTAAACTTTAGACAGCATATTCGTTTCTGGTGAAGAAACGTTTAGGTCCTAGAGACCGTGGCGATGAAACCTTTAATGTCCAAGAGGCAAGGCTTTCCCCTAAATGGTACATAGTGTTGACGTTCAAAGTCCAAACAAGGTTACTTTTATGTCACAAAATATTTAATTGTACCTTTTTCAGTTTTATTCCGTTAGTCTATTAGAAACGTTTATATCAAGCCATCAGTGGACATTGGAAAGTCATTCATTATGAGTCGAGTCAAGGGCACAGTGAAAATTATAAAGATGACTAGAGCTACTACTCAGAGACCTGCAGAGCTGCCACAGCCAACGAGATCATAGAGTTCAATATTCTCTATTAGATTTTTATTTCTTTCATTTTCACTTATATTTTACATTTTCATTAAAAAAAAAAAATCTTTGAAACCTCCCATCTACAATGTCAAGTGAAAATTTTAAAGTAACATTTGCGTTGCCATAATAATAAACGAAACCCAGAACCTTTGGATTATATATATTTTTACATAAGGTTTTCGCAAAATGAATACTGTTATAAATATAATAATGAAATACCGCATAATGAATACCATTATGAAATACCGTGTGAAGATATTTGTGTCTTATTTTGGTACATCGGAACAATATCTTAAGCGACGAGTGTATCAACATAAATACAGTAGCACGTCTATAAATAAAAACCCGAACAAACATGACCAAACAGCTCTCACACATTAGAGGCAAACAAAACATTCTTTCTTATTTGATTCCCCCAAAATTATCCACCATGAAAAAAAATAATTTTAAAAGAAATATTAAAGAAATGATAACCATAGACAAATTTAAAAATCACACACACAAAAAAAAAAAAATCAGACGTACCAAATCTCAACACCTGTTATTCCAATTTAATACATTCACATTATTATACATCATATAAATCATTTATCCATTTATTATTTATTACACCGAAATATTTTTGTACCTGCATCTTGGGAATACCGGACGGTATTTCTGGACTGGATAGTCATTTTAACTTTTACCACCCAGTCCTTTTTAATTTTTCCTAGGGAATCCCCCATAACCTTTGTAACTGTTTTTCAAAATATCCCCAGGTCAGTTTTGTACTAGAATTGATAGAATTTAGTAAGTTGATACCATATTCACCAGTAACATTGTAAGTAGTTTCATATTCTTCTATATTCTATATATAGTGATTATATATACTTTTATTATTCTAACACATGTTGTTATATACTTGTATTGTAGCCAACTTTATGTTTCAAAATAACTTGTATAACTTATATAATTTTATTGCAACCTGTTATTTCACTAGGGCATCATTATGAGAACAATATAGTCTCGAAGAAAATATATATATATATATATATATATATATATATATATATATATATATATATATATATATATATATATATATATATATGTATGTATATACATTACACCCGTAAATATTAATAACTCTTAATTTTTCCTCTACCAATAAACTTACCATATTTCAGAGCAATGGCTTAAATACTTTTAAACAGAAGTGTACAAATCTTTAAAATAATTCGGAATCTGGTAGAGATAAAATAAATAAAACTCAGCAACCCTCCAGTAACACCAAAACCCCTGTGAATTCGGGATGCGGAAAGAAGGCGAGCTTGTGTTTAATTCAGGTGACATTGGGGTAAAATATCGCAAATACGTTGCCACTTACAGAGGCTACATTAAGGTGAGTATTTGGTATTCGAGCTGGCTACGAAGCCGGTCGGCTATTTTGGCTCCTACGTGTCAATCCGTAGCTATTTAAATACGGCTACCGTATTCCTTCCCTCCTTTCCCTACTAATAGCAAGTAAGTTGGCTATAGCGTATGCCGCAGTGGCAAAGGTATCTGCTTCAACCAGTTTTAATTCTGCTTTTTACAAGATTACTTTATTTTTATTCACAATAAGAAGAATAGATGTATGCCTATATGGGCCATTCTATCATTTTGCCGGAATTTCGAAAAAAAAAAAGGTTTTTCTTCATAGATATCTTCATAAAAGTCTACTAATGGCACTAGATAAAAATTCCTTTATAGAATGTAGTCAATATGAATATTTATGATCATGATAGAAATAATCAAAAAAGAAAAAAAAATATGCTTTAACTGATTCCACGATAAAGAAAATCGTATAAATTGAGACATGAAAAATGACGCTAAAAAAGCATAATGGATGTAATGGTAGAAATCAATGTAATTTCGAATGAATATACTATTGATTTATTAATACAATTTTAGAGCAAAGAGTTGTGAGCTGTTATACAATTAAAATTATTTTAACAAAAATGAAATAAAATAAGAAAATTATTTACAAACGAGAGAGATATTTACCTAAAATTTGATCTACCTATGTACATGATAAATTAATACAAAAATAAAAAATAAATGGCAAACTATTAATACAAAAACAAAAAATAAATGGCAAACTAGTAATAAGTTAAAGTAAAATATTTTTTAATTTTAGGCAATATTTCATATAAAAAAAAATAAATTATTTAAATGCTTTTCATTATCTATTAACAGCCATCAACATAACTGAATGTCATCATCTTCTGTGGAATGAATTCTTCTATGAAACCTTTTCCTGTATATTTCAAAAACGAGTTACACATCGGGCAGGGATTTTCTGTATTAAAGTTGTAACTTCTTCTATTGAAATATAATCTGGAGATCTTGGAGTCTAAATGGAGTCGTGCGATCATTCTTAGTTTTTGGATGTTCGAATTCATGACCAAGTACTTTTCACTACTTCCAAGAGAGCTAAGGTGTCTGTAATGAGAGTTGTAGTGGGAGTTGACCGTATGTTGAATGCCCACAGACAAATAAAGATTTTCAAATGCTATGTTTAGGTTTGTGATATTTGCTTCAACATTTGCATCCTGCTTATTCCATTTAACCATTCCGCTGATTCTTCCCATTTGTATCATTATCTGTTCTACCCAATTAAAGGGCACGGAAGGATTACCAATCAATCCTGCTGTAACAGATCCTAGGAAATTCATCAGCTGCCATACTTAAAATTTTAATCCACAATTCTAGCATCCTTGAAAAGATTTTTACTTGGATGTGTTTTGTACCTGTTTCCAGCCTGACATATAATTATTGGGTGTTTTTTTGAAGATGTAAAATCAATGTGACTAACGGATTCTGATAAACGACACTCCGAGGTTAAAGCAATAAATAAGTACATAAAAATTATAAATATGCTTATTTAACAGTAGATATCAAAATTATATTGATCCAAATGTCAGCAAATTAAAATAAAAAGTTTCTGCAACTTTTTTTTTTCTAGAGCAAGTGTATGCTGTTATTTTAGTTATATTAATACTTTTCTGTAAGATTTAAGCATTTCCAAATTTTTATAGTGATGACTAATATTTTAATTAATATTATATTTAGATAATTAAAATTGAATATGATAATTATAGGGTATTTTTAAGATCTAATCAATAGTATCAACGCAAGAACTACGTTCCAGCTTATCGCTTCCTGAAGTTCGGTAAAAATACTTCTCTGAGTTAGGTCGTTGTTGAAGTTGGACCAAAAGCATTCGATGAAGAGGCTTTATGGAGAGGTAGGATTAACTCCAGAAACAATTCCAACTTTTTTAATAGCCAACTTCTTTTCTTGCAATTAATTGCCCCATGAGCACTACTTTTTTTTTTTCGGGTTCTCCTCAGTTTCCATCTCAATCTAAAATAAAAAGCCTTCTTCATTGACGGTAGTTCTTTTCGTGTATATTTAAGATAGAAAAAAAAATCATTAAGCTTCTAATGAAACTGTTTAAATTAATACGTTTAAAATGAAAGGTATCCAATAAAGAATTAGGCAAACCCCACCTCACTCTCTCTCTCTCTCTCTCTCTCTATATATATATATATATATGCCTGCACGTCTTCAGTTCTATCAGTCAGTATTCGTTGTAACGAATTTTTACAACAAAACAATGTTTTATATCGAATCCATTATATCCAATCATTTACTCCATATTTTCGTAAAGAGGGCCTTACTCCTCAATAGAAATGTCATACAGACGGCAGTTCCACCTTTATATTCCAATACAGGGTGAGTATCTCTTAGTATAAAAAAGCAATTGGGTGAAACTAGATCAAAAATGTAGCAAAATGCCGCAAACCTCACCTTTCTTTTCCAATCCGTTGCAGATATACGATAAATCAAAGACTTTTATGAGGAAACCACGTTTTTTCCCGTAAAAGCTGTCATATCTCCATTTTATTTAAATATTTTTCAAATTTTGACCATTTTTTTCGGATTTAGCATTAAATTCTCTATAATAGCTGAGTTCCTGCAACCTTATTGACAGTTTTCCTTTATTTTCTATTAAACAATAATTTTTTTCTTTGCTTTTTATTCAATCATCATCATTATCTTTAAAATGCACATTTTCATTATGGGATTGTCATAATGTTTTACTTACACAAGTAACTGATTTGTTGAAGGAAACCCAGCTATTATAGAAAATGTAATGCTAAATCTGAAAATGTGGTCAAAATTTGAAAAATATTTAATTAAAATAGAGATATTACAGCTTTTATGGAAAAAAACGTGGTTTCCTCAAAAAAGTCTTTGATTTATCGTATATCTGCAACGGATTGGATTTGAAAGGTGAGGGTTGCGGCATTTTGCTAAATTTTTTATCTAGTTTCGCCCGTTTTTTTTTTTTTTTTTTTTACACTAATACATACTCACCCTGTATAAAGTAATGGAGAAGCACCTCCACAGGTCCTGCAGTCGACGCTACAGGTAATAAGCAATACGCAATTCAAGACAATAAACCATTTTTTTTTTTGTAGTTGTAGAAACAAACTGGTAATTCAATTTTTCATACATTTTTTGAATACTTAATTAATTCGATTAATTGGAAATAATCTGATATTCATTCTATGATACATGGATTCGCGTTGAAAAACCTGCTAATTGTTCAACGATATTTTACCGTGTCCTGACCATGATCGTTACTATAATATGAATATTCAAATTGTTCGTTTTCTGGAGCAATCATTTTTCGCTGTAAATTTTTTTTTTACTATGGAGAAAATTATAGAGGACGATATTTCGGTGTCACGAAATGACTTTGTGGCATTTAATAATTTGTACCAAGACTGGTGGAGCTTAGAGGGACAACAAGACTTCGTGACTAGTGTTCAAATCCCGTTCCGCTCCAGGAGCTGAATAAAAATTACTGTGAAATATCTATCCCCTGCTTTGATAGCTTCCATCCGCAGTCTTCAAAGAGTAATACGCTGTGACAAGTTGAAATATATTTAGTTTTGCCTCAACTAACTTACTAGAAAATAAGAGGTAATGGGTTGAAAAAAAAGGTTTTCAGATACTTTACCAGTTTTTTACACTGGAAAAAAAAAATCGTTTTGATTGTTGCTCTCTGTTTTAAACTGCCTCTCATACTTTCTATCGATGTAATCCTATTTTATTTTTTTTAAATTTATTATTCTCTGTATGAATTATTTTTAGATTTTGGTTACTAAACCATCCGCATCAAACATTATGCATATATTTCTGATTTCATTCAAACTAATTGTAAGTATTTTTCTTTCATAATAAATTCCATCAATATCCTGCTAGTTTTTCGAACAATCGATTTATGATAACCCACCAAGGTATATTAAAAGAACTCTTAAATCATTCACTGAAGGTTCACCTCTTTCATGTCTTTTGTAATGCAGTTGTAAGAAAACTAGCATTATTGTTTTTAATTATACTGACAAAAAAAAAGTGAACCTAGAAAATATTGATTGGTTAACATTTAACTCAAACGATCATCAAAATTTTTATAACCATTATTTACTTATATTAAAAAAAACATTAAAAAGCAAGATTTGGAAATAAAATCAATTAATAAGGTAATTAATGGCTTTAACATGACAGAAAATAATGTTAATGGATCTAAAATGACAGAAAATAAACAACTAAGAAAAATTTAGAAAACTAAAATTTCATATATTTTGTTTTAGTGACGAAATATCCGTAGGGTGAATTTTCTTCACTTACTGCCAATAAATTTTACATCTGCATGGTTATGCCCTAAGATTAAATCTTTGATGACATTGCCAATACTCTCTAATTATTTTGATGTATATGTATATTGATGTAGGTAACTGAGAGTCTCAGGAACAACGACTCTTGATCTAACATGTCCCTCTAGTTCATCCCAGCTGTGTTCAATGCCAGGGATCCAAACATACTAGTCTATAACTTCGATTTTAATTTTCTTTAGGTATACCCTAAAACACTTAGATTTTGCATTATCGTGCTTCAAAATGATGTTATCCGCAATGCATCGGGCAAATGTGACAACGAAGTCATAAGAAGTGTGTTATGAATGAATTAGCGTTCAAATTGGATCCCTATAAAATGTACAGCTCAGGTTTCCAATAAAAGAACCGCCAGCCCTTGCTATAACTGAGTCATCAGAAAAAAGTTGTTGTGAATTGACTGTGGCTTCAGCACATCTCTCACTATGCCTTCTCCAGATTCTACGGCGCGGTGCACACTGGTTTCTGGAAACATGAAACTGAAGTTGTTCGCAACGGATTAAAGTTAACATTTCATGTAACGCTGTGTGCACCAACCTAGGTTAACCATATCTATCTTTCATTTCATTTCATTTCATGTTTCTAGAAACCAGTTTTTCTAATGTTCACCGCGCCTAAGGTATCCATCTAATGAGGTAAGACAAAATCATTGAACAGGATTCTTCTCCATTGTCCTCAGGTCAATGCTTCCCAGCAAATTACATACAACGTTTTCAATGCTACCGATTTAGTTTGGGTTCCCGAGGTATGGAAGGAGCAGGCTTTGACAAGCAACTATCTCTACCTGTTTCATGCAATATTGATCTTCGAATTTCTTTTATTCATTATTCCTTCTTTTTGTTATAAAACCTTTCCTTATAAACATTCATCTAGTCCTGTAATTCACCATTAGTTATTGATTAATCTATAGTATTATATAAAAGGACAAGCTATTTTTGGTTTGTGATCACTAACTGCGAAAACTACTCTGAGCCATTCTGTACCAAATTTTAACCACACCATCTTCAAAGTTTTAGAATGGTTTAGCAATAATATAATTAGACAATTTTAATTATATTGCCATAAAAAAGCAATAAATATGTGGTGCGCAGTGAAGTAATAGGTCTAGAAATTTATGAATAAAATTTACTTATTTTCAATTCAATTGTTATTTAAAAGAACTATAAATATATGAAGTGACTTGTGGATCCCAGTGCAGTTTAAAAATCGATCGATATGTTCCTAGCAACAGAGTTTGTAATGGTAAAACTATTGAACCCAACCGTACCAAATTTTAACTACATCTTCATAGCTCTAGAAAGATTTGTAATAATAATGTTTACTATAATAATAATAAAAATGTATAGCCTTGAGTGCTAGAAATGAAGTTTTCCAAACTGTCATATACTTTTATGGTTAGAAATTAAAATCCAACCTGATGGATCGATTAAAATATTGGATGTCTAATTATGCTTTTACGTACTCTTCAAACACCTAATTAATGCAATTTTAGCCAGGTTAAAAATTACTTAAAAAATTAAAAATTAATGCGTCGAAATATCATTGAAGAAATAATGCTAAATTCAATACAAAATTTTTATCGATAAACTAATTCAATTATTAGTTAAAATATTCTAAGTTCTTTATTTATGAGAACGGGTGAAGTCGCGACGGGGTATGCTAGTGTAGTTATAAAGATTTAATGTGTTTTCGTTTATATTATTATTAATATTATTTTTTAGTTTCCTGAACCCTCAGTGGGTTACAGAGTAGTTCGGACGCTTCGGCACCGCGAGAGTCTACTTTATTATGTTTACAACTTTTCTTAGAGTGTTCTAAATTACAAGCGATTCCTGCTACTGCTGGCTACTGATTTCAGTAAGTTAATAGTTTATCTTCAGTACTTTCGTTCAACGTTTACACTTTTCGGAATTATGAATAATGAAGTTTACATGAGCTCTCTAAATCTACTGGAATATCCACCTTTGATTTATAGTTGTATCTTGAATAAAGTAGATTTTGGGATTCAAGTTCCATAATGAAATAAATAGCTTAGAACGGTTGGTTAACTGTTAGATTACTTGGGGTGTTAGATTGGAATCAATTTAAATTATCTCGATAGGATTAGTTTCATGATTCATGTTTGTTTAAGCTTCCAACCTATAATTGGGCTAAGCTTGTTACAATTTAATTATTCAGATAACAACAAAATTAATTATTTTCATGAACACATACATAAATAGTTATGGATACCATTAATTAATATTCCAATAGGTTTTAATATAAGCTCAAAAATATATATAAATGTGGAATACCTGAACTTATTCCCACGTAATATTATTATTATTAACATGTAATACTGTATACTATTATAAAACTCGAGAGACAACAATTAAACAATATAATCAGTTGTAATTTACGATAGTAACACATGACACTAACCATGAGACACATGGGGGAGAAAGGTTCAAAGGAAAATACATAGTCCAACCAAAGAAGGAATTAGTTTCCGCAGATAAAAACACTAATGAAAGAAACTATTTGGAGAACCTGATATAGTTTCTTGTGTTAAAATGAGAAGGAAAAAATGGTGGAGTCATGTACATCTAATAAGACCACCAAAACAAACATGCTAAAATAGAGAAAGAGTGAGAGGCCGACCCAGACTGCGATGACTGGATGATGTGATGACTGATCTTTGATGACTGGATGTGCGCACACGGAAGAGAGCCGCGAAGGTTCGGACTCCAGTGGAAGAAGAGTACTGAAGAGGCCAAAGGTACTTCATGGACAATAGTGCCCTAAGAATTAGTTAGTTAATTCTAATATGTATTGGAATACTAATATATTGGAAGAACAAAATTATTTTTGTATCCTAATGTTAAATGATAGGGATAAAGGAAGGAGTTTCATCTCAACTTAGGAAGAACAGAGTTGCTTTTCTTCAAAACTAGTACTGTAATTTATTTCTTTTAAACTCGCCTTCCTGCTATCTTCATCAGATCACTATCAATACATTTTTATGATCCTAATACTTAATGAAGTTAAAAAAATGAAGCATACTTTAGACGTTGGCTAAAATAGGCAAGATACTCGTATGTTACAGATCTATTTAAGAATAAATTATAAATTCTAAAAGACTATTGAATACGATTACGAAGCCAAGTCATACAACAAAAAAGAGATGACGAAACAAGTGGATGGACGTCGTCACATTGTACATAAAACATTAAGAGTAAAGAGGAGGGGGGCAGAAGCCTCAAAAAGGCCATGATTGCAGAATATTTCAATACTGTTATAAAGAACATACAGGATTATAGAATTTGAAATCATTGTCTTTATTGGTACGATTTATCAAGGCTATTCAGATGAACAAGTACACTACACGTAAATATGTAAACATGTAAATAAATAATCTACGTTCTAAACATAAATAAACAAGGAATCCTTTTCAATTTATGAAAAGCCTTAAATAAAAAAGGCCCTTAAGAGAACCTATCCTTTAATTCTCAGCGGAATTCATGAAAGACGTCCCATGTGACTGGCTTGTTTCTACGAGTCTAAGTGGCTTTTGAAAAGCAAGCATTTCTCCTCATTGAAACAGATTGCTACAAAAGTTGAGATGGTATTCTTAAGGCCAATAAAATATGAAGAAGACTTGATGAGGATTAGATTTCATTTTAATTTTCTTTTAAATATAGGTAAGTAGTTTAATTACTGTGTAGTGATAATAACTTAAAAGTTTTATTTTATATTATTTTTAGGTTTTTGTTTTAGGTAAAAAAAAAATGAAATAATTCTAGGTAGTAAGATTTAATTTTATAAAGCAAAAAAAAAAAAAAAAAAATCATTTGTAGAAAACTTATTAATCCCCCAAAACGTATATAAATGTAATTATATTTTATCAAAATTTATATAAAATTTCATTGAGGAGGATGTTTAGAGAGATCAGTCATAAACATATTTTGCAATATTTGATATTAATAAACTTTTTTTTTTGCCAATGTTTCGGCTATATCATTTATCGTCATCATCTGGGGTAAAACAAAAATATTGAAATGCAAATATAAAAAAAAAGAAAAAAAAAAAAGGCAAAAATAAAAAAATAAAAATAGAATGGAAACTAAAGGGTTAATAAAAAGTATTAAATCATTAGAAAAAGTGAAGATAAATAATACGATGATAAAAAAAATAAACTAAAATTACCTTTTTTTTTTTTATATACATTTATTGAAATTTACCACTGTACAGAATATATACATCAAGTAAATGTATTGACAACGATTATAATAACATGTTAAAACTTGGAAAGAACTACTCATCAGTAGCACTTTATTAAAGGTTCTACACTAGAAGGTCTCTAGGCCATCTTCGTTTCAGACGCCTCGGAGGATTATCAGGAATAGAGGGGGAAGCAAGTTGAGAAACTAACGGATTTGAGTGATTATGGATCTTACTATGAAAGGATAGGTATCTGGTGTGGGCTAAATTAGCAACATATGGAACATTAAGACCTTTATGGATAAATTTATTGGTGACAAAGTAAGGAGCATTGGGGATTTTACGAAGGATATTAAATTATATTTTCCATATATTATATTTTACATATATATTTTACAATCGTAAATAATTTTATTAATGGAAGTACAAAGAGGTTAAAAATAAAGTACAGTAAAATAAAAAAGATATAAGATAATCAAAAAATACAAACAGTCTTTAATTAATCAATTATAAATAATTAATTAAAAAAAAAGTTTAAAGTTTGTGTAGCGGTGGCTAGGGGTTCTTGTTGAACTCAGCCGAAACCGCCCAATTTTTTTGTGAAGCTGGTAGCTTAATTTAATATAGCACAATAAACGATTTGCCTGTTACTTCATTTCATTATTAACAAAATTAATTTAAAAACGTGCAGCCTTTTTTCCTTATCTTATAAATAAATAAAGCTTATAAATTATTATGATAGTATTCAACAATATTAACTTAATGATAATTTAACATTACATACAAATTAAACTTTTCATTTTATAACCAAATAAACATTAATAAATTACCTAGGTTAAGTTCAACAAACTATGGTTTAACGATGGCTTGACTTGGTGTGTGAATATATGATAGGAGATGACCTTCACAGACCCGTGGTGAGTCGAACGATGATGATAATACATGGTCACTTACTATCAGATATGGAATTGTTGGGCCTTGCGCTCCGAATGCAAAAACATGCAGCGAGAGAGCTCTCTCGTCCGCCATAACCTTATGACTCTTTCCTCCAATGTCTTGTCGCACACTGATGTCTCCGGGCCTCGTAGAACGTCACGTGACTCACGTTATTGCCCGAAGATCAACGAAGTTGCAAGATAAGAAGCCGCGTACACTCTCAGGCTAAATTTTTATGAGGCCATGTGATTAGTACACCAATAAAATAATTTAAGCACTTAAGTCTCGGCTAAATACTAAAGTGTCGGCCTCGACATACCGCCCACCAAAGTCTTCATGAAAACTTTACTCCTGCAACGTCTCTATCCTACTACAAACAACAATCACGTACTTTGACAGGACCTGAAAATGGGTATCTGGCCATCCAATGGGTGTTTGGCACCATAATACTGACTCAGTCGACCGCCCACCTTGCGAAGAAACCCCAAGCAGAGGGGAACTACAATTCATGAAAGAAGGCATCGGTTTGAGGAGTAAAGGATTGATGAAGGAACCTGTAATGATTGGGTATAGACTTGATTTTGAACCATGACACATAAACTTTATCTTGCACATACTTCCACCACAAAAATAAGTGTTCAATTAGCAAAATATTTCATCTGTAAAACTGGTATCAAGATGTGAATTAGCAAAGTAGGGGCGGTCACAAACCAAGAGGCATTCATTAAGAAATAAAGAGAGCATTTTCGTAATCTCAGCCAGGTCGTTACAGAAGAAAAACAGCAGACACACCTCCAAGTCAATAACTCGGCACCTCCTACCCAAAGGAAGTATATTAGCATTCTCATGACCTGTAATGCTTCTTGTAAATAATTTAAGCACTTAAGTCTAAATTAAACCTATACTAAATCCTAAAGTGTCGGCCTCGACAATCTGTAAATACAAAATTTCTTATTGTTTAGTAACGCTATTATATTTCATTTTATTTTTATTTTCTTTATCATTATATAATTTATCTCCATTTTTTCAGATCATTTTAATTTTTTTATTAACCATATATATTATTTTCCATTTTATTTTTTATTTATATAGTTTTTTTTCCTTTTCCTTTTTT
Source organism: Euschistus heros (assembly GCA_003667255.2). Taxonomy (NCBI): domain Eukaryota; kingdom Metazoa; phylum Arthropoda; class Insecta; order Hemiptera; family Pentatomidae; genus Euschistus; species Euschistus heros. The sequence goes on from RCWM02000359.1 coordinate 351,709, forward strand.
TATTTGTTTGACAATTATTTGTTATGTCCTGATAATGGTCGTCAATGACATAACCGAAACGTTGGCAAAAAAAAAAATGAAATGTTTGGTAGTATTTTCCATTGCCTAATTTTTTAAGACTGATCCCACCCAACATCCTACTCAATATATTTATCCTGTAATTCCAAAAGAGCTCTTCAATTATTTACCATCTAAGACATCGAGTTTCCAAAATAATATATAAATAGATCGAATATATATATTTTTTTAATTCAATAATTAATTAGTTATAAATGAAATAATCTTCAAGGTATGTAAAGAAAGAATAGAATATTGTTATTTTCATAATAATTTGGCAGACAAAAAAAAAATCCAGACTAAATAACTATTAGATTTGCTAGTTTAATTGATTTTAAGGTTAGTTACATTTCAGTTTTAATGAAAATGTTTTGTTTTTTTCTATGTAAGAATAAGCCTCGATCTTTATTCCTGTAACTTGTTTTTTAAAGTAATTATTTGTATTTACTAGATTAATTTTTAATTAATTTTAGAATTTGAAAGTTTTAAGGGATGGTTGCTTCCATGGTGGATATAAACAAAAAAAAAAGTGTTTATATCTATATGTAATTACTTTAGGGCTTTGATACAACCCCCATGGGATGTTATAGAACACCCCTCACTTTTTAGGATCTGGGAGCTCGTTCAGGCTGAGCGTAAATATTTTAAATAAATAAAAAAGGGTTTTCAGTATTTTGATTTTCATTATTCTTAATATTGTAAATATTTTCTTTTATTATCATATTTTAATTAAGGTATAGATGTGTATAATGAATATGTCCTTTTTTTATCATCCTTCCCTGTTGTTCATAAATATGAGATTTGGTAAGAATAGACAGAAATAAACAACTAAATTAGGATGTTTTTATTATTATTATTTTTTTTTTATTACAATTTATTGAAATTTACAACTATACAAATATACATTAAGTAAATTTGTTAAAAACGTTTACAATAGCATGCCAACATTTTAAAAGTACTACTCATCAGTAACACTTCAATTAAAATCTACACAAGAAGATCTCTCGGTCATCTTCTTTTCAGACACCTCGGAGGATTATCGGGAATTTAGCGGGAAGCAAGTTGAGAAACTAGTAGATATGAGTGGTTATAGAGCTTACTATGAAAGGATTGGTATCTGGTATGGGCTGAATCAGCAACATATGAAACATTAAGATCTTTATGGATAAGTTTGTTGGTGACAAAGTAAGGAGCATTGAGGATTGTAAGGATTAGATATGGGATGAATTTGATGGTTTAGTAAAGCCCTAAAGCTCAACTCCGTATGTCCATATTGATCTAATTACTGTCATGTAAATGAGTCTTTTCTAATTAATTGGGAGCTTTGAACGTTCGTATAGTAAATGTTGAAGTAGTCTATAACGACGAGCTGTTTCTTGTCGTTTTAGTCTTGCATGATTCCAAGTAAGACGTATGTCCAAGAGGACGTGTTCAACTGGGATTAGTGGAATATCATTAAAGGATACTGTAGGACAGGAAGTCGTTGGTTTACGACGAAGGGAATTTTTCTAAAAAGAATATTTTCCTTCTATTTTTTATGTTATTTATCTTCTTTTTTTTTTTTTTTTTTTATTCTTTATGAAAATATGATTCTATAAGCATTTTTTCCAAAATAAAAGAAAAATATAAATACGGATATATTAAGATTTAAATGTTACAGGTTTTGTGTATTTATACGAAATTCTATACTATGACTTATAAAATAATAATTTATATGACTTATAAATTATGACTTATTGAACCACGTTTATTCAAGTATTTAGGGATAAAACGTTAAATATCTATAATTATTATTAACTCAAAAAAATTAATTTTACTGAATATTATTATGTCATTTAATTTTAATCTAATCATTCAACTTTTATTGGCAATATATTTTTTGTAAATTTGCGTGTCTCTGACTTTAACCATAAATAAAACGTATAGCGTACAACTTACAGCCACCCACTATGACTGAGATCTCAGCTAGATAAGATTTTAGATCGATTAACTGTACCGCCCACTTATCGAAGTGGCTCGAAACTAATCGATAGTTAATAGGCCATAAGCAATGAGGAGCATATTGCCTGAGGCCCCAGGGCCCTAAATGAGGTCCCAACTTCCTCCAGCAACAATACACAAAATGCGAGTTAAACCATTAGCAACTTGGATGAGGAATTGAATAACAGCTGGTCAAGTTAGGGCTTGGTCATTAAGTACCCCGGGGTTACCAGTTCTCTGCCAAGCAAAGCTCCAATAGCTCTTTCGGCAGTGGAGAACTCTTTTACCACTGATTAACTAAATAAAAGTATTTTTACCATAAACTTTAAAAATAAATAAAATTTTGTACACTGATTGAAAGTGTTGTAAGAGTTTTTAATAATTCAAGAGTTTGAGGTAGTTTAAACGCAGCTGTGGTATAGATCTAACCAACTAACTTTACATAAAACGTGTTAATTTCAGAAACAACATATAATTTCATTTATCCCCTAGAGCCAACGAATTTAGGTTCAATTAAGCCGACACAATAAAAACTAAATATTTTTACAAAATTGAGAAAAGGGAATTCCGATAAATAGTCTTGTTATCCAATGCAAATTATTAATTGATACCAAATAACTTCTGACCTGTCGCTATACTACTTCGAACACCCTTTTATGTTCTTGGACAAAGTATTCGAAAAATCAAATTACGGAATTCTAAGGTTAGATGGAGATGATATACTCCTATTAAAGATTTGCCTGAGAAATAAGGGATGCTCTCTTGGAAGTGGTGTTGTATTAATCCAAATAGTATAAAAAAAAAAAAAAAAATCAAAACTACAACAGAAATAAATATTTAACGCTTAGATAAAATTATATAAATAGGTTTGAAAATTAAAAGTTATTAGAACCCAATTAACTATGCTCATTATATTTATCAATTCATGAACTAAAAAAAAAAAATTGTATTGTAACACCTTCAACTTTTTTTTCTTTAGAACAGCCAACCATTCATCGCTCTTCCATAACTTCACAGATGGAATTCATTACATTATTTTCAAATAACTCCTTCTTAACGTTGCCTAGGGTCTAAGACATGTTCTTTCAGTCGGTCCTCAATTCCAAGTACCTCTTCCTCAGAAAACCCCTTTTTCACTACTCAGTCCTAGTCAAATATATAATCTCCCAAAACATATTTTGATTCTTTACATTGCGCATTGTATTGTTACATAAATTGATTTTACTACAAATAAATTAAATTATAATTATAAATTACATAATTGCATGTGGAAGATGTATCGTAATTATATGGAGGATGTGCACAGTATTTGTTACTAAACCAGTTTATCTTAAAACAAACATTTAACTGTTTTGATCTATTCCATATCCCTTCCAGTTAATATTTTTTTAATATAAAACTGACCCGTTTCTGATTAAAAAGAAAATAAAGTTAACCAATTATTATGGTTAGTTACAGAGTGATGGAGGAAGGAGAGGCAGATGGAGAAGTGGAATCATTTAAGAAGTGGACCATGCTTAAAGATGAGACGCCAGGCAGTGACCGATTCTTCGGTGCCAACTTACACTTAACGCCTTAGATAAGTACCATATAATGTCCAAAGCCTGTTATAAGTGTTTAATATAAATTTTTCAAATTAAACCTGACGAAGTATTAACAAAATTTATGATATAGTCTTCTAATTTTTGAAATAAACAAATTAATTAACAGGAACTCATGCTGACCAGATATTTACTTTGAATTCAATAATAACCTTTTATTATTCTTAATATTGTAAATATTTTCTTTTATTATCATATTTTAATTAAGGTATAGATGTGTATAATGAATATGTCCTTTTTTTATCATCCTTCCCTGTTGTTCTTAAATATGAGATTTGGTAAGAATAGACAAAAACAAACAACTAAATTAGGATGTTTTTATTATTATTATTTTTTTTTATTACAATTTATTGAAATTTACAAATATACATTAAGTAAATTTGTTAAAAACGTTTACAATAGCATGCCAACATTTTAAAAGTACTACTCATCAGTAACACTTCAATTAAAATCTACACAAGAAGATCTCTCGGTCATCTTCTTTTCAGACACCTCGGAGGATTATCGGGAACTGAGTGGGAAGCAAGTTAAGAAACTAATAGATATGAGTGGTTATAGAGCTTACAATAAAAGGATTGGTATCTGGTTTGGGCTGAATCAGCAACAGATGGAACATTAAGATCTTTATGGATAAGTTTATTGGTGACAAAGTAAGGAGCATTGAGGATTGTAAGGATTGGATATGGGATGAATTTGATGGTTTAGTAAAGCCCCAAAGCTCAACTCTGTAAGTCCATATTGATCTAATTACTGCCATATAAATGAGTCTTTTCTAATTAATTGGGAGCTTTGAACGTTCGTCTAGTAAATGTTGAAGTAGTCTGTAACGACGAGCTGTTTCTTGTCGTTTTAGTCTCGTATGAGGATTCCAAGTAAGACATATGTCCAAGTGGACGTTTGTGATCAACTGTAGGACAGGAAGTCGTAGGTTTACGACGAAGGGAATTTTTCTAAAAAGAATATTTTTCTTCCATTTTTTATGTTATTTATCTTCTTTTTTTTTTATTCTTTATGAAAATATGATTCTATAAACATTTTTTCCATAGTAAAAAAAAAATTATAAATACGGATAAATGCAGATTTAAATATTACAAGTTTTGTGTGCAATTTATACTAAATTCTATATTATGACATAAAATAATAATTTATATGACTTAATTAACCACACTTATTCAAGTATTTAGGGATAAAACGTTAAATATATATTATTATTATTAACTAAAAAAAAATTAATTTTACTGAATATTATTATGTCATTTAATTTTAATCTAGTCATTCAACTGTTATTGACAATATATTTTATATAAATTTTCTTCCCTTCCTAGCTTTCTTTGAAGAGCATGTATTTGACAAAAAGAAATATTAAATCAAAGAGAATGGATTATGCATTGATACATATTTATAATATGCAAACAGATACAATATATTATGTCTAGACAATGTTCGTGTTTTTTTTCTTTTAGTACATCTGGGTGGGAATGCAGATTTTCTCCTTTGCTTTTCATAGTCCTCGTGTTATAAGTTAATATAGGGTAAAGGTCACTTCAAACCTTTAAGCATGAATGGTATATTTATTTTAGACATCCGCTTTATACATTGTCTAGTTCACTAAACTAAAAAAGCAAAAAAAAAAAAAAAAAAAAAAAATCATAAAACCCATACATAGGACCGAGAAAAAAACAAAAACAAACCGATTCCATTCATTTAATATTTCCTGATAAGTTGTTACTATATATATTTTTTCTTTCTATTTAAAACATTGAAAATCCAAAACATACGTTTTTTTTTAGGATATTGTTGTAGTGGTGAAAATCACTTAGTTATTTAATTTTTTCTGTATATAACAAAGAGGTTTGAGATGGGGGGTATGAATAACATCTGTTCGATATTGGAAGCCCGGCTGTGTACTTCGCAGCTACAGATTGGTCGATTGTTGTGAGAATTTATGGCACTTGGCAGTCGATCAATACGTCATTAATTATCAGGATAACTAACTGCCAACAATACGTCATACTTAAAAGAAACTGCCCAACCGTTTAGAGGGCTAATTTTTTTTTTTTTTTTTTTTTTTTTTTTTTTTCTCAATTTCATTTTGATTTTTTTGGATGTACTCACATATAAATCAGATAAATTGTTAAATAATGATGTATTATATGTATTTAATTTCTTTGGGCTCATCAGGTGACGTTTATTTTAAACACATAATGGATATTAGATATTATCAAAAGTCGTATTTATTTTAGAATTAATAATCGCGCGTATACTTTTTTGTTTTTTTAATATTCCCCTAATATGGGGATTATATTTAAGGAATAGGTGAATATTATGTTGATTATGTTTTTAATGATGTAAACAACTTAATGACTTAATTAGATCATAATCCGTAAATTTTGTTTTATTTATAGGTTCTGTGCGTGTTATTATTGGTCGTTGTACATTTGAGAAAAAGGTTTACCATTTAATATTATTATATATGAAAGGGCATAGACAAATTCTTGATCGCTATACATCTTTTCATTCCGACCCTTGGAGGAAAAGCTACATAAAACAATTTTCAGACTTCGGTGGGATGAACCTGAAAGATGTTTCTAAAGAGCGCTCTTTTCAGTGACACAAAGCTGCCAAAACCTCCTCCCATGCGACTACCTCTATTCTTAGCCTCAAACTTGATCGTGAAAGGCCGTTTCTTATCAATAAATTCTTGAATGACACAGTTCATACTAACAATTTAGTTACTGTCTAATAAGTGGTATAATTTATTTTTTATGAAATAAAAATAAACTTTATTCTGGGACAGACTGACCCCTAAGAATAATTAAAATGCACAATAAAATGTACAAGTGTCTGGCTGAGATTAGTTAAAACTTTGTACATCAGTGTTAAAAATTAAAGTTAAGTAAAAAAAAATAAATAAATAAAATAAAAACAATCAACAGTAAAAATTTGTACATTTACATTTTTTTGGAAGATTGAAGATCGAGGAGATGGATATATAAAAGATGTTTAAAAGAAGTTAAGCAAGAAGCTTTGCGAATATGGATAGGTAAGGAATTTCTAAAAAGAGGTAGCACAGATGACGAAGGATTTTTCAAAGGAGGCAGTTCTATGTGAGGGGGTATATAGGTTGGAAAGTTGGGATCTTGTATTCAGGTGGTGAATGGAGGAACGCAGAGTAAGTAGGTCTAGAATATACGAAGGTTTATTGGTTTTTAATGACTGGAATAGCAAAGTACCGAGGAAGTGTTGCCGTCGAAAATCGGGGAAAAGCTACCCTAGCTCATTGTACCGGCAATATACGTGAGACTGTCTATCGACCCCAAAGATAAATCTTATGAAGCAATTCATTAGTCTCCTTAGTCTCATCTCAAGCTTAACAGACAGCCCCCCATACACCAAGCACCCGTAATCAAAGTGGGGAAAAATGAGAGAGGATACCAGACGTTGGTGGGTACTTCGGGGAAAGGAGTCACGATATCTTTGAAGCTGTTTGAGGATCGTGATGGATTTTCTGGTAATTTGGGAAATGTGGTTATTCCAGAATAAGTGTTGATCAAAGGAGATTCCGAGGTTTTTGATGGAAATTTGAAATTTAATTGTACGGTTATTGAGGTAGAGCAATGGATAGTAAAGGAGGGAATTAACGGTAGGTTTTTATATAGTTACAACAAGTTCAGTGAAATGTCTGAATTCGCATATTTATCCTACACAACTTAAACATCTAATATTATCGAAATGTATATGTTTTGAGGTATTTGGAATCAATTTGAGTTATTTTTAATTTGCATATTTTGCCATAATTACATATTTTGAACTGTAATTGCATATTTATCTCCATATCCGGCATATCTGCATTTGAATTTTTTAATCTTTCTCATCTGGCAAAAAAAAAAAAAAAATTAAAATAAAACCAAAAATTAGCAATGGGAACTAATACTCTTTTTATTCGCCGAATGGATGATTTCGTGTTTGTCTTCGCACTGATTCTACCCTTTGCGTGAACTTTTAGTCACATTTGCTTTCCTAGGAATTGTTTAATCGGATTAATTTCTCTCACAAGCTCCGCTCATATACTAGGAATAATACTCCACTTCTTATTTCCATTATTCCTATCATCATTACATCATCCAGTCTCTCTGGCTGTGTACACACATCATTCCTTAATCGTTTATTTCCATGCTCCAAAAAGGCCTAAAATCACTATTGCAAAGACGCAAGATATGGTTGGGAAGAATATACGTTCTTAATTCAAACTTTTAAGGACAATGGAGACAATTTATGTTGTGTTTGACTTGATATAGTTTTATCAAGTACTTTACGGTTTTTAGTAACCCAGCACATAAAAATAGCAAAGCGCGAATAAAAGAAAGGCAAGGAGATTAAATTTGAACAAACTTTTGCTACACAAACTCTCACTGGATAGAAAAGTTTGGGTTCAACACCTATTTATTTTGTACCCTTCCATAAATTAAGCCGCTTTAAGTTTTATAAACTGTTTTTTAATAGTCTTTTTCTTCCTATTTTTCCCATTTTCAATACAATAAGTTGCTTAAACTTAAGTTTGTACCTACGCGAAAGTTTTAGGGCCGCTGAGAGAGGGGGAGGGCAAGAAAAGATTACAACAAAAGGCCTGGGACCGTGGCTAAATAAATCATTTACAAATGTTACCTTATTTATACATATACGATTCTATGGCGGTTTATCGTATTACGAAATTAGTCAAGCATTGCAGTGTATTGATAATTTAGCTTTTTAGTTTATTTTTTCTTAGCTAAAAAAGATATTTGAATACTTTCGGTATTTGACTTCATTTATTACTTAATATATTTACATATATATGTGTATATTTTTCAGTTTGTATTGCACATAATTAACAGCCCTAGTTATAAGTTGTTTGATAATGAAAGATCCAATTGTTTCACTTCTACATTTAACATAATAAAATAATTTATAATGTATCACTATTATACAAAATATTAAAATTCAGACTTCCTAATTAAAATATAATAATAACACACTTGACACTTATAATTAATCTAAATCAAAAACAAGTAAAGATTGAATTTAATGATCCTATGTTTATAGGAGTAAGTCCTGTTTTCTTACTGGAAAGGTTGATGGCAAAGATGTTTTTTCCGCAATCTCTAACAAACAATCCTGCTCGTCACCTGGGTGATATTACAGATGAAAAATTGGAGTACTCGGTGTGTTGATGTGTATAGTAGTGTGTTTATCTTGTATAGTAGCATGCAATTGAAAATTATTTCCTCAACGATATTTTTACGCATGGATGTAATTTTTAACCTGGTCTAAATGGCACCGATTAGGTGGTTAAAGATTATGTAAAAGCCAAATCCGAATCCAATTTTTAGTTTCAATTTATGAGTAACCGAAATAGACAAAGACCTATTTAGAAAGTTACGGATAATGGACTGCATTATCAGTGCTTACAAGCCTATCAATTTCTCGGCTGTCACCTTTTACCTTTTCAATGATGATCTTATTTATTTTCTCTGCTATAATATGTGTAAGTGTAAGTATATATCTTCCACACAATCAATGATACGGTGGGGTATATGAAATCCCCACATAGCGACAAATATTTATTGCTTTTTAATAACAATTTAATTGGAAATAAGTGAATTTTATTATCAATTTCAAGCTCTTTATAGCACAGTTCTTAATAACCTTCATTGAAAAATGGCGCTCGTCACCAATCGCTCGATTTTCAAGTTTCACAGAACAATTTCGTTATTGCTGAACCTTCCTTGAACTATGAAGATGATGTAGTTAAATTTTAAACACTGTCATAAAACCAAAAATCCTAACAATGATCCTTAACAACATTTTATATAACTTCACTTAGGAATTTAACACCGCGACTAGATGGAATTCAAAAGGACCTAAAAAAAACAAACATAAGACCAACCGACATTTTCGAAGGAGACAACCTCTGACACCAAGTGGACACATGGAAAGTCACATCAGAGCAACCAAAACAAAAGCAGTACAGACAAAAGTGATAGGCAGAACGTAAAAAACCATTTTCGGAAAGAATGAAAGCCTATTGGAAGAACAAGAGGAACGTAAAGAAAAGTTGATTGGGTTATTTTCTCCATTTCCGGGGTGAATTCACCAATAATAATAATAATAATAATAAACAATATTAAGAAACTATGATACTTTAAAATATTAAAATAGTGGTTTATTACTATTTTGTTTTCAAATTACTGCCAAGAAACCCAAAACTAATAATTTTATACATATTTTCTAGCAATGTAAATAGCATAGACTAAGTAAATGATACGATTTATTAGTTGAAAGAAAGGTATTACAATCCAATTGTTAGGCTTGTTTTAGTTAATAAAAAAATTAAAATGATCAAATTGGTAAAATGCAGAGAAAAATAAGGTATAATTTTGTGTAATCATTCCTGAAATATTTTAAAAGTCTACTTTTTTATAAATCCATCAAAACATATTTAATTAAGAGCTTATTTTTAAAATTCAATTACCTAAGATTCCTATTCAAAATAAAATAAAATTTTTACAAATTAATCTTCTTTTTTGGTAGCTTTTAAGAAGTAATTTTTCACCCTTCAGACCTTCTCTAATTAAGGCATGGATTTCTAAAGGGAACAGCTGTTCAGGAAAGTAAGTGGTGGGAATTGATCCTTCTTTTCCCGTTTGTCTACAACTAGTTTTTAAATTCAAAAATAATTATAACAATAGTTAGGAATCCATTATGTAAGAAGAATAACTAAGAAAACTTATGAACTAATCTGTACCCAACTTTGACTACATTATTGACGCATGTCTAGAAAGGTTTATAAATAATAAAAGTTACTGATTAATAATTAAATTGATATTAGAGCGATAAATATTTAGACCATTGTGAAGTTCGAAAATCGACCGATAGGTGGCGAGCGTCATCCTGCGAAAGAAGTTTACAAAGAAGTAAAGAAGTTACAACGGTATGGTGTTAATAATTCGAGTTTGATATTATGTTTTATTAAAACGAAGATAAATATGAGGACTGGCGTAGAGGAGTAAGGGGCAAAAATAATAGCTAAGACATAATATACACAATACATATTTCTTATTTTTTTCATATGTACATACTAAATTTACTACTCCATAACATAGAAACACCTTTAAATATGCTTATTTATAAAATGATAAAGGCATCACCAATCACGAATACTACTGAGCCAATCAATACCAAAGTTTAACCACATCATCTCCGAGGTCCCAGGAAGGTTTAGCAATAATAAAAACTACTGATTTCTAACTGGCTTGATAAATATGTGGATAAAAGATTTTGAAAATTGGCTGATGTGCGGCGAGTGACATTCTGCATGAGATGTTACAAACGTACAGTGTTATATAGAGGATACAAATAGGATTTGGCCCTGGCAGCAATTTTCATCGATAAATAAATAAAAATTCAATTATTAGTTAAAATTATTTAAGTTCTCTACTTATAAGAGCGGGCGAAGCCACGACTGGGGATGCTCGTACAATATTTTATATTATATTATGTGGAACCGAGTGAAATATAAAAATCTATTTATACAGTGCTAATAATACCGTAAATATTCATTGTCCATCTGGATTACCAACTCATATATTAAAATTAAAAATTGGATGTACAATTGTGTTTTAACGTGAACTTCAAACACCTAATCGGCTCAATAGTACAGGATATACATTACATCTACGCGGTAAAATATAAGTGAGACTACAATTTATACTGAAACAGCGACTGTAAAAATCACATTTATTTATAAATTTTCAGAAATTTCTACTTACCTCCTTTCAAACGATTGAAATTTTCAAGTTTTCTTTGGTTACTACAATTAACTTATGATTGAATTAAAAAAACGTTGTAGTAGATCTCTGGACTGACTTTTTTTCTCAAGTTGAATTAGTTGAATTTAATGTTTCTAGAAAATTCACCTTAACAATTGGATAATTATCAAAATATCGGGAGACAAATTTTAAACTATTTAAATGTCTTATGGTTTCATTTTATCCTTGTTTTATCCTTTCAACAATAAGAGTACCTACTTTACTCATGAAAGCAGGCGAAGCGACGCACTTTGGAGCATCTCCTCAGTAACTCCGCTCAAAACTCAATTTTTTATTTTTTGGTAAATTGACTATTTACTGTTTGTAACTAAAAAAATCTACATATGGCAAATCCACTAGTAAACAATACGGGCTCCGGTCTGTTGACTTTCAATGTTTTTATGATTTTCATGTCGCGGATTACACAGGCCAACGATGAAAAAACGTTTTTACTTAAAACACCTTATTATTCTGTTTTTTAGGGTGCTAAATCCAAATATGACACTTATTAAGCCTTATCACCTACCATTTTTCACATGTGCACATCAATATATTAATTTTTTTGATTTATTACAGAATTTAACAGCTTTTATATACTACAAATAAAATTGTAAAATAATTTGTGCTGGATGTAGAAGAGTTGGCAGCACTGCTAAAACAGATATAGATATAGATGAGCAAGATGATGAAGGGTTCTCATGTGCTACAGCAAATATAGAGCCTAAACTGTTAACTCAGATTGGGCTTACCGACTTAGTTAGGGATCTAGGATTAACAAAAGAAAACGCTGAATTGCTTGGTTCTAAAGTAAAAGAAAAGAACTTGTTGGCAGTTGGAACTAGCATATATGTGTATAGGAAGAGAGAGCAGCAGTTTTCGAAATTTTTCGAACAAGAAGGTGATTTAGTGTACTGCTCAGACATTCCAGGTCTGATCAAAGAGTTTGGTGTTGAATACAAAAAAGAAGACTGGAGGCTGTTTATTGATTCTTCCAAAACTAGTTTAAAAGCTGTTTTATTACAAAATAGTAACACTTATGCATCTATGCCTGTTGGCCATTCTGTACATATAAAAGAGAGCTATGAAAACCTAGAAATAGTGTTGAACAAAATTGGCTATTCGGCTCATTGTTGGATGATAAGTGGTGACTTGAAAGTAACAGGCATGCTTCTTGGTCAGCAAGGCAGTTTTACCAAATTTCCATGTTTTTTTGTGTGAATGGGACAGTAGAGCAAGGGATCAACATTTGTGCAGAAAGAACTGGCCTGTGAGGGAGTCTTTGAAACCCGGCGAGAAGAACATTCTCCGCAAAAACCTTGTAAATCCTAGAAACATTCTCTTACCAGTTATATCTCCTCATGAAGAAACTCTTCTCATGAAACAGTTATATAATGCTTTATATTTATATGAAACAGTTATGCATTCTTTTTTTAAATTATATAAAAAAAGAAAATTCCTCAAAAACTATGGGTGATACAAAAAAAACTAAGACCAGATTTGGATTCATCACACAAAAATCTATAAAAATCAGCTATTAAAGTAAAAAAAGTTTTCAAAAACATTTTTTTTTTTGTTGGCCTGTGTTAAAAGACAGAATTATTCAGTCACTGTAATGTGCAACTTATTTCAATACGTTAATTTTTTTTTCCTTTTAACCTTTTATATTTGAAGTCACACTATGTGGTGTTCGAGTGAAGGTATTTTATATAAATTATTAAGGATGAAATTCAAGATTTAAATTATTAAATCTTAAATTTGATTGATTTAATTTTGCGCAAGGGAGTTGCAAGACTGCCTTCGTGATATGATTATAGATGCTTTTATCAAAATAGATGTGAATGCAAAAGTGCTATTCCCTTGCCTAAAATTAAAATATTAAAAATTTTGAATTTAGTGAAAGATTTTAAGGATTATAGGGAACAATTTCGCAGGAAGACTTCAAGAATTCGTATAATTAAGGATGTTTTTAATCGGGTGTTAATATCTTCGGTCTATTGATAACTAACCTTAGAAAAATGCAAACATAAAAAACGTAATCATTCGACCCCGAAATTTGTGATATGGTAACGATGGACTTGAACCATCTAGCTAAGACATCATTACATGTCCTATTACATCTAGCTTCGTATTACGGATTCAGATAGTCCTGATTAGAGCCCTAATAAACTTTTTTGGATCAGTTAAAATTAAAATTGATTCAATGCTAAAATGTGCAATGATTTTTTTTTTTTTAATTAACGTTGATATTACATAATAAATTTAAAGACATTAAGTAAAAAAACATTACATAGTTATTCATTAATTATAATCCTGAAAATATGATGATACTTAAAATATGTTAAATACGTATTGTTTATATTTTATTGTTTTATCTGTAGATATTGTGCGAAGTATGTGTACCTACAATATTTTATTATTTTTATACTACAGGTACATAATTGTATGAATAGTCCGTTTTCAAATACTAGAAGTAAATAAAAATGTTAGAAACAAATCAAATATATTTGATTCAAAATAATTATCATCATTGAAACAAATTCCCAACGACGAAGTTTTCAATGCCAGATTTAAGCCATAAAAAGAAGTCAGACAAGCGATTTTCAAAGACTAAAATTTGTAAATAATTTTCCTTGCATATATTATCCAAGACTGAAGGGGGTAGATAAGAGAATCGTGGAAGAAGAGGTAGGAAATAATATTTCTAACTACATATAAGTATTTTTCTAAATTTCTATTACATATAAATATATTGATTGACTTAATTAAATATTAATTAAATAATTTAATTAAGTTAATAAATTAGTTAATATAATTTAAAGACAATGAACACTATAGCAGATTAAACGCCTAATTAATTAACTTTAACAATATGAGGTGGGGACAAAGCCTTGAGAAATACCAGATTGAGGAGGCTGTATTAACTGCTCCCCGACACGCCCTTAGCAATCTGAATCACGGTGACTAAATTAGTAACAAAACTATTCCTGAAAAGCTCTTTAAAGTTCTGAATATACCTAATAAAATTAACTAATATTATGTTATATCTCTATGATTTTCAATAATTAATGATCAATTTATCAATTTTCTTCGAAGCATTTCTCCTTCTTTAAAAAAAAAAAAAATAGTTGTAAAACGTTTTGGAAATATTGGTAAATAAAAAAAATACAAAAGCAACTTCAAAAAATTAGCTATAACAGCGTTAGAACAACGTTCTAGTACTAAATAACGATGGGTTCGATTTACGTCTAGTTCTATTGATATTTAATTTGTGGTGGTCTTAGTCTCATATTTCCCACTTGGGTTAGAAAGGGTAAAGTATAGGATAACCTGTCCTTCATAGACTAAGTTGGTATTTAAGAATATTAAGGCTCAACTAACAACCATTATCAGTTTCAGCGGTAAAAATGCAGTATCCATCTCATAAAAACTATAATGCTAATGTCAAGCAGTAATTTTTTTTTTATCATTGAAATTATATTTAAACGGGGTCGAACTTCCTAGCATTATAGTATCAGTGATAATAATTTAAGTACTAATTCAAACTAGATACTAAATTTCAATGGTTAGCTCCTAGGTTGCTTCCAGCACGATTCCTGATCATTCGAGGCTTCTGAAAAGATAATCACCTAGGTATCTTCTAATATAAAACTTTTATTGAAGCGTTATAGATGTTTATAAGTTATAATTATATTACTAAAATTTACTAAATGCATGTACTTCATTAGACTCACCCAACACATGGCTTACGCAGATTTAGTCACCTCAGCGCGGGTATCTCCTGCAACTTCCGGATTATTGAAAGGGTTTGAAAGGCAGTGAGCAAGGGGTGGAGAATCAATAGTGATAAGACGGAGTATATAAAAACGTTAATATGCAAGGAAGTAGAGATGAATAAATACAAATAAATGTGTACTAATTTCAGCGCTGAAAACATTTTAGATACTTGGGTTCTCTAATAACAGAAAAAATATACGAAATTAGAAATCAAAGCCAGAACAATCCAGACTCTCCCCAAAAAAAAGGAAGTACATAAGAATAAATACAGTAAGACAATAGGCGTAATTCAACTATAAATTTAATTACAAAATAATATTTATTATGTAGGCAATAATAATGTACAAAAATAACATTATTACATGAAAAATCGAAAAGTCCATAGCCTTGAAAAATTACTAATTTCCTTTTGTTTACGTAGCGATATTCTATTTGCCACTCCACGATCTCATTGTTTTTTTAAATTCAATCAAATTAAATGGCGTTTCCGCAGTTCTTAATTCCAGATATTGAATCACCTTCTCAAAACCCAGCGAACCCTTCGACAAGAGAAATTGTTACTGACGATTCATTATATAGTACAGACCGTCCTCCCCACCCTCCTGCCTTCCCTTCGTTAGTAATGCTAGTAATTGCTTAATCTATTGTTCAGGAATCGAATATTTTGTGAAAACATTATATTAAAATAAGTAGTGTCTCGAGCTAATTATTAAATAGTCTGTGTTATTTTTGTTTCCTTTTTTTCTAAAACACAACATTTCATAAATTAATACCACAAATGAATTTTATATATATTTTCAAAAATCAGACTCTTTCATATATTGAAAATATGAAATTTTGACGCGTCATTCAAATGTTTACATATGTCATTAAGAGCCGAAAATTTCATAATTGGCAGAAACATGATGGAGAAACCGAAGGAACTGAAGAGGTTAAATAAAGCATAGGAAGATGAAAAAGACCGTCAGCCTGATCCGACCCTAATCCCCGCCCCCTAGGCAAGAATAATAATACCCAGAAGAACGTGACGAAGGCCAGCCTGAGTGTTCGCGAATTTTAATACTCCGAAGGCTTTTATGGGCACCATTTGTTCAATATCGTTCCCAATTGGCAGAGATTGAGCTGAGGGTTAAATCCTTTTCAAATCTCCGTCTACTGATACACCTCACCTAGAATATCTCTTCACAGAAATTTCTTCTCACTTGTTTGCCCTCCTCTATGTCATAGTGTACCGTCCTCCTCAAGTCAAATTTGACTCAACTTTCGAATCCTCACTTTTTACCTATGTTCCCGCTTACAATAATAATAGCCGGCGATTTTAACACAAATCTCCTTTCCGTTTCTCCTGATAAAATCTTATTTGATAGATCTAGCTTATTCTCTTAATCTATTTATCGTACCTTTTGAACCTACTCACCATACTCAGTTTTCAGACACTTTACTTGATTTTTCATAGTTGAAATTTACTTTCCTTTTCTCAAAATCCAATATCCTTTCTCTCTTGTCACGATCTTATCCAAATCTCCTACAATATTTCCACACCTATGATCTCGATAAAAAAGTTTCCTGGCGTAATCTTAGTTCCTTAACTCCAGAAAATTAAACCCTCTACTAGACTCATTATCCCTTTCTATTAAACCAATCTATTCCTCCCACTCTATAGATGAAATGGTGGAATGCCTTTCATCTAATCTACTAACATGTCTTAATCATCTAGCACCGCTCAAAACCTTTACTTTCCGACGTTTACCTTAGTCCGTACGGCAGCCTGCAGTTTGGAACGTTATAAATTTTCATCTGGAAGGGGAATAGGGTGGGTGAATAAGTCAGGATAACTTGCAAGTAGCAGCCGTTTTATGTTTTTCAATAATTTATTTATATCAGAAACAGTTAGATTATTTAGCTCCTTCCAGGACAAGAGACTGGAGCTCATGAAGCATACATGGAACATACAAACTATATTAAAAATTCAAGAACATAACATAAACTTTCAATCAATTACCGTGTGAAACTAATTACTATTTACTTAAACAATAGATTCATTATCATTATCATTGTGATCTAAATTTGCCTATTCAAAATGTAAAAAATCAATACAGCTATTTTCTAAAATCAATATTTTAGAGTTTTTCCAGTATCGAAGCCAAGTAACAACATATTGAATAGTTCGATGTTGTTTATTTTTATTGCACATATTGTATAAATGGATCCATTACTATCTATCATGCTAATTGCTATTGAGCGAGGCAGATTGCAGGATTTATTCAATGAAAGCATATTTCCTAAAACCAAATACATAAGAGTTGCTATCTGTCAAATCTATAGTTTTAAAAATAACGATAGAAAAGGTTTGCGATGGTAGCATACCATCTCTTCACACTCTTAACAAAAATCATAAAATCTCTAACCCTTAAGGCCTATTCACACTATGCCGTGACGTGACAGTGATTCTGGCAGACGTGGTCTCACAGTGTTTTCAAGACACACTGGTCATTATTTTCTCCGTGCTCTGATAGTGCAGATACAATTATTGCATTGATTCTGAATAAAGAAAAAGAAGAAACGGGAAGAAAACGGAAGTGGGTTTATCAAGCATGGAAAAAGAGAAGAGAAGAAGTAGAATTCGGTACAATTTACAAGGAATTAGCAGACGATGGACCAAAATGTTTTGAATATTTCAGAATGTTTGAAAATTTGTTTAACTTACTGCTGAATATGTTGGAAGTTGATATAGAAAAGCAAGATACACACTGGAAAAAGAAATCACCAAGAGTTTGTTTAAGATGAGTGTGGACTTACATAAAAGTCGGATTTGCGCGCACTAATTCAATTAGTTTTTCACCATCCATGTTTTTGACCAAATATATCAAAAATTGACGCAATTACAGAAAAACACATGAATATCGAAAAATATCGTTGACAAACAATGTGATTATCACGGTACGGCGCCGGCGAGAGCACTGAGAGCACCGTCACTGCCACGTGCCGGTTTAGAGTGAATCCGTTCATCCTAAAGCTGGAAAGAATTCTTTTAGTAATGCCGGGCGAATCACGCGCCGATCACAGCACTGTCACTTCACTGATGTGAGTGTGAAGTGTGTGAGTTTATCGAAAATAGACTGCAGTTGAGCATGAAGCCATTTTTTAAAATGTATTTATTGATATTTAAAACTGTAGACATTAAATACAACAATAACATGTAAAGAACAACTCACTAGTAGCACTTCTATTAAAGTTCTACATAAGAAGGTCTCTTGGCCATCTTCTTTTCAGACGCCTCGGAGGATTATCAGGAATGGAAGTAAGTTTGTAGTCAAGTGGATTAGAGTGGGTATGGAGTTTACTATGAAAGGATAGGTATCTGGTTTAGGCCAAATCAGCAACATATGTAACTTTAACATCTCTATGGATAAATTAGTTTATTAGCATGATAAGGAGCATCGAGGATTTTACGAAGGATTTTGAATTGTAAAGATTGGATAGGAGAAGAATTGGAAGGTTTAGTGGAGCCCTAAAGCTTAATTCCGTAAGTCCAAATGGGTCTAATTACTGCCAAGTAGTAATCATTTGGGAGCTTTTAACGCCTGTATGTTAATACAGGAGCAGTTGACCAGCTGAATTGTAGTTTTTATATTTTAAGAAAATATAGTTGACTTTTTTTTTTTTTTTTTTTTTTTTTATTGTTTTTAATATTTCGCTTGTAAATCAAAACGACACTTCTATAAATAAACACAGTTGAAATTTTTTTTTAACTTTTTGGACCAGACATCTATGATATTTTAAACAGTTGTACTGACATTAGATTACTTCAAAAAACATGTTGATTACATTACACTTAATAAGAAATTGGCATTTAATAATTTTACAAAACCTGCTATGAGTGAAATTAAAAATAAATTTTATTCCGGGATCATTGTCTCTTAAGGATAATTACAAGGCTGGGTTTAATTACAGTCATGTAAACAAGTCTTTTGTAACTTCCTGGGAGCTTTGAACGATTGCCTAGTAAAAGTTGGAGTAGTAGTTACTCGTAGTAACTTTTAAATCTGGTATTTTATAAAACTATCTTAATTTTCTTCTGTAATCTATCTGAAGATACCAGGGGCGAACACTTTCGGTATAGTTTAATTAATTTTTATAAGAATGACAATGTTTCCATGAAATTCTCTAAAATTTTCTGTTTAAGCCGTTTTAACTGTTTATAGCCAATTCTTTGATGTTATAGCTTGATTTACCTATCAGTATAAAATTAGTATGAGTGATATGACAATAATATTGTCAATATAAAAAGGTAAAATATTTATATTTTGTATATTTATTTATAAATGTTACTAAAAGTGATCCGGGTTAAATTGAATTTGTTACTGTGTACTACTATAAATGAGCAGCTTCAGAGCAACTAACTATACATCTTGATGTAACTATATTCTATAGAAAATAATAAAACGATTTCATGCCGTCACAAGGAGAGCTGGTTTAGTGATAATGACAATATATTATTTTAATAACAACCTATTTTACGTATATTTTAAGTAAATAACAATGTAAAATAGCAGGTTAATCAATATATCATTACTCCCTAGTAAAGTAATGACTCAAAGTAGATCCCCCAAGCGAGCAATATATTTACACAAACAGGAGATAATTACGTGCTTAGACGACTTATACAGGTGCTTAATCAAGTTTGCATAATAATGGCCAGACTTGAACTTCCAATGATCAGCCCGCAACTTTTCCCATTAATGTTCTGACTTATGCATGTATTTAGGCTTACATCCGTAAGATCCTATCTCTAATAATACCTTCCACTTCCAATTGTCTGTTTTACATTCCTTTGTCTCATAGAATTGTGGCAATTATCGGATCAAATAATGGTTTCCAAACGTTATCTAATTTATGAGTCCTTGTATTATTCTCTTCATTTAATAAGAGGACATTTTTTGTGATCGTAATTTTTTCACGACTACATTATGACTACATATCAGTAAGCCTGTAAAAGATAGTCAGTTAAAATTGTTATAACTTCCCTGATTTTCCCAAAACTCATTTTTTTTTTATTCAATGATGTATCAGCGCCTTTTCAACAAGTAAACAGTAAGTCCAAAAATACCTCACTGGATCGACTGATTATGATTATTAAGGTTATACAGCCTGTTAATAAAACACCATTAATTGAGCAAAGTTTCAGGAGGTCATTTAAATAAATTGAAGAGTTTGCTGCAAAAAGAGGAAGCTCTTGTCAGAGATTGGAGCTTATGTAATATCTTTTGATTATATATATATATATATATATATATATATATATATATATAATATATATATATATATATATCGATAAATTTCTTGACTGTTACTATTAAATGCTTAGTAAGGTTCTTGAGGTTAAGTCAATAATAAAAAAAAACTATTTTGGTTCTCATAATCATGCCCTACAGTGAAAAAACAGGTTACAATAAAATTATATAAGTTATTTTAAAACATACAGTTAGCTACAGTACAAGTATATACCAACATGTGTAAGATAATAAAAATATATATAATTACAGAATATAGAGGAGTATGAAGCTACTTACAATGTCCACATGTTGGTATATACTTGTACTGTAGCTAACTGTATGTTTTGAAATAACTTGTATAACTTATATAATTTTATTGTAACCTGTTTTTTCACTGTAGGGCATGATTATGAGAACAATATAGTCTCGAAACGTCGCCAAAATAGTTGTTGTTTTATTTTATTTATTGACTGAACCTAAAGAACCTTACTAAACATATATATATTCTGATTAAAAACAAAATATTTAATCTTTTTTTAATTATAACAATATTAAAATTCTATATATATATATATATATATATATATATATATATATATATATATATATATATTTGTAATTAATATTTTTGGTATTAGAGAGATTTTGTTAGATAATTAGTTAGCTTCAATTGTTCAACCTTGTTCAATTTTCGAACTTTAGCTATATATATATATATATATTATATATTTTTTTTTTTTTTTTTTTTAGCTTCAATTGTTCAACCTTGTTCAATTTTCGAAAAAAAATGGAAAGTAGAACTACCACTTTTCGCAGAAACCCCGCATTATACTTCTGTATTGTTATTAAAGAAGTATAATGCAAAAGTTGGCATTATAACATACTAATATCCCTATACAATATAACCAAATTTCATAGCATTGTACTCCTTTAATAACAATTTATTTGACTCCTTCAATAATGAATTTATGTGACTAAAGGAACTATAGTTTCCCTTCCTCACGATTAACAATTCAATCAATCAAGATAAAATATGTAACAAATGTTAGAACGTTATTCTATTTACAAAGAATATTATTTTATTTTTTCATTATATTGACATGTGATGGCAGTAAATAAGAATAGGAAACTATAATTCCCGAAATACATAGTGAAATAGACAGTTATTACCGATGTAGAAATGCTCAGAAATCTGATTATTAACAAACCTCATTGCCAATAACATACAGCGTTACAAATGGGGAAGTAGATTGGCCAAGGATGTCCTTCGGCCACCATAAATCGTCAGTCAGCTCCTGGCAGATCTGAAGACTGTATCCTTAAGGATGAAAACTAATTATTTATCGGGAAGGATAGACCAAGGATGTCATTCGGACATCAAAAATCGTTAAATCCAGGAATATTTAACCGAATATGAACCTCAAGGACAAAAACTAATTATTAGTCGGCCATGAGAGTGGCTAAGAATGTTCTTAAAAGGTTTCCAAAAAAATCGTCAGATCCAAGTAGATCTGAAACCGGTTTCGTTTTATTATAATTTAATTTTTCCATTACACAAAGTTTATACTAAATTTTTTATCACCAAACTACGAACACCAGTAATTGTTATTTATGTTACCTGATTTAAGTAATACCTATCATATTTTCTAATTCAAGAACGATATTGCTATACTGGATTGCACATTATGTATGCACTGTTTGGATTTCGAATTTCTACATAATGAGTGAGGGACAGGCTTGGTCAGAAGTTCTCCAGGATGGTTCTAAGTGTATGTTATGTCGTTGGTCACAGGGAATAAGTTGATAAGTAAAAAAACAACTAATATGAGTTATGTGTGCCCTATGATCATCTCCTAAACCTGCTGCAACCTGTGAATAAGTTGGAAACATAGATTCTTATCAATTCAGTCTGGTATGTGTATTCAAAATTTAATGCATTAAAATGTATTTATATAGTTGCTAATGATCATGATGTTATCATAATACCAGTTGAACGTCAGCTTTATTATTTTTATGTTACTTTTTTTTGTTTTGTTTTTAAATTTTATTAGCCGTATAATATTTTCACGTTAAACTATATTTTAATGTAATAAATATTGCATATCTATTGAAACGTTACTGTACACTAACCTGACTTATGAATTATTACTATCATAGTTTAGCAACTGAAAAAAAAAAAAAAAAAAATACAGAAATAGGATTGAGGGCGTGAGGGTAGTGTGAAGGGTTTATCAGACTTCCGTGGCAACACATTGGGGACAGGGAGCGGTACAGCGCTGGCTAAGCATGTTATCGCCATCCCTCCCTCCCTCCCTAACTCCCTCCCTCCCTCACACTCCCACCACCGTGATACTTCTCTACGTCAGTGATCTATCACACCTTTCATGAGAGCCGAAAAATCTGGTTATTATTGATCTCTGTTGGTTGCTCAAGTGTGCTGACAGATAAAGTTATGGTTATGGTAAACCTTATATGTATATGTATATAAGCTTGTATATAAACCTTATATGTTATATGGATATGTATAGTAAATCTCGTAAACGTCTGTGAAGGGAGCCATATTTATTTAATAAATGTATATTAAAGAGGTGTCTGCACCAAAAATTTCCGATACTCGATACCACTACACAAACAATATAATCGATTCCGAAAATAAATTGTCGAATATAAATTGTTATCCTAAAAAATAAACAATATGAGAGCTAAAAATAGTCTAAATCTATTCAGTAAAAATGATTCAATAAATAAATTCGTAAACAGCAAATTTCAACAATATATATTATACATAAGTTTTTTTCGTATAACACTTGAAATATGAAGTATATTGCTATGTATCAAACCTATAGGGTTTAATTTAATAAGCATAAGATTCGCGTGTTGCGCAATAAGGTAGCTAGCCCCTTCACAGCCTCTCACGGGTGGTCGGAGAATTCACACCCTTTGTGGGGTCATACAACAAAGGACCGTCTCTCTACCTCCCTATCCCTTGCCGTGTAATATTTGGGGTAGAAATCATATTTTAAGTTGTTTTAAAATTCAAAAAACTGGGAAGTCGGTGGGCGAGCCCCAAGTACAGGGGGTGGAACCTATTCTTCAAAAAGGGGCGGAGGAGTACTTTCGAGGTATTGTCTTGTTTCTCCTGAGCTGGTCCCTTGAGGGCTTGAATCTGGTGGTACTGCCCTTTCCACGATGTAGCCAATTAGGCGTAGTCATCTCCAGATGACATCTCACCGACGATTTCCACTTCCGCCGATGACGCCTTACGCACACCATAGCATCTCGCTCAGATTCAGATAAGTCTAGGTTAAGTTAATTTGTTACCATATAAGTTTTTAAATTAACCAATGAATCTTATTTTATATTGTAATTTCATATGTCAACATTCAATTGAATATATGTTGCTTTAATTGCTAACCTTGTGGAGAAGAGATTATAGAAATTTAATTAAGCAGTTATATAAAAAATACTTATTTATATTCTGTCAGGAAATTAAGTCCTGACTGGCATCCCTTGATTTAGATTGATGCTGATCCGGACTCCACACAGAGCCTGGACATAGCAATATAAGTATCGCATTATATGAAGTATATAAGTATTGCATTGTAGACTGAAACGTTGGCACAATATATAATTTTTTTTATTTTATTTGTTTCAATGACTGCTCACTCTAACTATTGGGTTGGGATCGTTTGAAAGGTTTGATGGAGTTAGGAGAATTAAGGGGTTCAGGTCAACGACTAATGGTATATTGAGATCATTTTGTAGGGTTTCGTTGGAGACAAGACCCGGTCCAAACCTTGCGCTATGTCCAGAAATGCGCCGGAGCAATATTATTTGCTTTCAAATGGTGGGGATGGCCTATAACTCTAAGACCTTGTTGGACAGTGGAATACTTAGAGCGGAATCCAAACTGGTGTGAGGAAATATTTTGGGATTCAAGGATGGAGTTTTTCAAAATATTTTAAAAGGATTGGAAGAAGGCTGATCGATTTTTATGACGATGGATTGTTGGAAGGTTTGCCCACTTTCAGGAAAAGCATAATAATGTAAATAGGTCCTGAATTTCGTATATTACTCATAGTATTGGAAGCGTTACTAAACCCTTTCAATAGAAATGTATTATCCTCTAGTATTTAGGAATTCACTGATGTTTCTTTAAATTATATTTTTATAGTGTACTAGGGCTCTATTGTATAGATATATGTTTCTTTTTAGGGGCCTAAAATCTGTATCAAGATATTAAATAAAAATTAATCTTTACTATGGGGTAACTAAATTTATGCATTAATAATAACAAAGAATATATCAAATTGGTGCAACTGTTTAGCTGCATTTATATCGTTGGTATTTAACTTTAGGCAGTAAGAACCCCATCCTCTTACCTGCAAATGGCAGGGCTGGAAAAGTCCTATCAATCCCGTCCACATCATTTCATAAATCTGTAGATATGTACATAGACTAGTCTCTTTCATTTATCTTTCTCTCTTCTCTTATGTCCATAACTTTCTTCTTCTTTCATTTTCTATCTTATTATTTTATTATTATTATTTATTTAATTATTGTGTTTTTCATATACATCGAGCGGAAGCCCCTCAATTCTGAACATCAACCCTAGCCAATCAGGGACAGTAACCTCAAAAATTCCTAATCCCATTACTTCCTTACCTCTGGTAGAAAAACGCTAAAATGTATCGTTTCTATTTGCTATCCCTCTACATATAGGATTATTAATATCATGTTTTTTCTGTTTTAGTTTCTGAGGGATCAGAAAACAAAATAATAAAAAATACATTAAAAAAAATAATAATAATAAATAAATAGGCAGTGTGAAATGCTTATTCCTTTTCTTTATTATACAATAGTGAATAAATATCAATAACAACATGATGTTTGGCTTAGAGAAAATCTTTTTAAATTCTCTACCAAACAGTGCTGTTATTGAGAATATATAATGTATTTTACATGTTTTTTCTTAGTCATTAGAGAGTAGAATTAGAGATAGCAGGAAAAGCCGACACTTTCAATTTTAACATAAACATTTTAGTTTATAGAATATTATTGCATTAGATTGTCATAAACAAAAGTAAACCCACACTGGAGGTTTAAATCTGGTACTGGTCCGCTGCTCCAACCTGCACTGGTTATCACATAATGACGCACATATTATTATATCAACTGAATGACTTTACATTGAGAAAAAACTCTTAAATTTATGAAATAACTTTATTAAAATTAACTGAATTTACAAACAAAAAATTTAAAATCCGAAATGCCGGATATAATCACCCGATTCAAAAATATTCTTCATTTTTTTTCCAGGTCTGAAAGTCCTAGCTGTCTAAAGCGACCGTCCTGGAACACAAATCACGAGAAGAGGTACCGACAAAACGGCTTTATCTTTGGCGAAAAATGTCCCAGGCCGTGATCACATTGTCCCCTCTAACAATGGACACTTGAGGCCGATTTCGTCCTTTTTTTACTTTTTTTTTTTTTTTTTTTTTTTTTATCACATTCATATGACCATAAAGATCGCGGTTGAATGGTTTGGCACATTTTGTCGTGTAATGGTCATAAAAGCATTTAGTTTGAATAAGGTGGCAATAAAATAAAAAAATAAAAAATCCAACGATTAAACAATTTTACAAAGAAGATAAAATCCTACCTTACAGCCCAAATATTAGTTCTTGACTATAGAGGAAAAGGGTCCAATTATTAATTATTCTTATTTGTTTTGGTTTTTATGTACACATACCAGTAACTAGATAATATCGATTAAGTTGCGTTTTAAATCATTGTCGCAGGTTACTTGTATTTCTTCTGATGCACATGAAGTAATAGACATGGAAATTTGGAATATATTCCTTTCGCCAAGTCCTAATATTAAGCTAGTTACCATTCTTACCAAGAGGATCTGTAATATCTGCGAGGATCTGAAAAAGATATTAACTTACCCATGTGAGAACGGAGACCACACAACTACATGAGACCGTAGTCTCAGGTAGAGTCGTTTCTTTACTCAACAGCCCGTTTTTTCACTGTCGCATAGAAGATAGCAGCGCCAAACTGTACCATTTCCTTTGAAATCTAAATACTCTGATTTTTATCAAAGCATTGGGAGATTTTGCTCAATACGAAAATTTTGAAGGCATTTTCCTCATTATCAAGTTATTTATTTAAGCAGAATTTTAAATTCCAGGAAGAATTAGATACGAACAGGTAAAAATTACAGCTTCCCTTATTTAGGTGTTGAAAATGCTGCCGATGATTGATCTGAACGAATTTGAACATGTCTAAACTTTTTATTATTCTTTCAGAAATAATTTTTTTTTATTAAAAACATGTCAAATTGATCTGAAGATAAAGGAGATTTAATTATCTATAAATTTATTTAATATAGGTTGTTGCCTTCTTTTAAAAGTAAAAGATGGTTTTAAGGTTGTAACGGTATTTAGAATTCAACTTCCTGTTTTAAAATTAATTACACACTTGTCTTTGTTTATTTAAAGTATTTTTAAAGAAAACTTCAAAGTTTAGAAGTTGCATTTCATGCATTTACTGGGTGAAATAAACCTCAATTTGGATTTTGGTAATTTAATGTGTTTTTTTTTTTCACAGATTTTGTCGAGATTTCTCTCTTATAGGTAGTTTCTTTTGTGCTTGATTTGAGTGATCAAGATGGTTCAAGACAGAAGAGAGTTCTAAGGAAAAGAGGTTTAAGTGAGTAATTAACTGTTTGTGAGGCATATTAAAGTTTTTCAAACATATTGACTTATGAAGTAATCTATATATATTCGATCGTGAGTGAAAAATAACATGTTTGTTAATGTAATTTGGCGAGTATTTGACCATCCGAAATTGATACATTGGTCGGATCAGTGGAACTTAATGATCAATGTTGTCCCTCAAAGTGGTATTTTTAATCTAATTATATTAATTTATACTTGGAAAGACAACAGCAACGTCATTCCATTATTCCTAAGATGATCAACAATTACTTGGCTAACTCGATTTTCAGAAAATAAAATTGTCAAGCTCGCATTTATGATGCAAACTATAATACACGTTTTGTAAAAGTATTTCCCGGAATGTTACAAAAAAATAATAATACTGCAACATGAGGTTATAAACCTGTTCCTATGTCGTACATTTTTAAAATTTTGATACTAGCTTCATTAAATAGTTAAAATGTATGAAATATCCAACTACACCGATTATTTAACACTAAAACTCTACAAATTGCAATTAAAAAAAAACAACAAAAAAAAACTTCTTCCTGACTAGAAAAAACAGTAGAAGGATACGTCTATCTGTAATTTACTGCTTTTAAATCCATTGTTTCTGATAAGGAAACTCTTGTCAAATTTTCGAATCAAGGAACACCAACAGGGATAGAGTGTAACAAAAGCCCCAACACCTAAAAAAATGTAGACTAAACAAGACTTTTTTCGTTAAAACTTATATAGCTCTAAAATGTAGGGCGACAAATGTTTAACTAAAAATATTTTTTATTAAATTTCAGAGCGAAATACTATGATCCGAACAAAACAACACCAAAAGAGCTGGAACTTTTCAAAATGTTACAAAGATTGTGAAAAAAAAGTTAGAACCGAAAATTTTAAACCCCCCAGCCGAAAAATATCTACATATTATTAAATAATAGGGATATTTTTTTTGGCTGATAAATTTTAACTGATTGAATTATCTTATTTATCATTTATATTTTTTATTTTTTCAAAATCCAAATACCTACACTGGATATTATATCATTTCTTTACTTAATTTTTCTTCAATACTTTTAAGAATTCTAAATTATTATTTAAGGCAATATTTCATGTATACATTTTTTCAAACCTATTCCTAGTGATTCCTCAGTTCTCATGGCACAATTTCATGCGAAAAAAAAAATAAAAAATTGCTAAAGAAAGTAATCCAATTTTTTGACAAAGCGTTCTGAAAAGGGAAATTAACCAAAAAAAAAAATAAATAAATAACATCAGAAGACGTATATTTAGAGTTTCAAAGAAGTCAGTAAAAGAGTTAAATTTAATAACGGCAGTTAGTTGTTCTGGCCTTCTTCTGGTTTTAAACTTGGCTCTGTATAATCAAGCAACTCTTGTTTGATGGTTCGGAGGTCTTCTGTATTAAGTTAAAAACTTTCTTAAGTTAGAAGCGAACTTCAGGGTAATTAAGCTCCAATAAGAGACCGAAGAATGTTTGAAGAAAATGATGAATTAGGTTTTTTATTTATGAATAGATCCTATAATAAGAAATAAAACAATTATGTGAATATTTCCTTTCAAAAGGAATATGCACATAATCACAATAAGAATTGACTATTGAGAATAAATATTCTAATAAAAACATATCGAAAACGTTCATCTTGATGTTAAATTTAATATGTTACAAACTTATCCATAGGACCTTTATGTTCCATATGTTGCTTATTTAGCTCAAACAGAAGATACCTAGCTATTCTACATGGTAAACTCCATAACAATTCAAATCCACTAGTTTCTGAATTTGCTTCTCATTCTATTCCTGACAAACCTCCGAGGTATTTCGACCATCATCTGAAAAGATCATGGTCGAAATACCTTCTCATACTGAACTTTTATTGAAATACTACCACTTTATAGTTGGTCAACAAGTAATTTCCATGTTATTTTGTACGTTATTATAAAATTTACTGGATGTATGTTTTTTTTTTTTTTTTGTATGTTTATTTACTTAAAAAAAGTTAATACAATTCATAAGCATACTATGAACTAACTTTTTTTTTTTTAGGAAAGATAAAAACTATAACAAACATCTGATAAAAATTTTACTAATTACAGTACAGGAATTTTCTATTATCCCATCTGGCCAAACCACGTGCGAGGCTGTTTAGAGGGTGAGAAACGGGCGATGTGGTTTGGCAACTTTGTGACGGCTGAGTACGTCGGATGCGGGTGTAAATTATACAGGGAACCCGCAACTTAAACCCACCTGTGTTCCGCTTTTGACAGAACATTAGCTACAGCCAACGGATGCATTATGCTAATAGCAAAGTGCTCAGTCCCTCCTCAAAACAGGTTCGTGTTGTCTGAATTTCCTAAGATGGCCCAACCTGAATAAGTGATATGCATATAGCTGACCCACAGAAGAAGTAATATTTAAGCAATGCAATTACAAAATAAATAAAAGTCATACATTTTTATGATGCTTGAAAAACGATGTCATGATTCAACGACAATTGAAATGTTTGGTGGATGTAGGAATCGTGTCACATTTCCTTTTTTTTTTTTTTTTTAATACAATCTAGTTCATTGGATGAAGGGTTTATGTGCAGGTGTGTTAGGTATCTGTATATTAAAAAAAAAAAAAAAAAAAAAAAAAAAAATCTATAAAAAGAAACATGAAGAAGACACATAACTATATAGCTATATTACATTTTCCTGCTAAATTAAATAACCCCTTTATCATCCAAACCCTTCAATTACTTGGTTGGATTTATTTATTGTTGGCGGTTTCGTTAAAGAGAGAAGGAGACAACAATAAATTGGTAAATACAAGTTTTTTTAGATTGTATAGTTTAGTGTGTTGTCTTGATGTTTTCTCATTACATCTTCTCAAATGTAAGATATCACATAAGTTGAAATCAGTTTCAAAATGGATATACAGTTTTACATATTAATATTTTCTTATTTCATATTCCCTAATATGAGAAAGTGTAGCACAAGTTAACAACCTACATTTCAACATAAATTTAGTGTTTCATTTATTGGAACATCTCATTGATTTGATAAACAACTATACATTCGCAGCACTTTAATTTAACTTTGTGAGAGACGCCTCGGAATATAGTTAGTCGAAGGGAAGATAAGTTGGGAGAATAGTGGTTGTGAATAGTTATCGAGAATACTATTAAAATATAAGTTCTTAGTGTGAGCCAAATCATAAACATTTGGGACAATAAGGTGATGGTTGATAACTTTATTTCTCATTTAAGGTACCAATGATGCTATCAAATGATCAATACAATTAGGAAAACTAGTTAAATTAAATTAAAACTAGTTTTAAAATAAGTGCACAATTCATTAATCCTAACCTTATTTGTAACCAAGTAAAAAGCAGCAAAGATTTTTCGAGGGATTGTATATCGTAAGGATCAGATTGGATGGTCCTGTCGGGGATCATTTTGATAATAGGTCATAATAAAGTAATTTAGGTGAGACTTTAGTAATTTATAGGCACCTTAGAGCGTTTGTCAAGTAAATGTGGTCGGGATATTATTATGATATTAAATAACTATCGCTAAATATGCAGAAAAATATAAATCCGTTCTATTCAAAGTTAGATTTATATGTAATTTTCTTTTTAGTTATCACTTAGAGAAAAGAGCTTAGCTGATCCTAAAATTTTACTTTTTCCTTAGATCATTTCCGTCGTACTGAAGAAAATTGTTAGTGGACCAGCCTGGCGTAACGCCAGGGCTTTTACAGCCTTAAGAAAATTTCATGGCGGCTTTATTATTAATGTTCGTCCTCACTGAAAATACATCAAATAAAAACTACATTAGTAAATTGAATTTACAAAACTCCAATTAATCTTCACTTTGAGTATATTTTATACAAATATAGCTCAACGAAATAAAAATATTTGCTTGTTTATTAGGGCTTAACGTCCTTGTACTCCAACTAGGACAGGAAGGACGGGTTATCCTACAGGTTACCAACCTATTCTAACCAGGATGGTAAGGTCAAGATTTATTAGTGGGTCCACGACAAAATAAATTTTAACCTCCCCTATAACTCTTAATAGTTTATCTATGTCCTCTCCCCCTAAAGCATTCCATCCTTCAGAAATATTTTGATTGATGATGTTTGCATCATTCATAGATTACCTTCAAACAAAGCACCAGGGCATGACCTAATTACATCCCATATTCTTAAACTCCTTCCTCAGAAAGCCATCCTATTCCTAGCATACATATATAATGTTGTCCTCCGTACCGCATATTTTCCTCACTTCTGGAAATTATCTAAAGTTATGATGATTCCCCAAAACCCAAAAAGCCACCTGAGTTCTCGTCCTCATACCGTCCTCATATTTCGCTTTTGCCAATCATAGGTAAAATTCTTGAAAAGCTAATTTTAAAACGCTTGTATCCTGTCCTAGATTCCAATCATGTAATCCCAGAACACCAGTTTGGATTCCCAACATCACACTCCACAATCCAGCAATGTCATCCTGTGGTAGACGTTGTTTCTTCTGCATTGTAGCGCGGAATGAACTGTACAGGAGCATTTCTAGACGTGGAACAAGCTTTTGACCTGTGAGTCTTGCACCTGGGACTACTTTACAAGCTCCGTAGATTCCTTCCTTCAACATAATTCCTAAGTATCCGTTCTTATCTTAGTCATAGAAACTACAAAGTTAATAATAACTTTACCTATTCTTCTCTCTTTACCCAATCTGCCGGTGTTCCTCAAGGTAGTATCCTCCACACAGTGTATACAGCTGACATCCCAACTCATCCTACCACTATCCTCACCACTTACGCTGATGACACATGTGTGTTATCAGTAAACAATGATCCCTTCATTGCATCTCAAACACTCCAGTCCCATTTCCTAAACCTTCAAGAATGGTGTCAAAAATAGAGAATCGAAATAAACCCAAACAAATCTCACCAAATAACGTTTACCCTACGTCGTAAACCTACGACTTCCTGTCCTACAGTATCCTTTAATGATATTCCACTAATCCCTGTTGAACAGATCCGCTACCTAGGACTCCATTCGGACAAACGTCTAACTTGGAATCCATATACAAGAGTAAAACGACAAGAAACTGCCCTTCGTTACAGACTAATAACGACATTTACTAGACAAACGTTTATAGCTCCCAATTAATTACAAAAGACTCATATACATGACTGTGATTAGACCTATTTGGACGTACGGAGTTGAGCTTTGGAGCTCCACTAAACCATCCAATTCATCTCGCATTCAATCCTTACAATCCAAAAATCCTTCGAAAAATCCTCAATGCTCCTTACTTTGTCACCAATAAACTTATCCATAAAAATCTTAATGTTTCATATGTTGCTGATTTAGCCCACACCAGATACCTATCCTTTCATAGTAAGCTCCATAATCACTCAAATCCGTTAGTTTCTCAACATCCATTCCACTCCATTCCTGATAATCCTCCGAGGCTTCTGAAACGAAAAAATCTTTATGCGATAAATGGATCATTGTATACTTATATTACGTCGGTGGGTGTATTGAATAGAGAGCTGTAATAGATTAGAATTTCACATCTATACAATATGCTGAGCCCAGTGCCTGAGGTTTTACCTTGAGGAGCTTAGTCTGGGTAAAGAGAGGTCAACAGGAAAAAATGTAATTTACATAAATGTTTCTATCATTGCAATAGTTTCACATATAACAGAAAAGCAGTCTCACTTAATATTATATGTTATTTTTATCATGCTTAAGAAGAAAACATCTTACTAAAGTTTATAGGAAAGAAATTAAACTATTTCATAAACTAGGCACTTAGCAGTGAGTAAACATTTAATTTTGAAAATCAAAAGGGAAAATATTTATTTTTCTTTTTAAAATAATCAATTTAAGTAACTGATCTATGCAATACGAACAAGTCATTAAAACAATCAATAAAAATAAAGACTATTAAATCAGAACTTTGACAAACTTTACGAACTTCACTAGAAGCTTATACGACAAGAATAAAATTAGCATTGAAAAACCAGTTGATGTTTTCAAACTATACCTCCTTCTAGTATTACCTGTACCTACAACTACACCTACTTCACTCTTTTATTTTAACTAATCTATTTTAAAATCATCATCCCTAGTGACTTTTTAATTTTTTGAATATGTTTATTTATGTTTGTTAAATTCTTCCAAAAAGCTGTAAGTGGATCAACAGAAAAGTAATTGTTTAAAAATTAATCAAATGATCTTTTTTTTATCAACTTTAACTATATGATTCGCGGTGCAACACTTTTCAATGCAAAATATTAAAGCATAATGCACTAACAAAAGGTGAGTGGAAAATAAATACAATGAATAATCATAAAGAAAAATACAATATATAATTAGTGATGTGAGCCGGGAATACTTCCAGAGAGAGGGAACTTATGAAATAGGAATATTGCCGTGAATACACTGAAAACAAAAAAATGTGTTTATTTCTATAGTTTAAAAACCTAAACCTATAACCAAATATTTTATTTACAATTTAAAATAGAAAGTTAAAAAAAAAGATGATTAAGTTTATCATAAACCATGGTATGATTAAGAGCACATTAATTACAATGAGCTTTAATAGGGAAATTTTTTCTTACAAGATAAAAGAGGGAATTTTTCCCTCCCTTTCAACCCTTAATACTACCCCTTGAAAACTAAATCAGTGCAGCTTTCAGAAAGATAACCATATTTATAGTTGTTTATTAGTTAAAGAACCAGTTTCATTAGAACTTTGTGTTCGCTGTCTGTCGGTCTCGCTGTCTCAGAGAGCAGCGAAACTGACATTTCATGCGTGCAACTAGAAGCTCATGAATGCTTCACTTCTAAAAGAGGTGGGAAAAGAAACAAGCAAGCAAGCAAAGGGCAACCCAGAGGAAGCAGTAGGGCAGGAAAAAGACGAAGAAATCCTTTAGATTAAAGATGATGAGATCAAGTTAAGTAACGATTATGATGATTGTTTTCGATTTGAAAATGTAGAACAAGAGAAAAAGAATCAAGAAGATTCAATGGACATTGACAGTGACAGTGACTAGGGAAAATGAACAAATTTTTACATTCTAGTTTCTTTCTGATGTTTTTATTCAATCAATAACAATAATAACATATAAGAGTGTTTGTGTTTTATTTTATCGCAAAATAACCATATTGACCTGTTGATTTGAGCGATTTCGCTTTTGAAATTATAAATTAACAGGAATTTTTTTTAATTATAATTTCATTTTAAAATGTATTTCAGTTTTCAAGTTTGATTCAACCATATAATTACTGCTTTTACCAATCCATTTACAGTTTTTTTAAAGCTATATTGCTAATCAATCATAAATTCCCGGGAATTATAAATTTGGGAAATATTGCCGGCAATATTCCAAAGGAATATTTCCCTGATTGTCAATTCCCGTGAATTTTTTTACATCACTCTACATAATATACTTGATTTCCATGCTTCAGAGCCTGAATTCAAGTCCGGCTAAAGGCAGAAATTTTTTATTTTGTTATTTCAACTGTAGATCGAGTTTGAGGTAAGAAAACCCTCCCTATTTCCGCGGCACACCCAGGCTCAATAAAGTAGGTAGCTTTATTCAGGCAAGCCCTCCCTCCCCCCCCCAAAAAAAAAAAAAATATATAAACGTAATCAAGATGAAAAATTTTTATATATATATATATATATATATCCCAGATATATATAAATAGCCAATGGTATTAGTTTCGATTCGGGTTTATTTCAGTGAAGAGAAAAATTGGTCGGATAAAAAATTAATGAATGAGGTTATTATTTCTAGCTGTACAACTAACAAAGATTTTATGCCCAATTTTTTATATATATTATTAAACGAATGACTTTGTGGATAAAGGGGTTATGTTATGTTCATTTTTTACTTTTTTCTCTCCCGGTAAATGTTACATAGCCAATTCATCTTCTGCAGTTTTATATCTCTTTTTTCTAGTTTTGAAATATTCAGATCATTCTACCTAACACTTCTGCACATAAGTTCTTCATCCAATGAACTAGATTCTGCCTTTAAACAAATGAGATAGCTCCTTTATACATCAATCCTTTCAAGTATGTAATTATTATACATAGATTAATTAAAAAAAAAAATATATATATATATATATATATATATATATATATATATATATATATATATATATATATATATAGCCAATGGTATTAGTTTCGATTCGTTTATTCAGTTTTAAATTGGTAAAAAATTAAATGCGGTTATTATTTCTCGCTGTGCAACTAACAAAGATTTTATGTTTACAGTAAATTAGTGAAAATAAAAACTGAAATCTTCTACCTGAACAGTTATAACTGAAATATTTACCCTAATGGACGGAAAGTTTCATACGAATCAAATATTTAAAGTTGTGAACAACTGTATGAATCTCAAAATAAACTCTGCTCTCACGTGTGCGTACATTATGTCCAGGTCAGGCAAAACGCGGGAGAGGAAAAAAAATTAATCCACGTTTCATTTAAAATGATGGATTACGGACTGTTTTAGCCGAGGTAGTTTATATTTTCTTCCAACGGAGGGGGAGGGGAGATGTTTAACGATTGATGATGCTTTTATCATCACTCCCTGGTAACATTATTAAACCAATGCTTACACTATCTTATTTAACCTAACATTTAAAAATTGTTTTGCTTTTCAAGCCTTGAATTACGAGCAAGAATAAATTCTACATTTTGGTTTATACATTTTTTTCCTAGAAGCCATAGTTCCAGTTACGACTGAATCCTCAATTAGTTGTTAACATATACCGACTACGGGTATGGACTAAAGGTTACTGGGAAACAACAAGGGAATTTCGCTGCCTAGTACTCCTAGGATCCCATACAATACAATAGAACAAACAGACAAAAAAGTATATTTCCAATTTTCATCTGTATTGATGCGATATAAAATAAAATAATATATATGCATTAGATATACCAAATGTCGCTTCTTACTTCCTCCGATTCTTAATATTTTTTGTTGAGAATCGATGATCTTAAGTCGATATCTAGGAACCGATTGACACTTCTGTGCCTTAAACTATTATATAATATTATAAACGAATGACTTGGTATATGAAGGGGTTATGTAATGTTCATTTTTTACTTTTTTCTAAAGCCGGTAAATGTTACATAGCCCCTTCATCTTCTTTATATCTCTCTTTTCTAGTTTTGAAATATTCAGATCATTCTACCTAACACTTCTGCACATAAGTTCTTCATCCAATGAACTAGATTCTGCCTTTAAACAAATGAGATAGCTCCTTTATACATCAATCCTTTCAAGTTTGTAATTATTATACATAGATTAATTTAAAAAAAAAAAAAATATATATATATATAGCTGTTGCAAAACTAAGAAATAGAATAAAATTTCCCAACCGCTTCATTTCCACAATTTATTTTTCATTTTATTACATCCAGTAATAAAATAGCCCTGATAGACTAATAAAACAACATATCCATTACATAATGAAAGGTTTTAATAAAATATAGCATTCATTAAAATTTAAACGAAATTCAGAAATTTAGGACATATTCATTTACTTAAATTAGACTTTGCAAAACCTTTTTCTTTTTTTTTTTACGTTCTCTGAATTCCTATTATGGGTAATTTTTTTCTTCTTTAAATTTCCTTTCACACATGACGATCATAGTGGTTCAATAAATGTTGAGTGTGATGAAATATTGAATTACTAATAATGATCCGAATATAATAATTATAAAATGAAATAATAATGATAAATAAATAAAAAATAGTTAATGAACCCTCACCATCCGTTTAGTGTTGGAAGAATCTTAATGCAACTCACCTGAAAAAAAAAAAAAATAATAATAATAACGTATGTATATATTTTTCAATATATTTTCCCTAAATATACCTTACATAATCAGTTGAGAGTTTATGAAAAATACTTTACTTTGTAAAAAACAGATGCAATACTCTAATTAAAAATAAACATTTACTGCTTTGTACTAGGATTGCAAATTATGACCGTACATTTAGTTTAAAATATAGGTGAACTGTAATTTTAGTTGTCTTTAAGTTATATTTCTTGAGTAGGCTATGTAGCTTAAAAAGACCTGGGTAAAATCCCTTGTATAAAAAGAAAAAAGGGAAATTAATTAATAAATTTAACAAATTTCGGAATTAGTCCTTTGTTTTTAGGTGAATAACACTTCAAATCCAGTTCTCACGTCCTCGTAATTATCAAAAGCTTGATCTTTTAAAAACCTGAGACATTTATAAGAACAAAAATAATTTTAAAAAATAAAATAAAACCATAATCTGCTCGTAAAATATAAGTGCTATACTAAGGATGAGGCAAAACAAAACTTTAAAGTACCGATAATTTTTCCTTGGCGAAACGAAACAACATTCTGTTGCAAAATGGTTTGACATTTATCTTGACAAATGCTAAAATATAGCATTTAATAAGCTTATTGACAATCATTAATATCTCAGAGTCTCACTTACCTAAAATTAAATTTAAATATACATGCATATTTATTTTTTAAAATAAACTCACAAATCTTTTAAAAGCCAGTATTTATAGCACTATTCCGGATAAAGTATTATGGATTAGCGGTTATTTGTACAGTGTTAAGAATCCTTGAGTTATGAGCTTCGTGGACGGGACAGTTCTCAAATAAAGGAATCCGATAAACCATAAAATATATGCTCTTGAGTTCCTTGGAGTCGTTCCAGGGATGTTTCGGGGAAAATAAAAACGTTTAGCCCAACCACATTAAAAACTTTTTTAATACCAGCTCTTTTATTGCCGAAAATTTTGCAAGACTTTATTATTCCGATCTGGTGTAGCAAGTTAGAAAACTATTTAGTTAGTGTTCGGAAAAGTAAGATGAACAGATTCGTTCTACTTAGCATATAATGTTTTTTGTAAAAAAATAGATTAAAACTTTAGATTTCATTCACAAACATAATTTATTTAAAAAAACTTGATTGGTGCTGGAACATATATTTTGACGATCAAAATTACATAAAAGTAAAAATTTGGGATTAAAATGGTTTTACTACAAGTAGCGATTCCTGTGTACTATGAACTAAAGAGCGGATAATGAATTGGACTCACCGGCTTGAGTTCGAGGACAGCATTGGATAATCAATTCATTTTCTGTTATTTCAGATCTGAATTGACTTTCGGGTCTCAATAATCCAGGTACCTAGGTACATTAAACTTGTTTAGGAAAAAACCTGTTGGTCAAGCGTGGATGCTGAACGCATCAACAATTAGAATGACCGTTAATTATTAAACAATATTTTCTTATCAACTTCTGAGCCTACTAAGCCCATGCCTCTTCATGGGTGAAAGTGGTGTAGCTTTTTATTTTATTTTTTTTAACAGTACTTATCAAAATTAGAGTAGATTCTCAA
The DNA here is from genome assembly GCA_003667255.2 of Euschistus heros. NCBI lineage: Eukaryota > Metazoa > Arthropoda > Insecta > Hemiptera > Pentatomidae > Euschistus > Euschistus heros. The sequence goes on from RCWM02000359.1 coordinate 390,398, forward strand.
TAGTTTGAAATTTATTGAAAAAAACAAACAATCATATGTTTAAATAACCTAAGAATGAACCTGGTCATCTTACTATCGTCATAGTAGGTTTGGTTATTGGTAAGGTTATGTTTGTATTTCTACATTATCCATGGTGAAATATCCAGATTTTACTGGGTATTTTTATTTTACAATAGTGTTTGAGTAGATTTGTGTGTATACTCAATATATAATGTATTTTTTTATTTTTTTTTTTTTATTTTTTTTTTTTTTTTTTTTTTTTTTTTTTTTTTTTTTTTTTTTTTTTTTTTTTTTTTTTTTTTTTTTTTTTTCAGGCCTGACATACTTTTGCATCTTATTCTCAACCCCGAATACGTTTACTTTTTCAAATTGTAGACTGTCTAACTTTTATCAGTCATTAATCTTCCATTTTGCTGAAGGGCTTATATTTTAAAATTTCGGACAGTCAAAAACCCTCAGTTTCTGTGATAATTTTTAAAACAATCAATAAACATTAAATAAAATCAATACTAAGAACGAGAATATAAAAACATGATACTCCATTTAGTGCTGACACCCTAACAGCGATATATGCAGATGAAACAGCAGTTTTAACAAACCTGAAATCTGAGTCATGCCTCACAGACACTACGACATTACTTAATTGCATTACTACTATACTCTCTGGAATATCAACATAAATTATGAAAAATCGAATTGTATTCGTATATATAAGTTTACTGTTCGACATAAAATATATTCTCCAGTTTATTTTAAAAACACACTGACTCCAAGTACAGACATTGTTGACTACCATTGCCATACATTTGACAGAATAATCTCGTGGTGTTCACACATCAAGAAAAGGAAGGAAAACACTTTGCTATACTATATTTCTAAAAATATCCAAAAGCTACAACTCAGAGAACAAATGAACATTTGTATTTACATATAAAAACTTATTTGGACTTAGCATCACTTCAATTGTTTTCAAATTTAAGGGCAAAAACATTCAAGACTATCATAAACGACATGTCCACTAGGCTCATTTTAGTTTGAAAAGGTGCTGATATTTTAGCAGCACCTAGTACTGTAGAGTTTCACCATCACCAATTTTAATGACTTTGATTGAGAGGTATGTTTAAAGATTCAAAGGTCAGTTAGTTTGTCGAAGAGAATATTATGTGATAATTTCTAATAAATTTAAGAACGTCGGGTTAAAAAAATATATATATAAAATTATGAAATCAAAGTAAGAAATTAGTATGTTTATAATCTTAAGTAAATAGTAAATAGTATTGTGTAAATTTAAAATACCGTTAGCTTTCGCTGTGACCCTCTGTCTCGCTAAAATTGATTTTAGAAGAGCTATTAGCTCCTTAATGTAAAAGTTGTGTTTTCCATCCGGAAAACCACGATGACATCAATATGTTACATAGAATATGGGTGCTTTATTATTCAGTGCTTGTCACCTAAAATAATACATTAAGTAGTAATACTAAATTAGCATGCATTGCCATAAATAGACATGTTGGATTATTGCTTCTTAAACATAGAACTAAAGTTGGGTAAATCAATTATGTAAAAATACGATTCATATCAATCATTTTTTAAAGAAAAATACATTTAAGAGTTTTGACCTTAATTACACTTGGGAAAGTTAAGAAAATGGGTAAATTATTGTTTTTATACTGGAATGCATGAATTTGTGGTAGAATGAAATGAGGGCCTTAAACAGTTGGTTTGTTATGGTGCGGAATCAGGAATGCATAAGCTGTCAGGAGTCGGAATCTCATTATGTAGATGTAGGCTTGTTTTGAGTTTTGCCCATTCTTTGCAGCATATTAATTCTTCTGAGTCAAAAAAGATTTTTTTAAGTTAGAAAATTAGGAATATCATTACAGAATCTTTTGATTCCTGAAAAACCAGGTTCAGTTAACTCTTTATTGTATAACAGGAGTAAAATTAACTGTTAAAATGTTATTACTAAAAACCGGATTCCCGTGCAATTTCACAGAATTGCACGTTTTGGGGGTTACTACATAAATTTGCACATTTTAGGTTTTAAGTGCTGGAAAGTGTTCTTTTTGATATTTCATTAAAAATATCAATTTTTTTTATTTATCATCTTCAGACATTTATCATGACAAGCTCAAGGTGTATGGCGCGCGTGGGTCTGATCTTTCCTACCCCTTTGTCCCAAATTGTGGTGTTAGGCAGGGAGACGCTTTGGCCTGTCTTCTATTTAATTTTGCCAGGGAGAAAGCTGTGAGGAAATCTGGGATTCAACTGCACTCAACCCTATTCAACAGCACAGTCCAGCTTCTGGGATACGCCGATGATTTCGATATAACTGCCAGATCGGAAGGAGCCCTACGAGAATCATTTCTGGCTTTGAAAGACTTTTCGAGGGATCTTGGCCTAGTTGTTAATGAGGCTAAGACAAAGTACATGCGGATTGGAGGTGCCAGACCAACAGTTGATTATTTTGAAGCAGGAGACTACCGATTTCAAAGGGTAACCAGCTTCACCTATTTAGGTTCAGAAATCAACTCCCAAAACGATATATCAAAGGAAATAAAAAAGAGGATTGCAGCCGCCAACCGATGCTACTTTAGCCTTGCCAAATATTTTAGAAGTTGGATGCTCTCCAAGAGGACCAAAATCAAGCTGTATAAAACACTAGTCCGCCCAGTCGTCATTTATGGTTCAGAAGCTTGGGCGTTCACCAAGGCGGATGCGTCCAGGCTTCTTGATGAAGGTGATGCTGACAGAGGAGCTCTACGGGAAATGGCGAGTTGGACGACCGAGCATTCGATGGATGGACTCGGTTTCTGCGGACGCGCGGGCCCTTCTTGGAGCCCGAAACTGGAAAGCTGTGACAAGCGACCGAGCGAACTGGCGGAAGCTTTTGGAGGAGGCCCAGTCTCGGTGACGGGTTGTCGCGCCACCTAAGATGATGATGATCTTCAGATAAGTAGATTATTTTAAAACCGATGAATAGATAAAAATAAAATTTATAGTTGTTTGATCATATTGGATACATAATTCTGGTTTCGGAAATGAAGAGTGATTGAATATAAATACGCATCACATCACTTCACCGTAGAATTCTGATTTAAAAAAAAAATCATTAGATAATATACTAGATCCCAATCCCTATTTTTATCTTCTAAGAAAAATAAGATGAGCAGCAGTATAAGAGTATTGATAGGAATTGGATTCTATAGCACAGCTAATACAGAACGAAATATAGATTTTGCGCACGTGCGTTCTAGTGGAATGCTCAAATAAAGCAGAAACATTTCAAATAAACAAACACATATTGCAAATATATGATCACAGGAAATCATACAAGACTCCACGATTGAGTCGAGAGACCGTGGCCAGTGTGTGATTAATCTGTAAAATATTCATCAGCTGTGTGGAGGGGAGGAGGGGAGGGGTTAGACCGATTGAAGGATGAAATATCAATGATACGCGTGCTCAATATTTAATGCGCCTCTTTCCCGATGCAAGTATAAATAACTTTTAGGAAATAATAAACGGCCAATTTTAAATTCCAATTTGACTTAGGCTACAAAACAATTACGTTAATTTTGGGTACCCTCACCGTTAGTAGTTGTATTTTAGATATCATTTACTACTTAAACAAGGATCAGATTGCCTGAGAGTAAAGATATTCCATGATAAGTCTTTTCTTCTTATGAATTGCAGAATGAATTTGTAGAAATGGAACTGTTGAAATTACTTTATTAACAATATTATTATAATTACTTTTGCTATTTATATAACACCATATCTAGCTTGAGAAAGAATGACTCTAATTTTTTGTCCAGAAACAATATTCTTTTCTTCTTCTGTCATTTTTTAAAAATCTAAATAAAATACTTCTAAGTTTTTTTGTTTGTTTTTTTTAATAGGATTAAATCTATACTAATATATAAAAGGACAACCCGTTTTTCGTTTGTGATCACTAACCGCGAAACCTACAGAACCAATCTGTACCAAATTTTAACCACATCATTTTGAAAGTTCAAGGAAGGTTTAGCAATAATGGAATTTGAAAATTATCAATTACATTACCATAAAAAAGCGATAAATATGTGGTGCGCAGTGAAGTTGGAAGAGCACCATTCAACAGAGATTTCAAAGGTACAGTGCTCTTTAGCGCATGAAATTTATGATAAAATTTACTTATTTTCAATTCAATTGTTATTAAAATAATATAAATATATGGAGCGACATGTGGATCCCAGTGCAGTTGAAAAATCGACCGTTATGTCTCTATTCTGCAATAGAGTTTGCAATGGTGAAACTATTTAACCCAACTGTACCAAATTTTAAATACATCATCATAATTCTAGGAAGGTTTCGCAATAATAAAGTTTACTATAATTATAATTAAAATGTATAGTCTTGAATGCCAGAAACGAGGTTTGCCAAACTTTATGGTTAGGAATTTGAAACCAAATATATGGATCAATAAAATAATTTTTGCCAAATTGGGGGCGTAATTATGCTTTTACGTACTCTTCAAATACCTAATTAATGCAATTTTAACCAGGTAAAAATTACTGTCATGCTTGAAAATATTGAAAAAATAATGCTGAATTCCATACTTCAATACAGGACTTTCATCGATAAACAAATGAAATTCAATTATTAGTTAAAATAAACTATCTTTATTTATGAGAGCGGGCAAAGCCGCAACGGGGAATGCTTGTTACGAATAATTTAAAAATACAGTCATATTTGTTTTACAATATACACTCCCCTAGAGATCTCCCACTTATAGAGGGTGAAGCCAGGACAATAGAGATCCCAGCGATCCTCTCTCAGCTGGGTTAAAAAAAAAAAAAAAAAACTCATTGGAGGCTGAATGAGAGCACAGTCACTCCGGGCATCAATGGTGGCTATTACCTAGACTCCATGCCGAATTTAATAAAAGATCACGCGACCACTGCCTGATTCAAGAGCATCCCAACTGGCTAAAACCCTTTTATTATTATTTTTTTTTTTAATTCTTTTATTAGTAGAAATTTATAACTGTATTACAAATAAATCTAGTAAATAAGCGGATTACAATAAAAAATAATATCTATTATGGACAGCCCTGCAAACTTCACTTACGTCAGCGACAAAGGTATGAGCGTCATTGACTTAGTTTGGATATCCACTGGGTGCCTGGATGTAATGTCTGATTTTAGATTGATTAATGCTTCGGATTTATCCGATCATCTTTTACTTCAAATAGTTATAAAAATAGAGTTGAATGAATTTCATTCTGAAAGTGGTAGCTCGGAAAAACCTTTTTTCTACTACATTAATAGAACAGAAACTGCCCTTAACAAATTACAACTAGCCCTAAAAGAGTGTAACATCGATTACCCGGACCAAATGTCATCAGATGAGCTGTACCTAAACTTAGTAGATATCATTCAGAGTATCATGGCGGAAACTGGTGTATTAAAAAAGAATAATAGGCACAGAACAGAGCAAGGAAGTATTAATAAACCTTGGTTCAATGAGGACTGTTTAAATACTAAGAGAGAGGCTCGTAAATCGTATAAATTGTGTAGGTCTCAATTCAACGATAGTAAGATACTGGACAGGTACCGAACTGCAAAAACTCAATACAGAAAACGGTTAAAAGATGTCAGATGGAGTATTTGGATAATTTAAAAGACAAATTAAGAAACACGAGGAATTCTTCAGAGTTCTGGTCCGCTATTAAAAATTATAAAAAGAAAAAATTTGTTAAATGTCCTATCAATTTGAACACATGGGAAAATTTTTATGATAACGTTTTACCTCCAAAGGAGGTTATTCATTTTAGGTACCCCGTTTTTTTTGTTGTTTTTTTTCACCCCGTTTTAGACCCCGCGTTCACCATGGACGAATTAAAAGACAGCATCATAAGTTGTAAACCAAGAAAGGCAGTGGGGTTTGATATGATACCAAACGAGTGTTACATGTACTTCGATGATACCTGGCTTACATACTTGTTAAAGATCTTCAACAAGATCTGGGAAGAAGAAAATATTCCTAATCAATGGTCTTCACTAAAATTGATTTTACTGCATAAAAAGGGAGACACGCTAGATCCTGGAAATTACAGGGGGATAGCTTTATTTAATGCTATAACTAAAATCTTTACCCGTATTATGTACAATAGATTAGTGAACTCGGCAGATTCTGTAAAACTAATTCCGGAAGAACAGATGGGCTTTAGAAAGGGCAGGGGCTGCAGAGATTGCATCTTCATCCTCACTGCTGGAATTAACATTCAATTGAGATTGAAAAAAAGAAAGGTGTTTTCCACATTTATCGATTTCCGAAGAGCTTTTGATTCGGTCCCACATAGTAAGCTGTGGAATAAACTTTATAATCAGGGGATTAACGGCAAATTTTTGAGAATTTTGATCAATTTCTATGAAGTAGCCACTTTTAGAGTTTCAGATGGGTTTGAATTATCAAAGGAAATGAATGTGTCAGAAGGGGTTCTGCAGGGGGAAATACTTAGTCCTCTCTTATTTTCACTTTATATTTCTGACATTATAACTTTTTTTCGACATAGAAATGTTAGAGGAATAAATATAATGAATCATATCAACTTTATTGCTCTTTTATACGCAGACGATATGGTTTTTTTCTCTTTAACCTGGCTTGAAACTCAAACAAGTCTTAACATTCTGTCAGAATATTGTAAATCTAACCTTCTTACCGTTAACACTGACAAAACTAAGATCATGGTGTCACAGAAAGGCAACCGTTTAGGGAAGCTTAAGAGTTTTAAGTACGACGGCTCGGTCATCGAAGTTGTAAAATCATTTAATTATCTTGGCATTACCATTTCTTCTTCTGGTAAATTTAGGCAGGCCTGCAGATCGGCTCTGACAAAGCATTCTTCTGCTAATGCAGTGGTAACCAACATTCTCCAAGCATGCAAATCCGATAATTGGAATACTAAATGTCAGTTGTACGAATCACTATCGGAAAGCATACTCCTTCACTCAGCTGAAATTTGGAGGAGTGAATACTCGGATTTATTAGAGCAAGGCAGATTAAAATACGTGAATTATTTACTAAAGTTACCCCGGAACACACCTAACTTTTACATAAGGGTAGAGACTGGTACGACTCACGTACTTTTAAAAATTTTTAAAAGGATGTTGAAGTGGTGGGTAAAAATGTTGGGGATGGAAGACTATCAGCTGCCAAAAATATGTTATAAGAGGCTCTTTGAATTTCGAAAAATTACCACTATGTCTCAGAACTGGTTGAGAGAGCTTGGTAAACTGCTCGCTATGGTGGGAGCTTCTGACATTTTGACTTGTTCAAACTTAGAAATCATTAAACAGCACGGCGTCGACCTCGAAGACGCAATGAGGAATCATCTCATGAGTTTAGATTTCGATCGAGTGGCGCAGTCCGAGTTTAATCTATATTATAGAAATGTCGCAACCTTTGGTATACCTCAAACGTACCTACAATTCAGCACCCATATAGAAAACCAGAGAATTCTCGCTCAACTGAGGATGGCCAGCAAAAGGAATACACGACTGTCGTACGGTGGCATGCATAGGCAATTTAACAGTGATCTATCCTGTGAGTTTTGTGACACAAATGTTAGCGATGGTGTCACACACTTTTGGCTGGATTGTTCTGCATTTAGGAGACAAAGGCAAAAGTATTTAAGCAGGTATCTCCTGCCCAAACCTACTCCTGAGTTGACCATAGAAAATCTTTTAACCGTTAAGACCATAAAGCATTTAAAAGCTATTTATTTATTTATAACACGTACATTTAATTCAGATGATTGATTAGTTATCACGAAGTATTTTGTTTAATTTTTATTTGTCTAAAATTTTGTTGTTTTTTTTCAGCCGAAATTTTCTTTCTTTCTTTTTTTTTTTTTTTTTTTTTTTGTTTTTAAAGTTGTACTTATTATGTTTAGTCTATTTATTTAGTTTTATATTATGTGTGATATATGGACTTTATCTTTGTTTCAATTTATGTATATATATATATATATATATATATATATATATATATATATATATATATATTTTTTTTTTTTTTTTTTTTTTCATTTTAACTGTTCATTCTGGAGTCAGACCTCCTATGATTGTAATTAATTTTACAAAATACAGTAATTCATTCATTCATTCATTCATTCAATAAAAAATAATGACATGCTTAAAACGTGTAGAGGAACTACCCAATGGTAGTACTCTAATGAATTATTTACAAAAGAAGAAGATCCCGAGGCCATCTTCTTTTCAGACGGCTCGGAGGATTGCCAGAAATGTAATGGGAAACAAGTTGTGCAACAAATGGATTGGGATGAGGAGTGAGTTTATTATGAAAGGAAAAGTATCTGGTTCGTGCCAATCATCAACATATGGGATATTAAGGTCATTGTGGATCAGTTCATTTATGACAAAGTAAGGAGCATCTTGGATTTTTCGAAGGATTTTGGATTGGAGTGATTAGATACGGGAAGAATTCGATGGTTTGGTGGATCCCCAAAACAAACCCTTTCTTAAATCTCGAATATAATCAAAAACAAAAACCTTAAAATAAAATCTTCTCTTCAATGTGGAGAATCTTTTGCTAAAGATGGGCAAATAGTTATACATACATTATATAGATTCCGAATTACCGCAAGGTTTGTGTAAGTCCTAGTGCTTGACCACAACCCTTAATTCTAATGCGCACAACTAATCTTGTAACAACTTTTTCGTTCCTATTATCTATGAAAATGTTTTCTCTGGTTAATCCTTTAATTCCTTGTATTTTATTGGATTATTTATATTGTTGCTATGTCAGGAAAAAAGATAACTACATAAGAAATAAGATAAAATGCAATATATGGTGATGTAATGGGGATTATAATTGTAGAAACAAATAAAATACTATTGAGAAATTAAAAAAAAAAAAAAGAAATCTTAAATACAATATTAACAAGCATCCCGGAAAAATCCCGAACCAAGCGTGTTCCATCACTATGATGGCAAGTTAGGCTGAAGGAGACCGCAGCTGTTTTAATATTTAATATTTGTCAAGATCTGGTGGAGGCTGAGTGAGAACGTTATAGCACAGTCAAATATTTAGCTTTAAAGAGTAGTATATAATAAGTATTTGATGTGATTTAAAATAAAGCTATACATATGCACAGTGAATTTTATAAAACACCAATAATAATTAACTTAAAATATTGCGTCAACATGTATATAAAAGGTACCTGTTGTTTATTCTTTCACAAAAGTATTTGATACAGACTGTTATTCGTTCATAAGATATACCTAATGTGTCAGGAATATATTAAGACAATGTGTCCCAGAATAGAGTTTCTTTTGTTCTTTCCAATAAACCAGACTCTTCTTTCTCTCTATATTACATTGTTTATATCATGCATATAATTATAATAATGAGTTTTCCTCTAATGAAATTTAACAATTTATAATTTTTTTAAAGATTTAAGTTAGTACGTGTCTTGAATAAAACAACTTACGCTACATGGTTGATTTAGCGTAGTAAATAATTAGTAGAGTACATTAATAACAGTAGGAAAAAATCAAGAAGGAAAACAAAAATTCTACACAAAATAGAAAAAAAAAAAAAAAATCTAAAAGAGAAACTAAAAAAACAGCACATCCTTCGAAGTAAAATAAATGAATTCAGAACAATAAAATTCATTAAATTTGAGGAATAATCAACGTAATTTATTATCCGAAATGTTGATTAACTTTAAGGTACAAAAAGTTAATAAATTATGCATTTTAGTTTAGTAAATATTATGTATTTGCTTTTATCAATCTCTCTTTTTTTTCTTATTTTATAGGTTTTTAATATTTTTCCTACTCTTAAAATAAATGCATTCCAAATTATACCCATTTTAGCTAAGCTCAGCCGACTATGTAGTGTAAATTGTTTTATTATCAAAATATGTAACAATATTTAATATGTGCAATTGTAAATTGTTAAATATTTTGAATAAAACTTTTTATGATTATTATTATTTAAACTAAACTAATATACTAATAATTCTATGCCTGCTTTATTAATTAATTTATTCTAACAGTACATGGCTTGTACGTCAGTGTGTGTATTTTCTTAAAGATTGTTTGTTATAACTGTCTATTGTTTGCTTCAAGGGATTTCATGAGTTTATTGAAGAGTTGAAAAAGTTCCAGATCTGGGTGTTAATGAATAGCTTAATTGTTTGGTAATCTAATTTAAGTAACATATCGGTTATTTTTAAGTACCTGGAGTAGTCATTTATGATTTTTATACAAAGATTTTTTTATAGATAGAGTCACATTGGTAATGACACCATACAGGAGAAGTGTATGCTATCAATGCTTGTATGACTGATTTATATAAATTAAATTTGTTTTTACTTGGCAGCGGAGATTTGTTTTCAGAAATATGGGGCTATTTTAATGATTTTTTTTTTCTTTACATTTGTTATTTACATGAGATGTAAATGTAATCTTCCATGAATATCAGTTTACAATTTTTAACTATTATTTTGAATTGATTTTCATAAATAATATGAATTTCGATGACGATACAATTTTCTCGGTAAAATGAGTAAAAATTTTGGGGGCTGCTTCCAGCCGTGGCCAGAGAAGAAAAAGTACGTTGGACTACAGGGCGGAGCTGAAATACGTTCTGGGACGTGGGGCACACACATCTCGTTGCGCTGGCTATAAGGTTCTGAATCATGGCGATTGGACCTCATGAATAAAACAAATCACAAGCTAGGCTTCTGCCTTAGCTGAGTGGGCAATATCTCACCCCCAGGCTGTCAGATTTAGCTGTTACCATAACCAATGTATACTCCTATATTTCATGTATTGTTTACGGCAATGAGATAATTACCTAATCCATAACACAAAATGTAATATCGTCTTCTTGGAACTGAATGTCTCATACAGTGACAAAATAGAACTGAAACATAACGTAAAATAACGTCTTTTGCTTGCCGCCGTAATGTTGCAAAAGAATCTTTTCAATGCCTAATTCCATTAACGTTTCTACTTAAAATTTCCAACTGATTGCATGAATATCAAGTATATGAGTTCAATATACCATAGTTGTTATGGTGTTATAATTGTGTCGTCTAGTTGCAAAACCGGCCATCTCCAAAAAACAAAAATTTTTCAGGATAGCTGGTTTTCTGTTACATCATGCCAAAACGAAGTAGAAACAAAATCTCTTCGGTTTTTAGTGATACAAGGGTAGTGTGTTTGAAAGCACTTTTTAAAATGATAGGGGCAAGTGGAGGGGCTGAGTTACTCAATTTTCTATTTTGGATTTGGCCACTTTTGCAACTCATTTTGGAGTTGGCCGGTTTTGCAACGAATTAGAACTAAAAAAACACTAAATGTAATGTAAATTTTGGGTCTTTTTTGAATGCAAATGACCAAACCTTTCTTGAATAAGTGAATATTATTTGAAAAAATTAAACTCTGAAATGATGTGGTGTAACTCAAGCATCTAGACGGAAAAACTGGCCAGATTTGTTTTTAGAGTAATTATGTTCCGAAAAACCTGATGTAGAAAAATCTAAACATTCAGAAACTTATATTCTTGCGGCATTATCGTCTTCAACAGGCTCACACATTTCTTCCTGATATTCTTCTTCATCCCTCTCATCTACGTCTCTGCTTCCTCCTTCTTGGGGAGCTGATGCAAAGACGTTCTTGTAAAAAATCAAACGATCTATAGAAAACCTCCCCTTGAACTAGCATCTTATTTTTTGTTTGGCTATGAATAATCTCTTCGTTGGGGTGACTTTGAAGTGCCATAGTGCAGGGGGTTTGAGGAGGGCATTACTGGGACTCTTCCAATCAAGATTTGTGTAGTATCTTCCTGGCTTGAACACCGTGCCACTTTCCGAGAGAATGCCGTCAAACTCTGAAGGCTGAACGAGAGTCTCGATTTTCCTTAACTTCTTCTTAATTTTGGCAAAAACCAAATCTGGAGGGTTTGTTTCTTCTCCATGTTGCAGGATCTCTTTGTCTCTTTCTTGCTAAATTAACTGGAACTTCTTCTACAATCTTCTCCATAAAGATCGAAAACAAAGTGCACTGAATATTAAATGTAATAACATTAAATACAGGAAAAGCAGGAGCAGACTGATAGTTTCCTGATAGGCCTTCTTGATCTGGAACAACAGCGCGATCGAGCGGATGTGGAGATGGCCGGTTTTGAAACTCACTGACGGAAGGATTTAGCCGGTTTTGCAGCACACTGTTATTTTCAAACGCAGGTTTAACAAGGATTTGACGGGTTTTTGCGAGGTTTCTTGCGTCTAATAGGTGGAAAATGTATCTTAGGAATCAGAAAACTGAAAAAACCTATTTCTCAAAATTAAGGAGTTGGCCGGTTACGCAACTAGACGATAAAATTGTAAGTATTCCTATTATTAATAAACAATTAATTTGTAATGCTAATTTTTTGTTTTTAGTTGTTTTTTTTTATAAATTCTTCCACACCGTCTTAATTTAGATTAAAAACAATCACAGTACTGTTACTTTTACTTGAATTCTAAATGTAGAGGAGGCCAGTTTCATATAAATTAATAAATTTCCAGATTGCATTATCAAATATGTGGCACCTTTGAATGGTATGTTACATGCGATTTCGTAAAATTTGGATTATCAGACAACCCCCCCTTTTTTTTTTTTTTTTTTTTTTTTAATTTGTTGTAATGGACTATGTTATGCTACCATTACAGAGTTAAATATTCCTTTGTAAATATTTGTTGAAAAAATTTCAACTTCAACTAACTATACAGTTTATCCTATTCCCCCCCCCGAAAGCACTACAAAATAGCACCATATTAGCTTGTTATTATGTTTAAATAAACTCTTTCTTCCGTCTAATAGGAAAGAATTTCGAAACATGAAAAATTATATAGAAATTTAATACAACCCTCCGAATAAAAAAGAAAGTCGTTCGATTCCAGTAAAAAAAAAAATATTAAAATGTTTGCCTCTGTTTGTTGATTTTGTTCCACCTCCACAGGCATGTAAACTAGCAACGCAACGCATCGCAAGTGATCTGTTTTGGAAGGCTTTAAGCCTGATATAAACATTTTAAATAAATCTGTTTATTTACTTTATTACGTTTATAGAATATATAATTAAAAATATTACGATAGCTTAGATATTGAGATCCGATGCGCAGAAGATATCTTAGGATTACCTTTTGTCTTCAACAGGAACGGAAAGATTGATGGAGAGATCAAACCGTATTAAGAGAGCAAATGGTATCTACTACCAATTGAATCGTTTATTTCAGAAACCACCTAAGGAACAAAATATCAAAACATGCTTTTTTTGTGGTACAATTTAAAGATAAATACATCTTTTAGTGCAGAAATAACTTATGTTCCATATCAGCAATGCTTTTTGGCAGCCTTGAAAATAATCCGTTTATTTCAGAAAGAACCCAAGCGAAGTTTTTTTTTTTTTTTTTTTTTTTTAGTTTTTCGAAAGTTAATAAAAGTGCACTTAGGTGGTTTCTGAAATAAACGATTCAATTATGCAACACAGTTAAAATAAAAAAAGGGATGGACAATAATGTGAAACTACACATCATCAAGGCCATTTATTTACTTGCTCTTATCTAGGAAAGCGAAAGCTGTGTTCTACTGGACAACCACTGAAGCCGAATAACAGCTGATGAAATAAAGCACCTGAGGAGATTAGCAGGCCGAACTAGGAGAGATTAGTTTGGAGATGAGAGCATACGGGGGACCTCAAAGCTCCCTCCACCTGTAAGAGAATGCAGGAGGGCCGAAACCCAAGGAAATTCTTCCAACTAACAAATGGACGGACCACCTTTCCAGGTGGGGACAAAGAAGAGGAAGAAGTCTAATTGCTATGAAAGTGCTGGCTAGGGACTGAATTGGATGGCTGACTTGGACCGAAGTACTTCCACGCAAAAGGCACAAAGAAGAAGAATTTGTTTGTACTTGTATGAATCGGTTCATTTTTATCCATATTATTCATTGAAATTGAGGAAGGCAACTTTAAGTCATTTAATAAAAAACATAAATATCAAAGTATAACTTTCAAAAAAATTAATTATTATATTTGAATTGTCTTTGTTTTAAATTTTATTTATTTTTTTTATATTTAATACGAATCGGCCAGCAAGGACCACGCAAATATAACCACTTATTCTTCTTTACATTTCCGCCTTCCTTCTACTCCAACACTCTCTCATCCTTTTGGACTGTTCCTCTCACTCTTCCTTAGTCCTTCTTCTCTCTTGTCATACCCTCTTCCCCAAGAACCCTAACATCTTTTAGGTTTTCCCCAAATATTTCTCTATTCAAGCAGTCTATATCCGTGATTTTTAACCTACCCAGTTCCTCTTTAATTTTTTTTTACATATCCCCCTATACTTTTATAACTACAGGCTTTGTCAAATTATGTTTTTATTTAATCTTGTTTAGTAAAATTTAAAAAAAAGTTATTTTTCAAAAGCTCAATAATTCTATTTTATTATTTCAGCAATAGTTAAACAATTATCATAATGTGTTTATTATTGAGTAGATCCCGAGTTATGATCTTTAGTTTGAAATTAGAGTTTTAGAAACGCAAGTAGTCAAAGTAATGAGGAATAAGGCTGTTTACCGTAAATGATTTCTCGTGGCCTTAAGGGTTCTAGACCCAACCACTTACTGAGGTATCTTCCCCGGCCTAATTGGCCTCTCTCTAGAACTTCCTCCTTTGGAAAAACCTTCAGATACTTTATATTTTGTACTAATGAAGATTATAATCAAGTAAATAGCAATTTTATTTATTATTCAAATATTTGAAATATAGCACTGGCTGACATAAAAAAAAAAAATCATAATAAAAAATATTACTCTTATGACCCATAAGTATATGGAGGGATATTATATAGTCCATTAGTGGCAAAGCACTCAGCCCGTGAAGCCTGCGTCTTATGAATTATGAATAAGGTTAAGGGATGCAAACAATGGCTCTGCCTAATTGATGTATCGGCGTCTTTGCTGTAAACCAATATCCAGGCAGCCTTGGTCTGTGTATCTTCAGCTGATTGGCCGATCTGTCCGCATCTAATTCAGGCTGATGGATAATGATGAGCACGTGGGATATGTGCATGGAGGAAGATTATGAAGCGGTGTAAATATAGGTGACCTAAGGCAGTATATTATAAGTTATACAACATTATATACAACAAGTAAATTTGAGGAAAATAATTACAATGACATGCCAGTAACTCAATATAAGTTCTACATTAGAAGGTCTCTCGGGCATCTTCCTTCCACACCCCTCAGAGGATTATCGGGAACTGAGTGTGAGGCAAGTTGGGAGATTGGTAGATTCGAGTCGGTGTGAAATTTATTATGAAAGGATAGATAATTGGTTTGGGACATATCAGCAACATTAAGGAACATTAAGATCTTTATGGATTAGATTGTTTGTGGTCTAATAAGGATAATTGAGAATTTTACGAAAGATTTCGAATTGTAAAGATTGGATACTAAAAGCATTGGAAGGTTTAGTGGAGCCCAAAAGCACAACTCCATATGACCAATTAGGTCTAAATACTGTCATGTATGTAGGTCTTTTGTAATTTATTAGGAGCTTTGAACGCTTATTTGGTAAATGTTGGAGAGTTTGTTAGCGGCGAGCAGTTTCTTGTATTTTAAGTCTAAAGGCAGTTATATAAAATTAGAAATGCTTCGGACGAATACTAGTTTACTAATCTCAAAATATAATTTTTTTTTCTGTTAACTTATCCTGTGCCAACTGCAGGTGCGATTATAATATAAATGATAACTGGCATGTCAAGCATGAGGGAGGTCAGAACCGAGCGGTACTTACTCCTAACATGATAATTAATTAATTTTAATGGAGGAGATTTAAGTGAACCAATTTATTTTTAGTATTTTCAGGTTTTATTTTCGAGACCATAGTTTGTATTAAGTTGTTGAAGTCCGTAGTACTGTTGTGAGATCTGTTTTATGATTTCTGGATGTTATTAGTCCTAAATATTGAATAGTGTTAGTCTGTTTTATTAAAATATTGTTAATTTAAACTAGGGGGCAGGTATCATGTCTATGGTTGAATTATCCGACCATCAGGAACAAAGTCAAAATAAAATACTCCGAATTTTCACTTGACATGCATCACTTTTTTCCTATCCGATCCAACTGTACCAATATGATGCAGTATTTTAATGAATAGCCGATTCTTCTTCCATCTCACAAATGTCTTCAGCTGCTGCCTTCGCATTCAGACTTTTTATTGAAATAAATATATATATAAAAAATCTTGCCAAAAATAGAAAAGTCTGGATGTCCTGTCTCGATATGTCTCCAGGCTAAAATATTTATAATTATTGTATTATAAAATAATATAAGGGTGATAGTATTGATTAATTAATTACCACTTCTATTGGAATTATTTTATTAGAAAACTAGTTTCGAATACTGAACATTCATCTTCAGTTTTAAAACATACAAAATTTTCAACACATCAGTACTATGCTACATATATTATACACTCTATTTTTTAAAAAAATGTAAGACAAGAACTCAAACATTAGCACTCACCTCAGGAGGTTTAAGAGATAACTGAAATATACCCATCGTGAGAAGGGGAAGGGGGCAGGTAGGTTAAATTTTTTGTGATTACTATGGGATTTCCCTTATGACTCGTTGGATTTTTCCGTTCCAATTGGAAACAAATTTAAAATGGGGCAAACATTTCCAATAGCCCCAAAAATCCCATAGTAAATCACTGGCTTACATTTTTAAAAACTTAAGTGTGTATAATCCATGTAACATAGTACTGATGTGTTGAAAAGTTTGTATGTTTTAGAACTGAAGATGAATGTCAAGCATTCGAAACTAGTTTTTTTTTTTAAATAAAATAATTCCAACAGAAGTGGTAATTAATTCAACTATCAATAAATTGTATTGATCCTTCTATAACATCATGCGTACCTCAAGTGAATATAAGGCAGGTTGCAAAAGATGAATAAAAAAAGCATAATAAATAAATTAGTTTATCTACAACGCAAGAATGGTCTAGAATTTAGAAAGGGTAGAATTGTTAGATTAGACCTTCATCGTCAGACACAGCGTGACCAATCTTATTTACAATATAATTAATTTACCTATTGTTTACCAATCAATTATGTCATAACTTCATAAATAAGGAGACATTTATAATTGTCGTTTAGACAGCTTATCGTTTAACTTATTAGGCCATGAGGAAAATAAAATCACATTTTCTCGGCTAGAATAAAAATTTAACTCGTTTAATGTTGTATTTGAGTCATGATATTCGGAGAGACAGTATATATTCCGTTTGTACCGTTCGAAATCAATCTGATGCACTTTGCCATGTTATGAAGACATGTAGGTAATATGTCGTTTGTGTAGAGAATTCCCTTTGACGAATACGATATGCAAAACAGGCCTCCCTGCATACGGCCCAGCTCATTTGCTTATAACAGATATAAGATCACATTCTCTCTGCTCTTGATACTGAATTCAGGGAGATATATCAAAGCCTCATGAAGCCGGTTTGATCCCAAAGGATTACTGCTCCTTTTTTGCGACCTTTACCTAAGGTAGAACCATACTAAAACAAAACTGATGTCTACGGAATTATTATATTAGAAAACTATTAAACACATAAAAAATTGAAAAAAAAAGATATACAGCAATAATATACAAATACAAACTCATTTTAATCGAAGGTATTGGCTTTATTTAATCTTAAGCAATCTGCTTGTAAATACAAAATAAAGTAGTCTTCCGATTTATTCATTGGTTAGATCCGGGGTGTATATACACTCAACAGCAAAAAAAACCGGACTCTCAAATTTGATCTTATAATTTTGTTAAATACATTGTGAAACGGCACAGGAAAAAAATGGTTTTTGATAAATACACACCTTCCTGTCTTGAAGGAATGATGAATAGATTTTTAAAAAGTTCCTATAACTGAAATGTTGCAAATTCAACTTCTTTGTAATTTATTATATTGTTTTAATTTCTTCTATGCCTAACAGAATGAGGACCCTTAGCCGTAGAAGAAGTACTCACTATTTGAAGGACATCCCTTGTCAGAAAACCTGATAAAAATGAAGAATAAAGTTTTTAAAAAATGTGTTGATTCATTTTTTTTCTTTATTTTATAGTTTTTTGTTAATAATTATTTGTGACAGATTTTGCGTAAATAGCTTGTAAATAAACCATTTCTAACATAAATTTAAAAGAATAACGTATTTAACAAAATTATGAGAACAAATCTGTGTGTCCGGTTTTTTTTTTTTTTTTTTTTTTTTTTTTTTTTTTTTTTTTTTTTTTTTTTTTTTTTTGCTGTTGAGTGTAGAATAATAATTTCAGCTTTGGACTCATTCAACCTGTTAATTGTAGGTACCTAGCCGATTTTTTTTGTTTTGTTTTTTGGGGAGGTTGGGAAAAATCTAAAAATTGAATATAGAACGTCAACTCCTTGAGCTGCTGGTCTGACAACACTTCCTCCCCGAGTACTAACCCAAATAACCTTCATGACAATTATTTTCGAATGTTTCGAAACTATTATGAGATTATGAGAACAATATAGTCTCGAAGCCTCGCCAAAATAGTTGTTTTTATTTATTGACTGAACCTCAAGAACCTTACTAAACATTTAATAGTAACAGTCAAGAAATTTATCCATATTAACATATCGGGTCAAAACTGGAAAATATCTATAGTGGAATAATGGGATTTTACAAAAAAAACCCACGGTCCTGAAGCAATCTTAGTGATGAAGGAACTTCAGAAATCCAACAGAAAACTAGCAAGTGTGAAGAATACAAGGACATTCCTACTAAGATGCAGGGCATGATTATGAGAACAATATATTCTCGAAACGTAGTTAAAATAGTTGTTCTTATTTATTGACAGTGCCTCAAGAACCTTACTAAATTCCTGTTCCTAGACCCATTAAAACAAAGAAATACTCTGCGTAAACAACAAGAAAATAACAATAAAAGATATTACACCATTACATGTATAGTAACACTATCAGAAAGACTCAGAAAAACACTCACAAATAACCATAAAACAGACTACACTGCCATATTCCAAAATACCACCACCACTCATAAATAATTCACCAAAACCAAAGATATAGATAAGTTAGAATTACAGTCTAATATTGTTTATGAAATTCCGTGTGAAGATAGTTGTGGCAAGTCTTATTTTGGTACATCGGAACAATATCTTAAACGACGAGTGTATCAACATAAATACATTTGGACGTCTATAAATAAAAACCCGAGCAAACCTGACCAAACAGCTCTTACCACACATAACAGGCAAACAAAACATTCTTTTTAATTTGATTTCCCCAAAATTATTCACAATAAACAAAATAATTTTGCAAAGAAATATTAAAGAAATGATAACCATAGAAAAATTTAAAAATCGCGCAATAAACAAAAAACCAGTCGTTCTAAATCCTAACACCTGTTATTCCAATTTAATACATTCAGACCAATAATATACATTTACATTAATATACATCATATTAATCATTCATCGATTTATTAGTACATTACACCGAAATATTTGTGTACCTACATCTTGGAATACCATCCAGTCCTTTTAACTTTATTTTTCCTAGGGAATTCCCAATAACCTTTGGAACTGTTTTTCAAAATTCCCCTGGTCAGTTGTGTACTAGAATTGTTAGTATTTAGTTAGTCGATACCATATCCACTAGTAACATTGTAAGTAGTTTCATACTCCTCTATATTCTGTAATTATATATATTTTTTATTATTCTGACACGTGTTGTTATATACTTGTATTTTAGCTAACTTTATGTTTTGAAATATCTTGTATAATATATATAGTTTTATTGTAATCTGTTTTTTCTCTGTTGGGCATGATTATGAAAACAATATAGTCTCGAAACGTCACCAAAATACTTGTTTTTATTTATTGAATGGACCTTAAGAACCTTACAATATATATATATGAAATCGACTTCTGAGAGATATCAGGACAACAGCTTAAATGTTAAGAGGCGAAAGGTTCAGGTAAATTGTTAGGTTGAAATGTTTCAGCTTTACCATATGACTGTTGGATCTTTTTTCCGTTCCTACTGGAAACTAGATTAAAATGGGACGTACGAACTTTTTTTTCTTTTAATATTTGATTTACCGATCGTTCAGTTTTTCTCGTTTACTTAGCATCACTGATATTAAATTTTGGTTCATATGAACAATTTTTTTTTTTTTTTTTTTTTTTTTTTTTTTTTTTTTTTTTTTTTTTTTTTTTTTTTTTTTTTTTTTTTTTTTTTTTTTTTTTTTTTTTTTTTTTTTTTTTTTTTTTTTTTTTTTTTTTTTTACACTGTATTTTGTCTGAGATGAAGGTACCCTTCATAGTACTTTAATTTATATTTTCTAAAATTTTTGCTATCTAATTTATTTTCTTAAGCAGATTTAAGACCTATCTAACTTATAATTTTTTTTTTTTTTTTTTTTTTTTTTTTTTTTTTTACACTGTATTTTGTCTGAGATGAGGTACCCTTCATAGTACTTTAATTTATATTTTCTAAAATTTTTGCTATCTAATTTACTTTCTTAAGCAGATTTAAGACCTATCTAACTTATAATTTTTTTTTTTTCGTCTTTTCTTTTTAGTAAAATTTACATAGTTATTTTAAAATTTTCTAGAGTTGCTATTCCTCCCATAATTAAAAAACACATTTTTTATTTATTTATTTATTTATTTTTTTATGAATATAAAACACCGTTACGGTTATCCCCTGAGAAGACAGAGTTCGAAATGGAAAGGGGATAGAGCAGGCCATTAGCTCTGTGATGAAGTTTGCGGTCACAACACAGCCTTTGGCACAGAGCTCCCCGCACATGAAATACTTTATCAATTCCATAAAAGCACTTTCCGTCCGCAATATAGTTCATATGTATCGCATATATCGCATATTTTTTTAAAGTGAATATATATACGGCTATATATGTACATATATAAAATACAGAATTTATATAGAGAGGTCTCTATAGTTAACGGTAGGGATGTGTTGACTCTCGTTGCTAGCCAATCTCTAGGGACTAGAGATTTTGATATATTGCTATACTAGTTATCTACTTATTTAATTATTATATAACCAGATACCTGTTCTTTTATAGTAAACTTCATAACCACAAAAATCCAATAGCCTCCCAACTTGCTTCCCACCCCATTCCCGATAACCCTCCGAGACATTTGAAAAGAAGATGGCCGAGTGTATTGCAGTGTGAACCGGTTGTTAAAGCGCTGCTGAAGAATAGTTCTGTTTGGATATTTACATGTCTACACATTTACTTGATGTGTATATGAATAAATAAATTTTAAAAAATATAATTATATATATATATATATATATATATATATATATATATATATATATATATATATATATACACAAGGTGAGTACCTCTTAGAGTAAAAATAAATTGGGTCTAACTAGATCAAAAACGTAGTAAAATTCCGTAGACCTCACTTATCTATTCCAATCCGTTGCAGATATACGATAAATCAAAGACTTTTTTGAGGAAACCACGTGTTTTCCATAAAAGCTGTAATATCTCAATTTCGTTCATATATTTTCCAAACTTTGACCTCATTTTCAGATTTAGCATTAAATTTTCTATAAAAGTACATGTAACGTTGAAATTTACAAACTTGTTACCTAAAGAACTGCTTGATCTTCTGCTTATTAAGGGAAGTTACAGTGTCTTATATTATTTGTAAACTCATCTATTTTCGAAAAACTCATCCTCAAAAACTAGAAAATTTAATCAGTTTTCGAATGATATGTCAAAAGTAATGGCTCTATTTCAATATCATGGAGAAATTTACTTTTAAAACCGAAAAAAAACATGATTTTCTTATTTGGCATACAAATCGGTTACTTGAGTAAATAAATCATTATGACAATCCCTTAATGGATATGTGCATTTTAAACATAATAACCTCTTCATCGGAATAATAAGTAAAGAAAAAAAATTATTGTTTAATAGAAAATAAAGGAAAACTATCAATAAAGCGACACCAGATCAAAGCATCTTATGTTATTACATTTATTTATTTATTATTATTGTTTAGGATTTATTTAATTAGATTTTCAATGCAAGGAGTAAAACCCAATGGTAATGAACATAGGCCTCAATTTTGCCGATAGCATCTGAATTCAAATTGTGTTGTAGAATACCACTTTTTGAGGTGAATTTTGCACTTTTTTATGGGAAGATGAGTATGTTTTTTACAGGGGAAGTCTTTTTTACCTATCCATCCATGTATATCGTTGGTTTGTGTTTGTATTGCTTTCAAATAGTGTTGAAAAATCATACTAAGAGGTACTCACCCTGTATATATATATATGATATGATATATCGAGTCTACTCCCTTATGCAAAGTCTACTCTTTTTTCTACCTAGAGTCATCGCTCTTATTCCGACTGAGGTATTCGTAGGAATCGTACTAAATCCGTTAGCTTTTTTTTTTTTTCAAAGTTAATTGGTTAGTTTGATACAATTACAATAATGCTCATCATAGCTTAGAAACAACTATTCACCAGATGATTGTTTTAACTTACTTTTAACATATTTTAACAATGATACGAAAATGGCTTATTCTTATTAGCTATCCAAGCAGAATCTGATATTTTCCAGAAATTTTAATTATAACTACACCTCGATCTTCGGAAATCGCTGCTGTATAAACCATCGAAAGACCCTGTGCGGTCAGCTCGATGTAGTGTGTCAAGTAACTGTTTGAAGAAGCGTTCAGACCAGCGTTGCACAGTTTGCGCTTAGTCAGCCTAAATACTGAGTAGTGACTGGGTCTCAGCGGTATACGATTTTATGGTAATAGCAGTAACTGGAATGTCATGGGGTATTGATTTTCTGAAGCTCGTTCATAGTGTTAAAGAAGTATTTATATAAGTTAGTTAATTTTAAGATATAATTAATGTAATTGAAGAGTTTGGTGGATGAAGGGGTTATGTCACAGTTTTTTTAAAAATACAAAATAGTTCATTCGATAAAGAATTTATGTGCAAGAAGCGTTTAACTGTTAAGAAGCGAAACCTGAATAATTCAAAACAAATATCATCCGTATACTCTAATCAGGTCTGGAAGATTATTCTTTATCATTGCATATCAATAAAAGACCGGCTTTGAACGGAGGCAGGCTTCTGGGCCAAGAAATGTGGTGTTCTGTACGTGATTATAACTTGAAATCGCTGTTTTAAGGCCGATCCGTAATAAGGAATTCAACTGAAGATTTATTAGTGCAAGGGAAACTTTAAAGATAAGGCGTTTATAAGTAATTAAAGTGTAAATCACTTTTTTCGCCTCGGAGAATCGGTACCATTCCAGTTGATTCAAGAAGATCGTTGAACAATATATTTTTTTTGCATCATATGCAAGCGATAACACTAAAAAAAAAAAAAAAAAAAAATGGATGGCTCCGATGAAAACCGTTTTTTTTTTTTTAAGTTTTAAATTTGATTTGTTGCTTTTTAAATCTTCATTAGGGAAAAAAGGAATAAGAAAAGAACTGCGCCTATGATATCTAAAAATTACTTATTTTCTTATCAAGCAGTCATCTTGAGCTCAAAATTAGCTAATTATGAGGTACTTTCGATTATGCAAATATAAAATTAGATTTATATTTAAGTTTTTAATAAAATGTTGAATACAACCTTATTTTGTTGAGTTTAAAATTAGTAGTTTCTACAAATCTTAAAACTACTTGAAAGATCATACGCCACTGACATATGTTAAAAAAAACATATCGACCCCTTCATAGCTGTTTTTAAGGATATGCTAACTTTATCATCATATTTTTAAAAGAAAATACTTCATATTACCATAAAATATTTAATGAGATAACCATGGTTTTTGAAGTTTGAACTTCAGATTAGTATAGCTGAAATTAATTTTCAAATTTTTACTTAGCGATTGTATGACAAATTAAATGGAAACAAACTATTGGAAACATAGCATAGACATAAATTCTCAAGTTTGCACGAAGAAGGCTTAAAGGAGCTGGATAAGACATCCCCTGCAATAAAATTTTAAATTAACTCAATGTCAGTGGTATGCATCGGTGGGTGATGTTTCCTTTATGCCAACCCAGGCCATTTTTATTTCATGATTATATTACATTTTCAGATTGTAATATTTAATAAACGTTTTAAATTAAAAAAAAAAATGTACTTTTTGTAAATACAATTTTACAATAAAGTTACTGACTGTTAATCAGGGAACGGATCTATCTAGAACCAGTGGATGAAAAAGAAAATATTAGCACCCATTTTGTAAACGTATTAATGATATGTTTGTAAACTGTTAAAAAATTAGTTGATAAATTTTAAATAAATTAAATTTAAATGAACAACGATTTCTTAAATTCTTATGTGCTAGGGTTGCTCTTTCAATTATTTTAATTTAATTTCTTTTGAAAGTTTTTTTAATTATTTTTTTTTCTTTCATTGTATATTATGATGTTATATAGATACACTTCAATGGGCCGAATTGTAGCAAGAAGTCACACAACAAATCCCCTCTATAAAACAATGACTAAGACGGGTGGAAACTATAAAAAAAGACGCAGCCAAACATCGTGTAATTACTTGGAAAGTCATACCTCAGGATAAGCAAAGGTGGAAGAGGCTGGTAGACAGAGATCTCAAAAGTCTATAAAAGCCTACCGAATAAAAGAAAAAATTTAAGTTTTTCAATGATACATTGTTATTAAGTTTGAGACTGTTCTTCTGTTTCGTATAACCTTTTTTTACAATAAATTATGTAACATTTTGACACGCTCTAGCTTTGGTATTGCTCAGATCGTAAATTTGCCGAGTATCCTCATCAGAAATTTAATGGAGAACATTTATTGTTAAATACCATTGGTTGCAAGTACCTACCGTCTAGGAGCTACATTGGTTTGAATAAGAAAGTTACGTTCGAAAGCCCTTTTTTCTCTCAACTTAGTTTATTTCGAACAATCATTGACTCTTTTTAGTAATTTTATCATTTTAGTTTTAAAATGTAAATTGGAAAGAGCAGTCGACTATAGATGAAATTACCCATGATCTATTGTTTTTTCTAGTCGGCGAGAAAAGGGGTTTTTTGGTACAGCATATAATTTCTGTTAATTTCAGAAATTATATAAGAAATAATCTTATAAAAATAATAAGATCATTTAAAAGTTGTAATTACAGGAAAATCTAGTCTTTATTTATGAGTATCTCATTTTTTTTAAATTAGTAACAACCAAGGCTGAAATAAATAAATATTATCAGTTAGCTAATCAGGATTTAGAAAGATAAAATTTAAGTTGATGCAAATTTTAATGTTAAAAAGACTCGTGGAAGTGACGTTGAGGGAAAGGCTTAAGAGCGTGATCTAAATATTTTCGTCTTTTGCAACTTAGATCATTAATCACAAGTTCCCACCCCACTAGCCCTCCCCCCTCCCTACCCTCTGCTCGGGTCTAGGGAAAGAATTCCAACTTGTGGCGGGCATATAGAGCTAAAGTTAAAGCTTTAAGGCTTTTAAAATTGTTCTGGGATCAGCTGAAAGAGCATTTGGATTTAAACATTAATTTCAACTTTTTATTTTTTTTAAACTTTTATTGGGAGAATTAGATAGTTGGGGTATGCATTCATAAAGATAAAAACAATTAATATAATTATGATAATTTTTTTTAATTTTTAATGCCAACGTTTCAACTTGCATTGCAAGCTTTCATCAGAGCTAGAAAACAAACAAAAAGGTATGACTAAATAGTATAAAAAACAAAGGTATAAAGAATAAATATATAAGAGTAAAGATAATAACATAAAGACCATATCTAAAGGAAAGAAAACAATACATAAAGTCTACTGAAATAAGATTAAAATTAAAAGGAGTGATAGATAATTAAAAAATTAATGAGTAAATTATACAATATAATGGTAAACACAAAAACTGAGTAGACACGTTAATGAATTGAAGTTAATGAATAATGCATACAGATTAATGAATTAATTTAAATTGAAAGGAACTTAAACAGAGTGATAGTTAATGAAAAGTAAATGAGTAACTGCAATATAATTGGTAAATATAAAAAAGAGTAGATACATAGTTAATGAGATAGTGAGTAAATACAAAAAATTATAGAATAATATTAATAACAAAAGTTAGCTATATACTTAATGGTAAATATATAAAGTATAACATTGAGAGTTACAAAGCAGTAAAGGGGTGATAAATATTGGGGCATAAGTAATAAAATAATTATAAATGTATATAGTGGAAAGAGAAAACAAAGGAAAGAGGGGCAAATGTGAGAAAAGTGAAGTTTAACTTTAACTTTTTGACATTTCAACTCATCCTACCACTGTCTTCACCACTTACGCTGATGACACATGTGAGTTATCAGTAAACAATGATCCCTTCATTGCCTCCCAGACACTCCAATCCCAAATCCTAACCCTTCAAGAATGGTGTCAAAATAAATTTAAAAAAATCTCACCAAATAACCTTTACCCTTCGTCGTCAGCCCACGTCTTCCTGTCCTATAGTATCCTTTAATGATATTCCACTAATCCCTGTTGAACAGATCCGCTACCTTGGACTCCAGATGGAAAAACGTCTTACTTGGAATCCACATACAAGACTAAAAAGACAAGAAACTGCCCGTCGTTACAGATTACTTCAACATTTATTAGACAAACGTTCAAAGCTTCCAATTAATTACAAAAGACTAATAAACATGACTGTGATTAGACCTATCTGGACGTACGGAGTTGAGCTTTGGGGCTCCACTAAACCATCCAATTCATCTCGTATTAAATCCTTACAATCCAAAATCCTTCGAAAAATCCTCAATGCACCTTACTTTGTCACCAATAAACTTATCCATAAAGATTTTAATGTTCCAGATTTAGCCCAAACCAGATATCTATCATTTCATAGTAAGCTCCATAACCACTCAAATCCCCTAATTTCTCAACTTGCTTCCCACACTATTCCTGATAATCCTCCGAGGCGTCTGAAAAGAAGATGGCCCAGAGACCTTCTTGTGTAGAATTTTTATTAAAGTGCTACTGATGGGTAGTACTTTTCATGTTTTGTCACGTTATTGTAATAGTTAACAGCACATTTACTTGATGTATAAATTTTGTACAGATGTAAATTTCAATAAATTGTTATTAAAAAAAAAAAAAAAAAAAAAAAAAAAACTTTAACTTTTATTGTGTAAGTATTGCAGTTTACTTACACGTAAAATTACATGGTATTATGATTCCATTTAAACAATATGTAAAATTAGTAACTAATGAAGAAGAAGAAAGAAAAAAAAAAACTAGAAAAATATTCATACAACAAATAAGGTGAAATTTTTAAAAGATAATAAAAAATAAAATTAATAATATGAGAAAGAACTATCTGAAACATTAGATATAGACGAAATCGTGAAATTTAATATCACAACTCAAACAGTAAAGCTTCAGGTGAAGATTTGATAGTGGCAGAACTCAGAAAGAAATCCAAAATGCTTGGCATTCATTAGTGGATATATTTAGAGAAATTTGGGAAAAATAAGATTTTTTCCGCCTATAAAACAGCTCTCATACATACACTCCACAAAAAATGACTAAAAAAGATCCAAATAATGATATAGGAATTTCTAGTATATAAGTTACTGTCAAATGCAACACACAATCGAACAGAGCCACAATTGGATAGATTGGATAATTCCAAGTTGGTTTAAAAAAAAAATCAGATCGTGGGCAGAACAAATTTTCAGCCTCAAAAACATCATGAATTATTTTAAACTTTCAAATAAAACGTTCGTAATATCATTCATTGACTTTCAAAAAAGCATAAGACTCTAATGAGATCCTCATTGATATCAATTTAAAAGAACTCGGCTTGCATAACATTACAAATCTTATCAAAACGACATTAACAGATACTTATTCAAAAGTAAAATTTATGGAAGATTTGTCTTATACATTTCATATTAAAACAGACCTCAGAAAAGGAGATGCCTTATCGCCTTTATTATTTAATTTCACATTTGAGAAATTCGTCACACAGTGGAATAAAAATAGAAACAAATGGAAGCAAAACAAGCAACAACAGTTGGACTCAACATTTCTTTTGAGATTAGTAAAATTTTAACAAACATTAAAAACTCGACAATCTTTTTGGAAATTAATCATCAGAGAGAAAAGAGTGGACCACTTTAAATATCTGGATGATTGGATAAGAAATGGAAACTGCCTTAAATTCTTTGCAAAAAAATAATCTATAATTTTTATATACAGATCTTGAGGCAACTGACATTTCAACCTGCGCGGAGGATTAGAAGGGTGAGTGGAACTGGTTATGGATTGCACTAGTGGATTTTGATGAAAAGAAACTTTTTATCCCATTTTGAAAATTCAACGGGTGTATTGTTGGACAAAATGTATATCCTGGTCATTATGTTAGATTTTGTTGGCTACATAGTAAGGGGCGTTAGTTAAGGTTCTCTGGAATTTGGATTTGAAGGATTGGATAAGTTTAATGTGTAAATATTTTGCTGATCCACAAAAATCATGTCCGTAGGTCCTTCTTTGGCAGGAATAGAACAATATTTAAATTATAGGTTAGTTACCTGGCCTTTCTATACCGTAGTCTCTTGAAGCACTAAAAAAGTTTTTAAAAAAACACTGCTGAATGGTGTCTATATCTTAATCGAAGAACGATTGACATTACTATATGAATATTGAACATTTTTAATTTTAACGCTCTAATTTTATTAACATATTTCAACTAATCAAGTTGAATTATTTACGAAGTAGAACCTAATAAAATATCGTCATAAAAAACACTAAAGAAAACCGTAAATTTAGCTAACAATTCCTTTTTTACCACTAAACACAACTGCTTATAACTTATTATATATTATTTAGAATCATTGTAAATTAATAATCTGTATTTTTTACATCAACGCTCTGGTATTATACAGACATTCCACTATGTATAATATATGTCAGCTTTATTAATTTTTTTTCTCACCAAGCTGGTAAGTTGGTAACACTTCATCGTTTTCCAAAAATGTATTTCCACGCTTTTCTAATTACATCCCCAGTATGGTAAGGAGTCGTTTAAAATAGCTTAAACGTAGCTCTAATAAAAAATGTAAGAAATTCAAATGAATTTGATTGGAAATTTCAAGATTTTGAAAGAAAAACATCTGAGCTGTGCGCATTTCTCTTATTTAAGAATTTTAAGATGCAGCGTTGAGATAATATTATCTCTTTATAATATTATTTACAGAAAGTAAATTTATCTTTTTTTTTTTTTTGTTACGTAAATAGGATTACACGAGGGAGGCTAAGTTTTCGAAAAATAATATTTACGATGAATTCTCTCTTGTTTTAAAAGGCGTCACAAGCTTTACCAAGAACGGTAAAAGAGATCTACAAATTTGAATAAAAAACAGACATAAACATAATCTACTTTACATAATGAATACATAAATCCCTTGAATGTATAATCATTGCTATCATGTTGGCCCTGATTCAATAGTATTCTTCCGCTTTCCCACATCAAGACACTTAGTGACAGTTATGAGAGAAATACACTTAGTGATAAATATTTTCATACACAATTGCATTTCTTAATTTTCTTATTCTGTAAATACACATTTAATGTTGTACATGAAACGAGATCTAGTTGGGATCACTGATTGTTGAGTAACAAAAATAATTTATTTATTAGAATGGATCAATAAAATAATTTCAATCATTGCAAACTGTTTTCAAACTCCAGATACATCAATATATCAATATCAAAGGAGTTTTCTTAGGTAATTAGAGTAGGATAATACCCAAAAAAATAATGGATTTTATTTTTAAAAGTTAAAATAATATATTATAAATCAACAATAAATTAAAATTGAAATTGGCAAGATTCAACATTTTGGTTTTTGTTATTACCATTCGACAGGTAAAGGAGTTTGCAGTTTCTGGTGAAGAATCATCATGATGGTTTCATGATTCTTTTTTTTTATCCTTTAAAAATAATAAAAAAAACATTTTATATAAAATTTATTTTCAAATCAGTTTCCTTAATGTAACATAATTTACCGGCTTAAGCAACGACAAATAACTTTAGAATTACCAGACAATTTTTAATGATATTTATTCAACACCTTTCAAAAAACACGACATTTTTAAACAAAATCGTTAATAGATAAATTTTATTTTTTTAAAACGGAATGGTTTCAGATCTTAACTTAAAAAAAGGAAAATCTGATAATGACAGTGACAGGTTAAAAACCAGCCTTGAATGAAAGATGGAGTAAAAGGGAAGCAGATAAGGACAAATAAAAGACTAAATTCTGCTTGCCACCTTCAAAGGAAAGTCAGTAAGTTCCTTGGAAAGCCTCTTTCATAAATTTACATTCATTTTCATCTCCTGCGTTGGCAGCAAAGAAGTTTCTAAGAACAAAGATTATTTTTAACGTTATGGGATAACGAGAAGGCAAAAAAAAATCTTGAAATATTTTCCACTTAAGTGGTATTAGAAAAAATGCTATAACCATTGACAAATTAAATACAAAGAAAAAATAAATAGGTCTTTTAAACCATGAAAACAAGTCGGTATTTAAAAACTAAATTGAAGAAACTTATACCTTTCCTCTAAAAATAGCTAAGATATACCAATAAGCTCTTTTCTATTTATTAAAAATTATATATATATATAAAACAGTAAGAACGTCCAGTCGAAATGAATTGTTATGGAACAGTTACGTTCTTAATGTCAGATTTATAGGAGACATACAGCTGTCCGTTGTGCCAATGTTTTTCCACATTAGTTGACTGTTGCAGTTTCTAGTACAGAATGAAATGAAATATAAAGGGCGATCAATTCGTGAAATTATTTAATTTTCTTTTACAAATTTCGTTCCCTATCTTTGAGTAATTATTTCTGCAGACTCAAATGTCTACCATTAGTATAGAGAAAAATATAAATTAACTTCAATCAATTTTTTAAACACTTTCTATTATGATACCCGTCATAGGTTTTTTATATCTCTACAATGTGGGTTACCTCAAATTATGGGAAAAATCTTATTCCGAAAGAACGCTTCAAGAATTGTAGTTATGTTTAGTATAGTACTAACAAGGGGACCCTTTCATTTATTCTGGTCACCAGCCACTCTCCTTCAATACCTCACTCCTAGGGTCTTTAGGTCCGCTTCAACGTCTTCCCTCCAGCGCAATCTAGGCCTTCCTCTTTCTCTCTTCCTCCTTCGGGATGCCCATTCAACATGATTTTTGGCATTCTGTAGGAGCTCATTCTATGAATATGCCCAGCCGTCTTAATCTTCTTTAATTTATTGTAGCAACCAAATCTGGAGCTTTGTACAGGTCTCTTAGTTCCTGGATGCTTTTTATCCTCCATACACCTCTATATTGGATAAAGTAGAAGCAGGAGGACTTGAGTAACATCGTTTAGTGCCAGAAACCGCCACGGGTAACGCTGCTAAATTATTGCTCGAATTAATTAACAGCTGATTCGGCACCGGAACTATCTACAGTGATATTGTTTGACTCATCACCATGGCTACGTGATACTTGGTTTAAAGGCTCTATTCCGTTACTGTCTTCTAGTGACTCTATTTTCAAAGGGTCTCCATCTCTAGTAGGACCATTTATTTTTTCTCCTCAAAATGTTCTTCTCCCATCTACCCGGTTGTTTACAATAAAACAAGTGACAATGTCTTCACTGAAAAAAATTCGATATGGTCTTTAGGTCCGCTTCAACGTCTTCCCTCCAGCGCAATCTAGGCCTTCCTCTTTCTCTCTTCCTCCTTCGGGATGCCCATTCAACATGATTTTTGGCATTCTGTAGGAGCTCATCTCATTTTTGAGGTATGAATGCCATATGCCCAGCCGTCTTAATCTTCTTTAATTTATTGTCTCTGGAGCTTTGTACAGGTCTCTTAGTCACCAGCCACTCTCCTTCATTCACTCCTGGATGCTTTTTATCCTTCTGCCCATCAACATGACCTGTAGAGCTCATTCTGAACATTCCCAGCCGTTTTAATCTTCTTTAATTTATTGTAGCAACCAAATCTGGAGCTTTGTACAGGTCTCTTAGTTCCTGAATGATTTTTATCCTCCATACACCTCCATCTCTAGTAGGACCATTTATTCTCTTCAAAATGTTCTTCTCCCATCTATTTATAATGCCTTCATTCTTTGCACTAAGCGTCCAAATTTCATTACCACACAATACGACTGGTTTAAGAATGGTTTGGTTGACCCTTATTTTCAGATTTTTAGGGAAACTTTTTTTAACTGTTATATTACTGAGGGCCCAATAACACCTATAACCAGCCTTTATCCTTTCCCTTGTTTCTTCAACCACTTCATTTCTCGTAGTAATGACGCTGCTCAGGTACTTGAATTTTTCGATGCTTTCGAAGTGGTATCCTGCCCCTTCTAGGTTTTCCACAACATTTTGTTCTAAAATATGTATATGATATTATATTCTAATTCATTTGTGTTTAAATTTTACAATCTCAATTATATTATTAATTTATTTTTTCTTTTGAATTAAATAGATAACTGTGAACATTCAAAAGTATATCGTAAATCCCAAGAATATGAAAAAAAAAAAGAAATCAAACCAAAAAGAGGCTTTCATATTACTATATTTATAAGAAATCAAATATATAAAATATATATATATTTTATATATATATATATACCGTAAGGTTTTCATATAAATATTACATAAAATATATAAGATCATAATACCTTCATTAGTTAAAGTAACTAATTGCTTACCTTGCACGAAAATGAAGACTGTTTTCTCTCTAGAAGGCAAAAACCATTTCAAAGAGATGCCACAAAAGTCTTACGATTATCTGAAAATAAGTATCATAGATTATTATAATTATAATAATTATTTACATCTAACAAGGGGTCGTTTGGAGTTGTAACTCACAGATTTGGATGCCGATTTGCGTTTGGGTAGTAGGGACCTATAATAGTGCAAAACTAGAGTTATAGCCACCAATGGCATTAGGAGCCGAGAAGAAAAATAAAATATGAAAATCACATTTTATTTTTTTTTTCTCAGCTCTCAGTCAAGATAGAGAAATAATTCTTTCACTTTTAATTGCAGTTATGCATTTTATTTGATAAAGAAATACTTTCGTTATGCTCAAGATACCACCCGGCTTTAGGGTGCTCTAAAACTCCAAAAAAATGACAAAATCCGCTGTAAATCAGTGGAAATGTTTTTTCATGAACAACTGACCTCAAATGTCGATTTAACGCACGATAAAACACTTATATATGAAAATTAATCAAAATTAAAAAATATGTATTTTTACCCCTTTCGAGGTTAAAATTTAGAAGTTGAGATTTCATCAACAATTTCTATCGGCCATTACAACTGCTGCGTTCAACCGATTACAATAGTAATAGCATCACTAGATTCAGAATACATTCTGCTTTTTATCCATGCATATAGCATTGGGATTACTCCAGATTTTAGTGGACAAAAAGTAATGTGAATGAAAAAATCCGAGGTCAGCTACAACTTGAAATATCTCAATAAGGGGAAATCCTGCGTTTTTGAGCATCCTAAATCCAGGTGGTGTCTTGAACATAACGGAAGTATTTTTATATCAAATATCATACATAACTGCAATCAAACGTCAAAGAATCATTTCTTTATCTTGACTGAGAGCTGAGAAAAAAATAAAACGCGATTTTCATATATTTTTTTCTTGGCCCCTAATGCTCATTGGCGGCTATAACTCTAATTTTTCACTGTAATAGGTCCCTACTACCGACACGAAAATTGGCATTCAAATCTGTTCGTTACAACTGCTAACGTTCCCTTGTAAGTGAAATAAGAATTTATATACAATGGATGTATGGTTTTCAACAATTTGGCAGTACAAAGGAAACGTATCCATAATAACTTTTTTTTTCTAACCTCTGACTAAATTATAAATACATACAAAGGAAATTAGGGTATTGGATCTTTTATTGCCTTTCTGCATTTTAAGACTTATTTGTAGCTCTAACAGTTAGCCATAATAACAGTGGTAGATCTGAACAAAGTATACTGAAATAAAATTAAATAAACGAGTAGGAGATAAGAGTTGTATTAAAATATAATGAATAGCAAGAGAGGGAACAATTTATATTTTTTGTACGGAAACTAGTAATTTATCAAAGCATTAAGCATAACATTTGTACTTTAATATTTTCTGTCCGAATTCAAGGCAGAGTTTGCTAAGTGAAAAATGTTGGCCATAGTCCTAGAGTTTTCATCATTTAGCTGATCTTGGCCGAAGGAGATCTGACCTGATGAAATATATACAGGATCACATCATTCAACGCAAAGTGACCAGTAATTTCGCTCACTACGAAGCCAAGAGCAGTTCAATTCAAAAACTCAAAGTTCTTAATCACGTATAATTTAAATTGGTTCAAAAATTTAGACAAATTTCAAAAATGTCATTCTATGTAACTCTGTTTAATCGTTTTTTATTGAAAGGATAACTTATTTTAAATGTACTTCTTGAATGCCATTGTTCGGGAGAAGGACTTACCCTATTTTTTTATTAATCTCTATCCCGTTCGTTACCAATGATTCGTCCTTAAAATAATTAGCAAAGACAAAAAGGAGAAGAATATAAAAAAAAAAAAAAGAAAATTAAGAGAACAACACTTATTACAAAATAATTCAACTTTCAATTTAAAAAACTAATTATTGAAAATATTAAATAAAACAAGAAAACGAGCACATGCCACTGGAATCATAAGTCTACTTTTAAATTAAACGAGTAACTAAGAAATATACTAAATAATATGTTATACTTTGTTTGTTTTTTGGCAATTTAAATTGGCAATATAAATTTGATAGAATTTATAAAACTATTTAATTTTATTTTTTGTTAAAACCAACTAATTTCTTGCAAAATTTCATTAGTCGCAATATGTAAAAATATGGCCTGGGAGTATTTGTAACTTGAGGTTATGACGCGATAAGGAGTCTAATCTTAATTTTTTTTTTTTTTTTTTTAACTTTTACTTCTCTATTCGGCACCTGGGCAGGTAATAATTTATTTCTTGGTGGATCCACGGAATGAATCTTGACCTTCCCAACCTTTATAGAATAGGTTGAAAGGATAATCCGTCCTTCCTGTTGTAATTAAGTACATAAGGTAATTAATTGCCAAAAAACAAACAAATTTATAATTGCATATACAGAACATTATTTGCTACATTCAATGTATTTCTTATAATATTTCATTAAAAGAAAATAAAGTAAAAATATTCTGTATTTTTCTAGTTTCTGAAGAGGATCCTATCGTATTAGGGAAAGAAAAGCAAAACAACAGAAAAAATAAATAAATAAATAAGGTAATATAAACAATTTAAAAAATTTTCTGTTCATGAGAATGATATAGTCTCGAAACGTCACAACCTACTAACTAATATATATATATATATATATATATATATATATATATATATATATATATATATATATATATATATATATATATATTTATATATATATATATATATTTTTTTATTTTGAAGAGAAAAGATTTGACCCCAGTTGGGATTCGAACCCAAGTCTCCACCTCTCTAGCGTGGTGCCTTATCCACTAGGCTACCGGGCTCGCATCCGAACCAGAGAAATCTTTTCTCTTCACTGATCCATACCCCCGGGCACTCGCAATTGCGACGTACAATTCGGGGATGAATGTTCAAAATTGAACATTACTTTAATTAGATCTATTGACGAGCTGTCATCTAAATATTTTATAAATATATTTTTTATTTTTGAAGAGAAAAGATTTGACCCCAGTTGGGATTCGAACCCAAGTCTCCACCTCTCTAGCGTGGCGCCTTATCCACTAGGCTACCGGGCTCGCATCCGAACCAGGGAAATCTTTTCTCTTCACTGATCCATACCCCCGGGCACTCGCAATTGCGACGTACAATTCGGGGATGAATGTTCAAATTGAACGTTACTTTAATTAGATCTATTGACGAGCTGTCATATATATATATTAAATTATGAAGTGGTTCTTGTTTACTAAATATTTTTTAAATATATTTTTTATTTTTAAAGAGAAAAGATTTGACCCCAGTTGGGATTCGAACCCAAGTCTCCACCTCTCTAGCGTGGCGCCTTATCCACTAGGCTACCGGGCTCGCATCCGAACCAGGGAAATCTTTTCTCTTCACTGATCCATACCCCCGGGCACTCGCAATTGCGACGTACAATTCGGGGATGAATGTTCAAATTGAACGTTACTTTAATTAGATCTATTGACGAGCTGTCATATATATATATATATTAAATTATGAAGTGGTTCTTGTTTACTAAATATTTTTTAAATATATTTTTTAATCCCAACTGGGGTCAAATCTTTTCTCTTCAAAAATAAAAAATATATTTAAAAAATATTTAGTAAACAAGAACCACTTCATTTAATTTAATATATATATATGACAACTCGTCAATAGATCTAATTAAAGTAATGTTCAATTTGAACATTCATCCCCGAATTGTACGTCGCAATTGCGAGTGCCCGGGGGTATGGATCAGTGAAGAGAAAAGATTTCCTTGGTTCGGATACGAGCCCGGCAGCCTAGTGGATAAGGCGCCACGCTAGAGAGGTGGAGACTTGGGTTCGAATTCCAACTGGGGTCAAATCTTTTCTCTTCAAAAATAAAAAATATATTTAAAAATATTTATTAAACAAGAACCACTTCATAATTTAATATATATATATATATGACAGCTCGTCAATAGATCTAATTAAAGTAATGTTCAATTTGAACATTCATCCCCGAATTGTACGTCGCAATTGCGAGTGCCCGGGGGTATGGATCAGTGAAGAGAAAAGATTTCCCTGGTTCGGATGTGAGCCCGGTAGCCTAGTGGATAAGGCGCCACGCTAGAGAGGTGGAGACTTGGGTTCGAATCCCAACTGGGGTCAAATCTTTTCTCTTTAAAAATAAAAAATATATTTAAAAAATATTTAGTAAACAAGAACCACTTCATAATTTTATATATATATATATATATATATATATATATATATATATATATATAGATATAGAGATATATATAGATAGAGAGAGAGAGAGAGAGAGAGAGAAATAGATAGATAGATAGAGAGAGAGATAGATAGATAGATAGATAGATAGATAGATAGATAGATAGATAGATAGATAGATAGATAGATAGATAGATAGATAGATAGATAGATAGATAATGTATGTATGTATTTTGAATCGATTAACATAATACATTATATGTTTGTATAACAAAAAATTATCATGTGGCAAGTCCTCATTCAAAACTACTATACTTCAACATGACCTTCTGCTGACTGGCATCAACCTTTCAAATGCCAACGAAAAAAGGCCAAGTGGTTCTTAAGATATAGGCTCTAAAGGAAATAGGTACTCACGATCATAACTCACCACATTTTCAGTTTCATTAATTTGCCTCTAAAAGTTCATCCATTATTTTCTTTCTATATATTTTCCAATTTAGTCGTAAGTAGTATCTCCAGAGGCTATAAATAAACAACTGCTTCCTAAATATTTCCAAACTACCATTCGGCCTAAGACAGGTGATGACTAAGAATGAAGAGGTCACCTCGAGCTGCGGGAAACCATTAATTATCTATGATGAGTAATTGGTCGAGGTAAGACTAAGGTCGATATTATAATTTGCAGGTTATCACCAAACCTAAACACAATCAATTAATTCACCATCAAAGCCAACAGGGTCACATCCAAGACAAACACCCAGTCAGCACTCTGGCTAAAACTAATCTGTGGCCTCAGCAGGGTCCCAACTTGACCCACTGCAATTTAGTAGAGCTTCGTCATTAATTCTATTGCAATCCCGAAGGTAGGGGCGAATTAAAACACTATATTTCCTATGATTTTGTAGGAAATTTCAATAAGATGATAAAAATGAAAAATAATGATTAAAAATGAGAAGGCATTTGAAATAAGAATTTTGTTCAAAATATAAGAAGACATTTCTAATTGCTTGTGTACAACCCACTATTTAGCACATTACCGCAGACTGAAGAGGCGCAAAGGTGTCGAAATACATAGACTTGACTAAATTTAACATACCATCTTTTCCAAACACTTAGTGATACCATCACTAGATCTAGAGTTGAGCTTTGGGACTCCAATGAACCATCCAATTCGTCTCGTAACTAATCCTTACAATTCTTCGAAAATACTAAATGCCCCTAACTTTTTCACAAACAGATTTATTCATAAAGATCTTAATGTACCTAAAGATCTACCTGCACGTTTCTGATTTAGCCTAAATCAGATACCTTATGTTCCGTCGTAAGTTTCAATAATCATTTTTTTTTTTCCATTTATAGATATTTTTAACTGTACAAAATAATATACAACAAGTAAATGTGTTGACAGTGAATACAATGGCATGTAAATAACTTGTGAAAAACTACTACACTAAAAGGTCTCTAGACAATCTTCTTTTCAGACGCCTCGGAGGATTATCAGGGATGGAGGAGGAAGCAAGTTGGGAGACTAGTGGATTGGAGTGGTTATGGAGCTTACTATGGAAGGATAGGTATCTGGTTTGGGCTAAATCAGAAACATATGGTACATTAAGATCTTTATGGATAAGTTTATTGGTCACAAAGTAAGGAGAATTGGGGATTTTTCGA
This sequence comes from Euschistus heros, assembly GCA_003667255.2. Lineage (NCBI taxonomy): Eukaryota > Metazoa > Arthropoda > Insecta > Hemiptera > Pentatomidae > Euschistus > Euschistus heros. The sequence goes on from RCWM02000359.1 coordinate 429,216, forward strand.
AGGATTTTGAATTGTAAGTATTGGATACGAGATGAATTGGATGGTTTATTAGAGCCTCAAAACTCAACTCCGTACGTCCAAATAGGTCTAATCACAGTCATGTAAATGAGTCTTTTGTAATTAATTGGGAGCTTTGAACGTTTGTCTAGTAAATGTCTGTAACGACAGGCAGTTTCTTGTCGTTTTAGTCTAGTATGTGGATTTCAAGTTAGACGTTTGTCCGTCATAATCATTTAATTCCAGAGGCGTCTGGAAAGAAGATGACCTCGGGACCTTCAAATATATAACGTTTACTTAATTCCTATCAATGGATAGTTGCTTTATAAACAATTAACATTTTATTATCAAAAATATCTTCATATTTATTAGATATGCTTTCTTTTTATTGTATACAGTTGTAAATTTTAATAAATAGCTAAAATAAAAAAAAATATAAGAGTAAAATAAGATTGAATGTTTCGCAACAATAGAGCATTTAATTTAAATTTTGATTGCGGCATTTTGTTAGTCTACTTTGAAATGAATTAAAATGTTTATAGGTTGTACCAACTCTTCCAAGAAGATTCAGGTTTTAATGACGGTGCTCGCCTTTAAAGCTCTAGCAGATCAACAAGCTATGGAAACGTTAAAGCAGTGAAGAAAATTGTCAAAATTGAAGCCATTGGTGGAAAAAGGTTTAAACTCACTTTTATTAAAATGTCCAGGAAAACATTTTACTGGAGAAGAGTGTTATTTAGAACTCTCAGTTAATATTTTCTTTATGAAGTTGTTTTTATTTTATCTTTCTACTATTCTTCTTTTATTTTATTTATATTATGTATATTATTCTATTATTATTCTAAGCTAACTCCGAAATTAATGATCCATCTTTAAATGAACAATTTAAGCTAAATCGACTTGTCTATTGACATTTTAAACAAAATGTGAAAAAAATAACAAGTAAGATTTTTGAAAAACTGACAAGGGGGCGTTTGGAGTTTTAGATTATTCATCAATCTTAGGATTTCAATGCAATTTGAAATAAAAATAAGGGTGACAAAAAAAATTTAAACTAAAAACTGATATTCCACTTCTCAAAAAACATGTAGAAACTAAATTTTCTCGAAATCAAAAACTTTTTTTTTTACCTTGAAAATTTTGCACTGAAATTCTAAGATTGATGAATAATCTAAAATTAATATCAGGTTTTGGTTAAAAAATATGTATTTTTTTTTAAATGGTCTTAATTGAAATTTATTGTATAAAATTAAAATAATAATAGAAATAGATCATTTTAAAACGTTTTATTTATATAATATATGTGAGAAAAATTTTTAAACTAAAAACTGATGTTATTATCAGATTCTACATCTCAACAAACATGTAAAAACTGAATTTTGTCGAAATCAAAAATAATTTTTTTTATAACTTTAAAATTTTGTTGGATTTTAGAAGCCAATTTCTGAAAAAATGTAAATAATTTGCGCTATCTCACATATTTCGCCATCTATTAAAACCAAATTTTAAGGTCATCTGGAGGCCGTAAAACTGCATACTTTAGCCCAAATCTGAAGGTCGCAGGATTTCCCCTTATTGAGGTATCTGAAGTTATAGTTGACCTCGGATTTTTTCATTCACATCAGTTTTTGTCCACTAAAACCTGGAGTAAACCCAATGTTATATGCATGGATACAAATCAAAATGTATGCTGATTCTTGTGGTACTATTACTATTTTAATAATAGTAGAACACAGCAGCTGTTATGGCCTTTAGAAATTGTTGATGAAATCTCAAATTCAAAATTTTAACCTCGTCGAAAGGGGTAAAAAAACAAAAATTTTTGAATTCGATAAAATTTCACATATAAGGGTTTTATGGTGCGTTAAATCAAGATTTGAGGTCAGTTGTTCATTAAAAAAAGTTTCAACTGATTTACAGTGGATTTCCTTGGAATTTTGTCATTTTGTTTATTGGGAGTTTTTGAACACCCTAAAGCTGGGTAGTGTCTCGATAATAACGAAAGTATTTTTATTTAAAATAACATATATAACTGCAATTAAATGTGAAAGAATCATCTCTCTATCTTGACTGAGAGCTCAGAAAAAAAAATAAAACGTGATTTTCATATTTTATTTTTTTCTTGGATCCTAATGCTCGTTGACGGCTATAACTATTATAGGTCTCTACTACCCACACAAAAATTGGCATTCAAATCTGTGAGTTACAACTCCAAACGTCCCCTTGTGAGTTAACACCTTGTTCTACCAATGCCTTCAATTGTTGAATCATTATTGGAGAAGTTGTAGAGATTTACGTGTGGATATTTTGGACCTGAAATGTGTCTAACAAGGGGAGGACACACTCAGTCTCTCACGGATTTTGTTGGCGATTTTTTTGGAGGTCCCTGGTTAAAAAATATTAGACACGTATTTTGCCGTTCCGACCAATGGGCCCTAGAAGCCGAGAAAAAAAAAATAAAATAGCATTAAACTATGCTTTATTTTTTATCTCGAGTTTAAAAAATGATATCGACATGATTCTTGCAGGAAGATTTTCAGCTTTAATTGCGAATTAAAGGAAAAATACAGTCGCTTAAATTCTAAAAAAAATGATTAGTTTTTCAAGCAAACTACCTCTATAGATTTTTTCACACAAAAATTGAGGTCAGATTCTAATTCAGCACCCTCAAAAACATTAAAAACGGTTATTCAACAAAATCAAAAAATATCATTTTTTTCACCCTCTTCCAGGAAAATGAAATTTTAAAACCGATTATTGGTTACATACCTTTAAATCGTCATTACTTTGTCATGTAATTCACTGGTTGGTATCGTTTTCTTTCTTTCTTTTGATGTATATAAATGTAAAATTCGATGAACAAAAACCTAAAAAAAAAAATAATGTTTTTATGTCAACTATCACAATCATATTTTAACATGTTCAACTGCAAAATAAAATAAAAATTGTAAATACTTAACAATCAAATCTAATATGTGGTTCTGTCTGTATATAATGTAAATATTAATTTGTAATAAGTTATCATTACAATAAATAATTAATAATTATAATGATTTTAGTAATAATTAAAGTAACAAATTATTTCTATATATATATATATATATATATATATATATATATTATATTTTTTTTTTTTTTTATTGATATCTATATATATACATACGTTTCCTGAGTTTTGAGGATGCTGAGATGGAATTCTAGGGCTAAAAGAATTTTCTATCACATTTTACAGTGTAAAAGCTAAAATTTTTCAAGTGAAGTATATTCAATATAATTTTTTTACAAAAACCGATATCGGATTCGAATTCAGCATTCAAGAGAACCCTTAAATACGAAATTTCATCCAAATAGAAAAATAAAAGTTTGTAAGGTTCAAAGTTTGCCTGACCAAACTTTGGTAGGCAACTTTTGTTTAAATTGATAAAAACATGAATTACGCTTAGACGGTTTAACGTATCAACTTTATTTTTTGCACAAAATATAGGGTGGTAATACGCTTGAAATGTATTTGGGTTCATCATCCTATCTGGTTTCAAACTCAAGTTAAAAATCAAAATGTTTTTCGGATTTTCCAATTTTTTTAATAGGTTTTTGTTCATCGAATTTTACATTTATATACATCAAAAGAAAGCTGAGACTCTCCTCTTTCCAGCGATACCAACCAGTGAATTGCATGACAAAGTAATGACGATTTAAAGGTATGTAACCAATAAACGGTTTTAAAATTTCATTTTCCTGGAAGAGGGTGAAAAAAAAATGATATTTTTTGATTTTGTTGAATAACCGTTTTTTAATGTTTTTGAGGGTGCTGAATTAGAATCTGACCTCAATTTTTGTGTGAAAAAATCTATAGAGGTAGTTTGCTTGACTCCTTAAAAGTATCATTGGCATAGCATATGATAAGTTTTTATGTTAACGTCTAAGTTTGAGTCCTATAAAAAACTTTTGCTTTAATTTCATTTTCCCAATTACTTTTAACAATCTTTTTGAGGTATCAAAATTTCTACCACTGGAGCTTTATTCTGCTATCTATTTCATTATTCATTTTGGCTTTAAATGCTGTTATTAGTTTTAAATAGTTGTACTCTTCTACATATTCTAACTAGTTAATGTTTTAAAACATTAAGGTGTACATGTAATGGAAAAAAAAATGGCTAGAAAAGGAAAAGAAGACTTTTCAAATTATAATATCATAGCAAATATTAGTTCAAGATGTAAAGTGATTTGTTAAACAGGCTGTGAAGGAAGGACTCAGAGATTTGACTGAAGTCAATATTGGGACAAGTCGAGGAATCTTCTTGAGAGGTGACGCTTACGTCCGCTCTTTGTAAATATTTCAAATCCTGAAACATAATTGATTTTACCTGCTTTCCCGGGCTCACAGTATTTTTTTTTTTTTTCGTTTTAGTAATTTATACCTTTCTTCTTAAAAAAGGTATAGTTATTATTTTATTTTTTTAATGAAATTTAATAAATATATTAAATTTCATAAAAAAATAAAATAAATAAAAAATCTGAGAATAAAAGTAATTTACCTTCAATTCGAAATACCGTAACTAGACATATAATAAGATATATTAATTTTGTTATTTTCAGAATAAAACAAGATTGTAAAAACAAAAAAGGTAGAAATATATCCTAATAACCAAATCTTTAGCTGTACAAAAAATAAATAAAAAAATGAAACACGAAAACTGTCCGGTAAAGCTCTAAAAGATTGTTGTTGTTTTTTTTTTGTGTGTGTTCGTGATATCATGTTCTTTGTCTCAGCTCAATTAATTATCTCGATTCTTTCACCATTAAAGTTAATGAAGACATTATCCACCATCAACACGTAAGTGGAATTTTATAATGTATCACATTTCGCTTTTAAAAATATAGTATGGTAGCACAGAGGTTATCAGTGAGCTGCGGGTTGGCTTTCATATCGTATCCAACCACCCTCAATAACATTGAATTGTTTGTAAACTGCTATAAGTATACTTGACAAACAATAAATGTAATTCATATGAACCATAATATCAATACTGGAGAAAAACCGACACACAGTGGGGTGAATGCGAAAAAAAATAAAAATCCTACATTCAATACACGGGTTAATTTTTATTGTGTTTATCGTTGAATGTTGAATAGCCGCAGAATTAAAACGTATTAGCTTATTTTTATATATTTTTTTAAAATCTGAAAATACTGAAATTTTCCTTTGTAAATTTAATCTGCCTTGAATTTTATTTTATATTAGCTAAGGAGATTTAAGTATATAAGGAATATTAATGTTATGTGTTTTTATGTTGTTAGGGCTTGAAAATGTGGTATAGGCCATGAAACGTTGCCCGAATAAAGAATTATACATAATTGTTTAAATAAAATTATTAATGGGAAATAACATTGCTGATTAATATTCCTTAAATATTTAATCTACTTTTTTTTATATAATTATATTCTTGTTGTATATTTTAGTGATTAGTATTTTATAACATGTATGAATATATGTAGAAATTAATATATATTACAGTAGCCGTCGAAAATAAAATATAAACTAACAGAAAACCTAATAAAAGGAATCACAAGATTGAAGAAATATTATCGAACACGCGTTAACCCGCGTTAAGATGGCGTTTATTGTATTGATATCGGGATGTATCGAAATAAAAATGCTTATACATTAATCTGCTTATTGCATTTTTGTTGTAATTTGTGTGAATGTTTTTAGTTTCAGAATTATCTGACTCATATATTCCCGCTATGCGACCTAAATAGAGTTGATTAAATTTGTTTAAATTATTTTTTTTAATCACAGCTATTAAAAGTAATACAATTTTATTTTATTTTCAAATCAAGTTAAATTTAAGTTAATTTTGAATAATACCACCTTACCATTATTAGAAAGAATTATATCAACTATTTCTGAATTAAAATCTAACCTTCATGGTCTTACATTCAACCAAAATTAAACCTGAGTCTATCAAAATATCCTAAAGAAAGTACAAAACCTCAAGAATACAGAAAACACTTCGACAATTATTAATATTCAGAGAGGGATCTAAGTCGGACACTACAACAGCATCTGCTTTTGTCACTCCTCAAACAACACATAGTGCAAATTACACAAACTTTGCAGTATTTAAAAGGCTGAAATTAATGACATTGTCATGGCTTTACGATATTCCTTGAGCTCGGCCGAGGAATATGTTGTACTGACTCACTCAGCGGTTTAAGGTCCATGAAGAGTATGTATTCAAATCCTTTAGGTATACATTGCATTCTAGATCTAGTAAAGAAACTGTATAAGAGGTAACAATAAGGCTGATAAAGCAACAAAAGAAGCCCTCACAGGACCTGGTAAAACCTTTATAAAGGCATCAGAACTTGCATACCCACTTAGAGAGACGATATGCCAAGAGTGGCAGACATTGCGGAACCACAGCCCAACAAGTAAACTCAAGTTAATTAGGAAAGACGTAAAACCATGAAGCAGTTCCTGTCGTACTAATAGCAAAAGAAAAGTGACCTTAACGCGATTATTTAAACTCGACCTTTACCTTTATAACCATAGAGACTCCTCCCGAATGTGAAATGTGTGGCAATGGTTTTAGTGCCCGTATGTTTACAGAGTGCCCTTACCACACCAAAAGGTTAACTGTATCAGGAAGACCTTGGGACATCTCAAAGACGCTGGGAAACGATAAAAAAAATTATTGAAAAAGTGATAGCCCTCCTTTACAGGAAAAAAAAATATTGTAAAATATAGATAAACTGTAAGATATAGATAATTTTTTTTTCATACATGAGATGTTTCTAGTTAAATTTTTTTTTAATTTCATTTTTCTTATTTACCCTTTCCTTATAATAGTATGAATGTATATTTATTATATCTTTTTTTAATTTTAATTTTTGTCTCTTAATTTTTATTATTTCACTTTATTTTTGATAACTGTAAGTAATTTTTAGTTTTATTCTTAAAATAATTGTTTTATTTTTATATTTTATTATTATTAATTTTTTGTGTATTTGAGCAAGTTGTACATTTATCTCAATAAAAGTTATAATTAAAAAAAAAACCTTTCTTTTAATTGTTATTAGATAGGATCATTAGTTGAAAACAGTTCGAATTATTCCCGTTTTTTTTAGAAATTTGCCCTACTGTACGGCATTAGATTAATTTATATTTTAATTACATTAAAGTTGTAAAGAGAAAACACGAGATAAACAATCTGGAAGGTATGATTCTTATTGGATTACAATCTAATAAATTGATATTATATCAGAGAACTTCGATATTCAGAAGGAGCTAATATCATTCTTTTTTTTCGAAAAACAAACCAGTAAAACGAACTTCGAACAAATTCCATCTACAACGCTTTTGTTTAAGAAGCCTTATAATTTTAATACATTTCTGAGAAACTTTTTAAAAGATTTATATAAATAGGTCCTTGAAAGATGTCGTGAGGCTCTAACGGAATAAAAGCTTCATTGAATTTGTCAAGTCGACTGTATTATGATTATTAATTCAAATTTCACGTTCAATTTGTTATAATTTAAATTTTGTTTGAAAATGTGGCTTTTATATTCTCTTTTATGAAACGATCGACTTTCAAAATTAGACAAACATTTTTACTTACTAGAACTTTGCTGATTTAGGTCTCTAAAAGATACAAATACAAAAATTATATTCCAGAACGCACTCGCATGATCATCCTGGTGTGTCAGTAGTAAAACATTTGATTTAGAATTTCAGTGTTTACGATCCTGGAATTATTTCCTAATTTTTTCGCCTTATGGGTTAATTTTGGATAGCCGAAAAGTATGGTGATTTTCATTAAAATTAAAGGATTCAATCAAATATTTTATTTATAACATTTATTGTTATTGATTTTTGTTTTTTGAGAAAGATTATGTGTATGTCAATACTTCAATTATTTTTAAAGAAACTACCCATTTACAGAAATTCTATTTTATTTTGATGTTTAAATGTCCAGAAACATTTATCTTTAAGAAAAAAAAATCTTATGACATCTCTCCAATCAAGCTGCCTTAGACTTACAAAAAGGGACCCGTCCAAATCTCTTGACCTACCTAGAGTGCTTGATAACCATGAAACTTTTTTTTTTAGTTTGAGAGCTACAATATTTTTAACCGACTTTAAAAAATAGGAAGTTCTCAATTCGACTGTATTTTTATTTATTTATTTTTTTATGTGTATTACGTGATTATTCTGTCAATTATGAATCGATTTTGATGACCCTTTTTTTGAGGGGGTGTCATTAAAATTTTATTGAAAACAAATCAGCGCTTTTTAGAAAAATCAACAAAATCATTCATAAGAAAAATTAATCAACATTCGGAAACACATATAAATGTTATATAACCTTATACTAAAAATATATTATTAGATTGTACATAACTACTAGATTGTTTGTTTGTTTGTTGGGGTTTATAGGCATAAAACCCTAGGGTCATCAATACCTGTGTAGTTCTATATATAAGTATACTTTCATATAAGATTAGGGACAGAAAGGGTGCCACGAACAGAGGTGCGCCTCTAAGGAAAGACGAGCCGCACCCGCTGAGCAGGAAATCCGCCAAGGCTTACTTATTTATATGAACACATATTTTCTTCTCTTAAGATTATAAGCTACAGAGCTTGTTTTCTTCCTTAATTAAATTTAATTTAGTCTAGTTTAATTTTAAAAAAACAAAAATTTTCCTCATAAAACAACAGTGAAGACATTTTTGAGAAAATTCGAAATATTTGACGCTAGCAATAGCGATGGAGCTTCAAGATCCAAAACATGCATGTTCATGCACAACACTAACATCATATCAAAAAATCAAAACTACCGTACCTTTTACATACTGTAATGTATAATTTTACTAAACTATTAGGGATTCCGCGAAAATATTATTCCCCTAACCCCACCGGATTCGGGGTTTGGATTACCCGGAGAGTTGGTTTAGTGGAATTAGTGAGGTCCTACCTTAGTTTTAAAAGGAAAATAAATGTACATAGTAGTTATGATGTCAATTTTTAGATACCTGCTGTTTTATCGAGAAAAATGTTGACGCTACTGCCCACAAATTACTAAATGTGTTATATAACCCTAAATAACCTAGTTGCAATACTAACAATTTGTTATTAACTAACAATTATTAGCTTATTACAATTACTGTTATTAGCTTTCAATGAAGCACATGTTTGTGGTGCCACATTAAACATGCCGGAACGCACCTAAACATGAACGATACGGAATTATTAGAGATCTATGAACATTTAAGTATCAATTCTTAGAATATTTTGATCTTTCTGTTCGCGATGTTTTCATTCGATGTTTCCATCGAAAAATGTTTTGTTTTCAACCTATTTGAATTGAAAATGATTGATTGTAAATGATGTCTTAAAATTAAACCTACCGACATTTTATTTATTTATATATATATATATATATATATATATATATATATATATATATATATATATATAAGATATGAAGAGTGAGAAATAAAACTTAAAAAAAAAGAATAATAGGTAGAATGAAACGCACTAGTTAACTGCTAGAATACAACTAAGATTTTATTGCTCTGAGGCGGATTTATATACAGTTACATTTGTTTGTTGTGACTGCGTATAGGATTAAGCTTGATATAGCCCTGCTTCGGACCTTGACTTCCCCCCTCCAGTTTATGACTATTTTCCATAAACTTCATATTTTTAGGCACTTAATACCAAATGAGGTATTAAGGAGTCTATAGACTAATTCCCCACATGGTCAAAGGCCGAAGCAGATAATAATATCTCAATCCTACGCAGTACTCTTGTCACTAATCCTACATCAAAGTCTGTATTTATAATACTTATACCTAAGAAAAGAAAATTCCAAACATTTATTTACAGAATAAATCCTAAATCTAACTTACGACTAAACATTCATACAAAATAAAATAAAATTGCTTCTCGCACTATTAACACACACACAAAATCAAATGAAATCAATATGTACATCATTAACTTTCTCCGCTTATACAATACTACAATATATACACCTTGCTACAGATATAAACTCAACAATTTTACAAGAAATAAAACAATTACTCTATAGAAACAAAAACACGAAAAAAAAAAATTTTTTTTGTTTTTCACAGTATTTTACAAAAACAAGAATTACTTCTGTTACTAAAAAAAAACTCTTTCCCTCTCTCCCGTTGACAACGGGACACTCACAGAATAACCTGTTCCTCAATTGGGAACCGCAGTTGCTCAATGTGCACATTTCTCTGCTTCCGCGGCTCCTTGACGCTCTCTAATGTCACGACATTGTGCTCTCTTATAGCAATCACTCGGAATGGCCCTTCGTACCGACAGATCTCTTTGCGCCGCGATTCGTACTTTTTTTCCGGTACACTACCGTTCCGATTTTTAACTTCCCCGTAACGTCACGCACCCGAATGTTTTCCCTCTCCACTCGCTGTTTTTTCTCCTTCATTATGCGCCCCCGCGCCTTTTCCCCCAGCTTCCCGAATGCCCAATGTCTGTTGTTTATTGAGTTCACCAATTCCTCCCCCACTACTGTCTCCCTAAAGTCCCGGCGTCTCTCCGGAGCCCGAACACGATTTCCACCGGCGAATACCCTGTCGCGGTGTGGATCGAGTTATTATATGCCGCGATCGCCTTCTCCATCGCGACATCCGGTTCTAAGCCTTTATCTACTTGATAAATCCGGAGATGCTCGCTCAGGGTACTGTGTAACCTCTCGATACCCCCTCTGCCCTTGGGATGCCCTGGGGTATTAATGTGCCACCTTATCTCGAGATCCTTGGCCTCCGCCCTAACCTGAGCGTTATCAAACTCGAGACCCCCATCCGATGAGATCCGATCCGGAACTCCGTAAACTTTAAACCATGCCCGCAAAGCTCCTAATATGGACTCCGCGGACTTGCTTTGCACCAAAAGCGCTTGAGCGATTTTATTGAAGGTATCCAGGATGGTGACCCACCGATAGCCCCTCCATGTAAATGTGTCGACCTGGAGGTCCGACAATGGGAATGCAACCGTGGGCGTCTCCTCCTGAACCCACCCTGGGGGATGCCGGTCATATTTCGTGGTGAGGCATACCTCGCACGACCCAATGACCTCCTGAATCGTACGCTTCATGCCCCACCAGAAATATCTCCGTTTCAGTGCTTGAAAAGTCTCCTGTGTTCCCCGGTGGTTGGTCTTTCCCTGGTGGTATGAAAGGGTTACCTCTTTTTGCCTGTCTACCTCTTGGACCACTTCCACCGACCTTGCGCACCTGATAAAAGTCCGGTTGACCCCGATCTTTTCCTCCCTCCACAGCCTCTTGACCCTGTCCCAAATAGTGGCGTTGCCAATATACATATGGTAAGTTTTCCCTGGCTTTGTTACCCCCTTTAACAGTTTTATCATGGGCTCTTCTCTAATTCTAGTTCTGGTTTTCCAGATAATTTGCTCCCTTTTATCGTTAATTATCTCGTCCACCTCTTCCATATCTGTCGGCCTCTCATCGGCGGAACTCTCATCTTCTTGGGTCTCATTACGATCTTCTTGGGGTTCATTACGATCTTCTTGGGGCTCATTTTCACCACTTCGCGTGTCCTCTTCACCCTCTCCCTCCGGCGTCCATTCCCGCAGAAACTGGCGGATATCCCCTGACGGCCCTGCCTCCTCCTCGACAGCCAGGTCTCCTTGACTCCGCGAAGGCCACAGGTCTGTTCCCCTTATCCCCGTCTTGCGACAACACTGCTCCCAACGCGTAATCACTCGCGTCCGTTGTAATAGTGAAATGTCTATTAAAATCCGGAAACGCGAGCACCCTGTCCTTTTGCAATTCCTCCATACACCGCTTAATATTACTTTCCATCTCTGGGGTGACAAAAATTTTCCGGCCCTTCTTTAATAGGTTGTTTATAGGCACCAAGAATTTCGCCATTTCGGGGACAAATCTTCGGTAATAGTTTAGGGACCCTAGTAGCCTCCGGATACCCTTCACGTCCCGTGGGATCGCCATTCTCGCGATCGCGTCTACCTTGCTCTGATCCGGTTTCACGCCGTCCCTTGAAATACAATGTCCCAAGAAATTGATCTCGGACTCCCCTAGGCGCGATTTCTCTGCCGACAGCTTTAAACCAAATTCGCGGAACCTCCCGAACACAGCCTTCAGATGTTTCACGTGTTCTCCCTCGGACTTACTAAACACCAGGAGGTCGTCCATATATATCTGGCAGATGTTCTCATCTACCCCCCTGAGGAACTCGTCCATGAGCCGCTGAAATGTCATCGGCGCGTTTTTGAGCCCAAACGGCATCCGTGTGAATTCATAATGGCCACGTTCGAACATGAATGCCGTCTTACATTGGTCCCGGGGGTGCATCCTAATCTGGTGGTAACCCGCCTTGAGATCGAGCGTACTAAATACCACGGCCCCACTGAGACGATCTAAGATGTCCTCAAACCTGGGGATCGGGTATTTTTCGTCCTTCGTGTTCTCATTCAGCTTTCTGTAATCGATTACCACCCTATACTTCTCATCCCCCGGGGCGCTCTTTTTCCTAACCGCCCATAACGGACTGTTATACGGCGACACGCTGTCCACTATGATACCCTGCCTCTTTAGGTCGCGGATTTCCTCCCTTATATGCTGTCTTAAAGCTTGGGGATACCGCCGCTCCTTCACGTACGTCACCCTCTCATCCCTCAGCGCGATTTCGTGGACAGTTCTTCCCGTGACGCCCAGTGTATCTCCTTCCCTAAAGAAGATGTCCTCGAACTCTTCCCTAATGGCGTCCCTCCAATCTTAACGGTCCAGACCCCTTTATGATTCCTGATCCTAGTACCCACCCTTTCTAGGAGGTCACACCCCAGGATTCCATCGTATGATCGGGACATATCTTTCATGACATGGACTCTTAATTTTTCCCCGCTATCCGACCACCTTTCCAACCCTATCTCGACTTCCCCTTCAATTGCACAAGGGCCACCCAGAGTGATTAATTTACATGCACATACCTGGATCTGGAGTGCCCCGTTGCCGCTACTCAGCTGCTCTGCCGCTCGCCGGCTCAGGATGGTGCTGGAACTCCCAGTGTCCACTAGGCAGCGCACCCCTCTCTCGACTCGAATTGTAGGCAGACCGCTGCTCCTCTCTCCAACACTGCATACCTCTATGATGCGGTCGCCTCTCTGCTGGCACCCTCCTCAGGCTGCCACTCGTCCCTTCCGTGCCGCTCTCCGCTGTCCGCTACTCCTCCTCTGGCTCCCAGCGGCTCCTTCCTCCCCACTGCTCCCCGGTTCTGCCTCCCTCTCTGACTCTGAGGCCGATGATACCTCTGAGGCCCTTGAAGAAGGTACTGAACTCCTCCGACCTCTCCAAAGTCGGTTAACCTCCATCGGTTCTCCTCTCGGGGATTCTTTCCTCCTGTGGATGTAGGGGCATTGTCTGGCAATGTGCCCCTCGGTCCCGCACTCAAAACACTTGGTGCGGGGGCATTGCGCCACTAGGTGCCCTTGTTTGCCACACCCATGGCAACGCCTTTCTTCCTTCTTCCCGTTGGGCGCTGGTCTCCTCGCCCCTTGCTTCCTCCTCTCTCCTGCCCTTGGTTCTGGCCGAACGTCCCGCCTGCCCCAGGGTGACTCCCGGGGTCTCCTGTAGGTCATCCTGCTCCATCCCGGTTCTTCTCGCTCTGTTTTCACCTCTTCTTCCCTTGCGCTGGAGTCCATCATCTCCTGGGCGCACTCCATGAAGGACTTCTCTCGGGGTAGGCCATCTTTTCTTCCTGTCTCCCGTGCTAACTGTACCTTCAGGATGGTAGATATGAAGGCCATCCTCGCCCGCCTCTTGTGCGGATGCAGTCTCCCGCATCTTATCGGTGATTTTGTTGAACTTTAACAACAGTTCACCAGCATACTGCCCATTACTCTGCCTCGAGTGCCTCGTATCCCGGAATAACTGGAAGAAATCTTCTTCCGGGGTCCACCTTCCACCTCCGTAGGCTTTCTTCAATCTCTCTTTTATGACGGGCCATGGAGTCTCCTCGTCCGCCTGTATGAGATTCAGGACTCCTCTTTTTATGCGGCATACAAGATCCGCCTTCAAGGATTCCGCGTCATGCGCGTCCACGAGTGCTTCAGCTCTCTTTACCTCAATCCGTGTCATTACACGATCCACACTTTTCAGAAAATGGTTCAACTCACCCATTTTCCCGTGAATCGTTCTATATCTGACACCGCTTTGCGCAGATCTTGAGCTGTGGCTGCTCTCACCTTCAGCCAGGCAAGGGTGTTAGCATGTGCTTCCGCCATGGTCTCTCTTGATATTTCGGGCTCGATATTGACTTGAAGCACGGCTGGCTTCAAAATATTCTCCATCAATATCCCTCACTCTAGATCGAAAGGAAAAAGGGAAAAGGAAAAAAAATTTCCTACCTTTCGTCTTCGCTCCCCGTCGTCCCGGTTTTCGGCACCAGATATGAAGAGTGAGAAATAAAACTTAAAAAAAAAGAATAATAGGTAGAATGAAACGCACTAGTTAACTGTTAGAATACAACTGAGATTTTATTGCTCTGAGGCGGATTTATTACAGTTACATTTGTTTGTTGTGACTGCGTATAGGATTAAGCTTGATATAGCCCTGCTTCGGACCTTGACTTATATATATATAAATATAAATATAAATATATATAAAATATAAATATATATATATATATATTTCAACCACAGTTTCTCGTAAAAATAGTAAAAAGAGAGGAGTGAATATGTGAAAAGATTTTTAATATACTTTTTTAATAAAATCAAAAAGCAAACTAATATATATTCCTTCCTAGAACTTCTGCCAAAATATTCAGAAAATATTCGAATCTATAAATTGGAATTGGAATTAAGGCAGGAAACAAATAGACGATAGCAATCAAGCTGACAATCATTCCGAAAAAAGAAAACAACAAAGAATATTCAGCACAAAGAATAAATATGTTGTTTGATAAATCTTTATTTTTTATATTTATCGCAGCAATGTTAACAATTTCAATTATAACATCAGATTTCTAATATTTTATCTGTATCATTATTTTTTGGTACAGGTGGGTGATTCTCATGGCCTCAGTTCTTTTTTTAAAAAAAAATTGAATTTTTGATTAAATTGGACTGGTTATAAAAATACTCATGTCGAGTACTCTTTCTTTCAACATTTTTTTTTTCATATTAAGAAATTATTAATGTCCTCAAATTAATAAAACTAATTAATTTAAATATACTTAATACTTAACAAATGAAAATATTTAAAAATACTTTGAAACGGGCGATTATTATAAATAAATGTTTTGTTCTTGGTTTTGTACTTGGGAAGATCAAGATCTGTAAACAAAATTTACATTCTGAATTAAAAAAAAAAAAAATATATTCAGAATTTGTTATTGATACATCAAAATTTTAATTAAGTATAGAACTTGTGGTCAAATCGGGAAAGGAGTAGATACCTTTATGTGTTTCTTTGTGAAACCTTGTCAACAATATTTTATGTTCACTGGTACTATGTCTTCAGTATACGGGAAAACAAATTCTCTCCATTGTTTTTTCTAAAATAATATCATCATTATACTCATTACTTGACCAATATGTAATCTCGCATTATCGTTATTATAAGATAGCCTAACAAGGATGAAATCTCTGGTGAAGATCTCTACTTTGAAAGTGCTTGACTAGGCGTATTATCAAAGGAATTATTGAAACTTTCATTTATCCTGACATACAAATATACTTCGTGATTTTTCAATCTGTCTCGACTGTCAAGTGTATTTTTTGTCCGTGGAATACCGAAAACTTCGATTAAAAAACAATATTGAAAATATAATTTGGAAAAAAAAAAAAATTCTTTTCATATAAATAGTTTGTCTGTCACATATATGTGTGACGGTCATGAGGAAAATCTAATAATTAATTGTTCGTTGTGTTCCCAGTACCTTCCCTGAACGGATAGTTTGACTAATCAGTTGTGGGCATCTAAACATAAAACATCGAGGAAAAAATATTAATCATTACAAAAAAGAATGACGGTCGTTATTAATGGAAAATACGAGGAAGTAAACACCATGGATTGATAAATCTTGAAAAATTCACTAAAAATATCAACCAAAAACATCACATATGAAGGTAATCTCACTGGAATATTGTTACTCTATTCAATAAACATATTGTAGAATGCATGAAATATGTGATTATTTTTTACCTCAGGGCTTCGTTAGGAGTAATTAGAAGACAAACATACTATAAGTCCCCGCCCCTGGGGGTGAGCTAACGGTAGGGGGAGAAGAGAAAGTCCCATTTTTTGATTTTTCGATTATATCTCGAAAAAGGTTAATTCTTAAAAATATATTTCGAATAAAAATTAAAGCTAATTAAATTTCTTATAAAATTGTTTATATACATATTTGTCGGACTTAAAACGATTATCAATATATAAGTTATTCAAAAACGACAATTTTCGCAAAAACATAACCTCACTTTTTTTTCAAACATTTGCTTTTAGTGCCTTCTACGATCGTTTTTCAGAAAAATGTCAGAATTAAAGTTGGAGAGCATTACATTTACTTTAATTTCATATATACGTTTCTGGCACTTAAAGCAAATATTTGACAAAAAGAGAATGGTATACATCTATTTTTTTTTTTTTAATATCGATTTTTAATACCGTATATCTCGAAAACTGTTTAAAATTCGACAAATGTGTGTATAAACAATTTTATAGGAAATTTAAATAGCTTTAATTTTGATTGGTAGAATATGTTACTGGACTCCACCGTTTATGAGATATAATCAAAAAATAAACAATTGGAGCTTCTCCCCACCGTAAGCCCACCCCTTGGGACGGGGACTTTTAGTATGTTTACCTTCTATCTACTCCTAAAGAAGCTGTGAAGTCAAAAATTATCGCATATTTCATGCACTCTACACCCCTCATATCAGCACTCTTTGAGTGCAATATATGTAAATAGCTGTAAGTAGCACTAGCGCATTGTAGCAGAGAATATTGAAAGAACTAGTTACTGTGACGGTCGTGAGGCCAAACCGAGAGACAAAGAAAAACCGGAATTTTCAGTTTAACTTTATAGTTTAAGAATGTTTCAGGCATGGTAATTCATTTTCCAATATATGTTTCCATATTCTAAAAAACAAATATGCACATTTGCTTTAAGAAATACCCTAATAACTTCCGTGAAATCTCACTTTCTGGATTAGGGAAACTTTTAGTGTGAAAAATCACTACTTTGAGAATGTCCCAGGCACAATAAGAAATGTTTAAGGAAAATCGGAAGGCGTAATGATCTACGAGTTCCGACAGCACGTTATGAAATAAAAAGACCTAACTGTGAATCATAAAGAACGCTTAGAAAGAAAGGAATTGGCAGAAATAATGGAAAGAGAATCCAGTGTCCAGGGTTCCTTAAGAGGCCACAAATTCAAAAGAAATAAGTAGCGGATGCCGCAAGGAGTTCCATACATAAAGGATAGACCCGAGGCAGTCCATTTTCGGGAGTGTCCAAGCCCTCGAGGAGCGGGTGGGGGGAGAGAGAGGGGGGGGCAATTCCCAGCACGTAGCTTTAATGTAATGGAGAGGGGTCTTTTCGTCTACTCCAAATACTCTTACCTTAATTTTTTTGCACCCCAAGGAAATCCGACCTGAGTGGTCGCTAGGCCTTCAATACTTTAGCTGCCAAGGCCGAACAGATAGGACGAGGACCGTGATTGGTGTCAATTGGATTTGTTTATAGGGTCATTCTAAAAAAATTGCCGTTTTGGGTTTAAAGAGAGAGTAAAAAGTCGAAAAACGAACTTTATTTTTCTTGAACGAGTATATTTGTATAATTTCTTTAGTTTGTTAAATTTTTAAAAAAGTACTTTGCAGTCATGAGTTTTTTAATTTTTAATTTTTATGTAAACATTTTTATGTCATTGGTGTACTAAATTAAATAATTTCTTAAAGACTATAATTTTGTTTAAATTTTTCTCTGGACTGCAATCAAATTATATCACAGGACACCTAATTTTGCTTAGAAATGGTTATTGGGTTAGTAATTAAATTATTTCTAAGGTCGGTAAAATATAACTTTTAGTCAGGAATGTTACAAACTTTTCTATAATTTAGTTTGCATTTTCAAAAATGTGGTCTTATTTCACTAATAAAGAAAAGCTTCTGTATTTAACATAAAAAATCTTCATCTCACTGTAGAATGACGTCCGTGAGGTAACACTTCTGACCAGTAACACTCCTGACATTTATCTCATTATTCCATGCTGATGAACTTTTAGATACTTTTAGTAGGCTCTTTAAGAATATAGTTCTTATTTGTAGGTGTAATAAAAATTGAATCAAAGACATTTTATAGTAGTTACACTCCTGACATTGAATAAAAATCCTTAATATTATTTTCGAAGCTAATTAACCCCTCTCCTCAAGAAACCGCAAGTAACTGGATTAACAATCATTTTCTTGGATCTTAAGGTCAGAAAGAACAGTAATACTCCTCTGACCAACATTTCGTAAACCATGAAGACAGCATTTTTTTTTTTCAATTTTTTTTTTTTATTTATTTATTTTATTTTTTTTTTTTTTTTTTTTTTTTTTTTGGCTGTCTGTATCGTCTATATTTATTGAAAAAATTGCGGATACGCACTTTAAATTTATATCAATAACAAAAAAAAAAAATTGTTTTTTTGTATACAAAAATGGTTATTTTTTTGTTGTAAAAATATTTTTCCATTTTTCTACTTCAGAAATATACACTGGAGAAGAAATTTCCTACATACATTACAAAAGATGTTGAAAAACTTATAACATTTTTATGAAAATTAAATTTTTACAAATGTGTTAATAACTCCCTACTAGAACAATTCGTACTGTATTCTCCTAATGTATATACTCATGCCTCTGAAACCCTTCTGGAGTATTTTTTATTTTTTTTTATTCTTTCAGGTTCTTCGTTTCAATCAGTAATAATACTGATCAAGGCTACTGTTTAATAGACAATTATTTCAAAATGGAATTTATATAGGCATCACGGTTGCTTTTAGAGATAATTTACAGTAGTAAAAACCTTTTTGGATACCAATAATAGCCATCTCAAGCCCAATATCTCAAGATATTCTTATTATCAAACAGTCGCAATATTTAATAATTATTGCTGTTAGTTATAATTAATTCTGTTTAAAATATAAAAACCAAGCAAAGGTTTTCTTTTGAAGCGTACAAAGTATTATGCAGTCCAATGCTTATAAAATTCTCTCGAAATCTCTTTCTCAAAAACTTTTTTCTCAGAAACCCTGAACTAACTCCTGTTGAAGTACAGTGATAATTTTTTTTATTTAAATGTTTCCTAGAAAAATCACTTAATTCCGATAGCAACGGTAAAGGAATTCTTTTTAAAAAAATTTTTAGTAAAGATTGACCAATTTACTTCATTAAAAAATGGAAAACTAAACTTGAGGAAAAAAGTAGAAGGAATTATTACTGTGTCATGTTTAATGAGTAAGAAATAAGAGCGAAATTTGTGTTGTCACATTTAAAATATCAATAAAATTTAAATTTTTAATATTAAATGTGAAATGGAGCTTATTAATAACCCTAAATATTTCCTTGTTTATTTTATTTTTTTTTTTTTTCGAGTTGTTTACGTATTTCAATGATATATTGGGTTAGAGCAAAAAAAAAAATGCAGGTTTTTATAGGTGACAGGACAAAATTATTATAATTTTGTGTGGTTTATAATGTTGAGGGGTCAACACTAGCTTCTCTCGCTATGTCCAGAGTAGATTTGCGAGGGTTTTTATCTAGCAAATCCCTCGATGGTCGTGATTAACAAGAGAAGGCCTACCGCGGCCTTCCTCGTCATCGAGATCAAAATCTCCAGACCAAATTTTTGGAACCATCACTGCACTGTACATTCAAATGATGCTTCCTTCACCCCAAACAACATTAAAGTTTCGCACGCTTTAGGCCGCACTTCGACCAAGTTTTGACATGGTAAATTTGAAGTCCTAACTCATAGAAAATCTAACACAACCTAAATTAATCTTTGAGAAAAACTGCATTGATAACTATTATTTATAATCTATTAAATAGACTGAAGGATAAACTTTGTTTACTTAGCAATCGCTTGCCTGAACAAATGAATATTTTAAAAATACATTATTTTGGACAAATCCAATATGTTTAAATTATGTATAAATATATTTATTTATATATATTATATTAATTTCTCGAATCCTATCTAGATCACTTTTTCCCTTATTGATTCATATGGTCAAAATTGCGATGAAACTTTCCCAGTAGTAGTAGCATGTCTTCTAACACAAACTCATTTTTATGTAGTCTGCCACACTTGTAAGAACCAGTAAGTTGTTTTATTTTTATTCCCCATATCACCACTTCGTCCTCAACCTCCCTCTTTTTTTTTTTTGTTGTGCCAAACTTAGTTTTCTCTCTAAACTTTTTACAACTATCCGGTTTTACGACCTACTAGTTAAGTCTTAGACTGCTCAAAAATAGAACACCAGTTCTATTTTATTATTTGCTATAATATAATATTATTTAATATACCATGTACTATGTACTTCACTATTTTGTAATACTGCTCTCTCGTTTCTAAAACCAAACAAATATCTTGCATCAGCAGCCAAAAAATCTTCCCAAAGGAGCCTTGATTGTCCTATTCGTCTGGTACCAACAGTCGCGCTGACAGAATTTTAGAAGGTGCTTCGTTCGAATCCATTCTTGCAACATGAACAGCTCAGTGGAGTATTGATACTTTTGGAATATACCCACACCCACATCTTTATAAGTAGCACCTAACACCATTCCTAATAACAGTCTTCTACTCCAAGTTAGCACCAAGTTAGCAACTCAATATATGTTGTGATGAAAATAGGTGTGATTTGCAGATTCACTGGATTTCTTACTTTATATTATTATTTATCCCTTCACTTTTTTTTTTTTTTTTTTTTTTTTTTTTATTAATAAACCATAGTATCTTTAATAATTTTACTTTCTTAATCATTAAGATATTTGCATATAAACTATATTTTTCATTTCCTTTTTGTCTTCTAATAATTTTATAAATACAAATTACAAAACCTTCATAGCTGTTTTGAAATTTTTATTATTTCTTCTTATTTTGATTTAATTTTATTATTGTATTTTCTGTAACTATCTTATTGTTTGTAATATTTTCCAATCTATTTTGGTGAATACCCTTTTTTTGTCTCATGCTGTTATTTGTAGTTGGTAGCACTTACGATGGCCTGCGATGCTGGTCAAAACTTCTTATCTCCTAAATATATTTAACTTGGGTATTTCTTTTTGAAATTCTTTTTTCCATATTAGGTTTGAATTTTCATTGTACCTAAAAAATCTTCATTCATAAAATTTTTTAAAGAATCCTAATATTTCATATATTAATTTTTTTTTAATATATTAATAGAAATTTAAAAATGTTTAAAATATAACGTACATCTAGTAAATTAAATATCTACGATATAAATTTATTATATTGTATTTATAAGTAATTGAATATACGTGGGAAAATTATAAATGCATATATTGGATTATTTCCGTGTATAAACAGTACAACAGTTAGCAACAATAATTTCAACCTGTCGCGTTCAGATATGTTTATCCAACCATCGATATGGTTTTCTACAGTACTGTTGCATTACTCCATTATATTGTCCTACATGGTTACACTGTTCTGCTACATCCGTATATAACTAAAAATAACGTTTAAAAAAATGCTATACTCTATCATTGAAGAACAAATACAAATTTTGTTTTTCTAATTTTATTATTATTTCAATGTAATAAGATAATGTATTAAAATGAAGGGGGCTCAATGCCCGAGCGTGATGGGGGAAGGGTCTCAGGTATAGTAGGTTGTTAGGTTCGAATCACACTTTATTTAGTGGCGGAATCACGGAATGAATTTTTATCTTCCCACCCTAACGTTACAAAACAAACATTTAAAAGAAAAAAAAATGACATTATTAAATACCTTAGATAATATTTCAAAGTTTTTTTTTGTTTTTGTTTTTTCACAATTTCACAGCTATCTTGTTTATTATCGCGAAGTAAGCACCTTCCGTTATAAGCATTTTTTGTAAACAAAAAAAATAATTAAGTAATTTAACCTTTTAACAAACGGCTGGTATCTCAAGAAATACCATTCCAGGAAAAGGGTTAAAAATCAAAGAAAAAAGTTTAACTCTTTTAACAAGTCTTCTCAAAAAAAAAAAAAAAAAAAAAAAAAAAAAAAAAAAAAAAAAAAAAAAAAAAAAAAAAGATATATAAAGGAAATAAACATTTAAAAAAAACAATTCATGAAGACGAATTAAGTCTGTAAATGGTCAACTTTAAGATGATTTAAATTTATTTATTATTAAATATTTTTAATAATTGAATGGGTCCGCCGAAAAACGTTCTAAGCGGCCAACATGAAGTTTTGAGTAATCAGTGAAAGAAAATCATAATCTAAAGTTTTTATTAGTTTTGTAGGTTAGATTTTATATTCACATATTAATTTGTTATATTTACATGCATAATAAGATAATGGAGTACTATATAGTACTATGACGTACTAATATACATTTTAAAAACTTTAAAATCGCCACTTAGGAAACTTTGTCGCTTACAACGTTTTTCGTCGGAGCCATTCAATTATAATTTAATTATTTTTTTTTTTTTGCATGTTAAGTTACACGAATACTAGGCTCCAAACTCAACACATGAGGTATACAGCTGAAATCACAACTTATCCTATTACCGTACTCACCACGCTCGATGATGTGACAAAAATCTCTTATTACAAACCGGCAGGAATTGTGTCGAAATAAAGGATTAAAATAAATCCAAACAAATTCTTCAAAAAAACAAAACAAACATATAATACGTTTTTCTATTCGTCGTAAACCTACGATATTCTCTCCAACAGGATGCTTTAATAATGATCCATTAATCCCTGTTACATAGATCAGCTAGCGAAGACTCGATTTGGAAAAACGTCTTACATGGAATAAACATACAAAACTAAAAGGACAAACAAGATCAATAAATACCAATAAAAAATTAAAACAAGAACATAATGTATCTATATTTCTCTCTTCTTCTTGAATGGGCGTCTCTGAAGTACTAAAATCTGGAATTTTTGTTACTAAAGTTTGTACAAACCAAGGGCAGAATATAGGTGAGATGAAATATGGCAGTGCAAAAGGGGAGGGAAAAGATGAGAACGAAAAAGGTCTCCCTTGTATATAGCAATCGGCAGGTGAATGGGAGGTAGGCAAGAAATGACTTTCCCTGTGAGAACGAAGGTAAAATATCGGGAGAGGATCCTGTGTTTAAATAAAATAGCTGAGGTTTTGTTTCTTTTATTAATCTTAATATTGTTCAATAATATACATTTTTGTTTTTATAAATATTTACAAAGCATTTTATTTTAATAGATTTCAATATATTTAACCAGCAAGCAAAGTATTCATACTTTAACAAGGATATGTATGTATTTGACATATGAATATAGAAACTAAATTAAATATAAATATAAATCTTTTTTTTTTTAATATTTTTTTGCTGAGACAACCCTTATCGATTACACCATTTTTAAAAAAAAACTAAATGCAAAATAAATATACATCTAAATGTGAATGTAGGGTTACTAAAAAGTAAATATGATTACCATTAGATAAATGTACGAAGGTAGACCAATATATAGCTGGAAAGATTGTGTTTGTTGTGATGAAAGAATGTGTGCTGTAAGAAATTGGTTATGTCGGAATTGAGCCTTTTATTTATTAATAGACTCATAATATTATCAATATAATCGAAGTCAAACAATCAATTCCAAATATTTTTAGTTTTAAAAAATAGCAATGGTGATTTTTATTCTCGATTCAAAAATATTTAAGAATGCCAGAATGGATCCTTTCTTTACGGAAATAAATACCATTCAACCATTTGAAAGTAAAAATAATTACGGATAATGGATCGTTATAATAAATAAATAAATAAAATTAAATTAAAAAAGCATTTCATTTTATTTTCAAAATATGTATTTATTTATTTATATTTGTTCAACTTTATTTATTTATCCATGCCTGTCAGAATATATACCGACAGTTTGCCGAATATTTGGTTTGATCAAGAAATGTTTAAAAAATGACGTGCACGAGAAAGAGCGGTACCCAGCGGCAATTCTTCCTTGGTATTCTTTAACATTAGGAATGTTAAGAAAATAGATCGCTCATCCACCTTATTTTCTCTTTTATTTCTTGCATTTTAACGCATATAGGTGATGGCCTTAGCTTTCATTAGTTTGTTTCTTAGTCCTTGTAAATGTTGATGGAATCATTTGCAGTGAGTTCATATCTATTCGCTAACAGTTGGTATACGTAGGTCAGTATGTTAAGTTATGAAGGCGACATACAACGGAGCTTGTGTGAAAAGTTTAAGAATTAATTCAAAATAATTATTCTTTAATAAAATTCCTAGTAATCTACTCCGATAAAAAGCTTATATGGTCTGAACATATTTGTCAAATAAAAGTAAAACGCCAGAAAGGGCTAAATTTATTAAAAGTTCTATCGAATAGAAGTGGGGATCAGAACGACGAACTTTATTAATGATGCACCCTGCTCTGATCAGGCCTATCGTTGATTATGGGGCTGTTGCCAACAGTTCTGCCAGTGCTTCAACACTGAAATCACTTGATACTATACATAATCAGGGGCTTCGTCTTTGTATTGGTGCATTTAGAACCACACCCGCCCAAAGTTTGTACATAGAGAGGGGTGAGCCATCTTTAGAATTAAGGAGAAAATACTTGATTACCATATTTTGGCCAAATTGTGTCAAGATAACACCTCCTCGCTTACGATCCTACAGTAGATACTATTTTGAATGAAGAGCATAGGCGATCCTGCAAATGTTTTCATTGTAGATGCCAAATATGTGCAAATGATTTACAATTATCTTTCCCAAAATATTTTAAAATCCCAGATAATTAAACATCACATACCAATAATGCTTGAATTTACTGACTGCTAAAAAAACATATTTGCTGTTGCTAATAACTCTCTAGGGTAGATGCTTGTAAAATAAATAAATAAATAAAACAAATCATTCTTGTTTATTATATAATTATCAGCTTTAGCTACTTATCAAATAGATGTACGTTTTATTAATGATCTAAGATACACAGTAAAAGATAGACTCTGATCAAGAGCTGCAAGAAGATCTGATTAGTGTGGAGAGGAAAAAACTAAACAAGCCTAAAAAAAATAAAATAAAAGTTTCTGTAACTCTGAGGCTCGAAGGAATAGGACCAGATAAACTGAATATAAACTGGCTGGATTGGGAATCCCCAGTCTGTTTGGCTGAGTGCTGGTGTGAAGTGATTTGGAAAACTGTTTTCTTCTTGAGTAGAAGGCCACAAGACCGAAGAGACACTCTCCGCCCGATGTTTAATTCATTCTGTCCGTCCCGATTCCCCTCAGTCGGCCCAGGGACAGACCTCAAATAATATAAATCTAGTCCTAGCTATCGTTTCTTTCGATTTTGGTTTCTATCGAGATTGACAAAATAAAGAACCAATATGAAGGATTGCAATTATACTTCAATAGGTGTGTAAATAACATTTAGGATTAAATATTTCCGACCTAGACAAAGTATCCCAATAAATATTGTTTTAAAAATATATTCCAGAAAAATAATATTAAACTTTGTTTTATTAAAAAAAGGTTATATTACCAAAGACGTTATGTAACACAAAGAAGATTATATATAGGGTAAACCAGATAGTTATTGGCACACTATCTTAAAAATTAGAAAAAAAAAATATTTAGCTAAAAAAAGAAATCCTAAAATTTCTTTTAAATCCTACAACTCAACCATGTAAAATTACTTTCAATTCTGTCCGTACTTTAAAAGATATCCAAAGGGTGTAAAAAACCGATTTTACATTTTTTTTTTATGGACTATCTTGTAAAACACGTTCCAGGAATAATGTTCGGTGTGAAATTTCTTGCTTATCTTAAAGTATAGTAAATAGGGAAAAATCAGTGCAAATTTTATCTTTATTGAATTATCTTCTCTATAATTTCATTATGTATATAAGGGTGTCAGTAACTATCGGTTTACCCTAAGTGATTCTCAGATTACGGAAAAATTTGAGTGCCGAAATTTTAAAATTTTGAACCCTTACAACAAATACAGAAAAATGTTTCTAGTAATACTAAGAATAACTATTGACCATTGTACTGCATGACAGAACTCAAATCCTATTTTCCTTATAAAATTTAAAGTTTGAATTTGTTTACCTACATTTAAGTTTTTTTTTTTTTTTTTTTTTTTTTTTTTTTTTTTTTTTTTTTTTTTTTTTTTTTTTTTTTTTTTTTTTTTTTTTTTTTTTTTTTTTTTTTTTTTTTTTTTTTTTTTTTAGTGCTCTGAGATCACATTTAAAATCACATCGTATTTAATTATTATTTTAAACAAAAATATATGTATGTAACCATGACTCAAACGGTTACAGAAAAAATATTAATTTTACACATGCTACACAAGGTTTTACCGTACTTAAAAATGGTTATAATTATGATAGAATCCAATGATATCCACAAAATTAATTTACTTACACGGAAGTTACACATTACAAATTACCCATTATACCAATTTAAATGCGAAAATTCTGATTTCAAAAAATTTTTTTTTTTTTTTTTTTTTTTTTTTTTTTTTTTTTTTAATCCACGAAATTTTTTTTGCCATATTGAAAGTTTTTTACGTAACTAGGAATGTTCACTATTTTAACAACTATGCCTAAAGTGCCCTCCAATCTAGAATAAATGGTATTTCCGGGTGAAAAAAAAAAATAGAAGTTGAAGTAATTTATTCACCGGTAAACGGTAAAAACGTAAGATCAGGACATCAACAAAAGTTAAAAAACCGGCGTTTGAAAACAAATAAGGCGAACAAAACATCATTATTTATGTTATTCTTAAATGACATAATCAAACAAAACATTTTAGAATTGGTGTGAGAAGATAAAATATTAAACCCACAGTCTGATATTATATTAATATTATGAGACCTCAGGCAAAGTACAAAATGACAGACCTAAGACTTGCTCGTTATCTGAGAACTTTCCTTATACAGTATAGTGACACAAAATAAAAAATCTGGACTACTATTTATCGAACATTAGAATCTGCGCTATTACTACTAAAACTTTACCATAACACTGTATTCTCACAGGCTACTTTCATTGCTTAGGAATAAGTTGCTTATCTAAGAACATGAGTCTATATTGCTTAATAATAGCTGTTCTGTTTCCTGATTTCGTTACAATAAAATACAGACTTAATATATAGTTAGTTCGTTTATACATACTGAGGGTATTTTTATTGTTTTCATTTCAAAGTGATAGCACTAATGAGGCTTACTTCCCCGAAGATTTATAACCTTCTTCTTCTTTATCTTCCACCCATTTGCCTCTCAGCGTGGGGGTGCTTCCAACCATCTATGCCATGCCTCCCTGTCTCTGGCGAGATTTCTCATTTCTCCTAGAATCTTTTCTCTACGTCTCCCTATTCCTTCTATATGGTGGATATAGGAGGTTCTTGGCCTTCCTCTTGGTCTTTTTCCCATCGGCTTCACTTCCATAGTTTTTATGGGGTCTCTGTGGTTGTCCATACGGCAAACATGTCCGTACCACCTCAACTGTCTTTTCTCCAGAGTCTCTCTTACCGGACAAATTTTCAGGTCCTCCCTAATCCTGTCGCTCCGGACACAATCTCTCCGTGTCTTCCCTGCAATTCTTCTAAGAAATTTCATTTCAGCTGCAGTAACACGGCTTTGCAGCCTCTCATTTACAACCCAGCTCTCCGCTCCATAGAGAAGTACTGGTAAGAAAACAGACTTGAATAGGAAGAGCTTTGTATCTTTTCCTACCTCTCTTTTTCCAATTACAGAATTGCAGATCTGGTAGTATACAGAATTTGCCTTAGAAATTCTGCTTGATATTTCTGAATCCACTTTACCAGATCTACTGATTACTGTACCAAGGTATGTGAATTCAGTTACCACCTCCATCACCTCTTCATTAGAGATAATTTGTACATCTTCTGGGGTTCTACCGACTTGAAGAACTTTGCTTTTTTTGGTATTAATATTCATACCCTTTCTCTTCAGTTCTTCATCCCACTCTGTCACTGCTTGTTGAAGTCGTTCTGGACTGTCGGCTATCATCTGCATAAAGGAGAAATTGTATAACAACAGGATGTAAGTTCCATTGGCCCAAATGCATTCTTGCTGTTCGTCTCTTGCAAATAGAGGCGATTCCATCCATATATACAATAAACAGGAGGGGGCTCAGAGAGTCTCCCTGTTTCACTCCCCTCTCCAATCCAAACGCACCTGATTCCTGTCCGTTTAGGCGCACAACACCCTTTGGCTTTTGGTAAGTTGATTTTATAGCCTTCAGAAGCTTTATTGGTATATTCTTGGCCTTCAATGACTCCCAAATTTCATTCCGGGGCACCGAGTCGAACGCTGCCTTGAGATCCAAAAATGCCAGACAGATGTTTCGGTCGCGGTCCCAAGACTTCTCAATCACATTTCTCAGGGCAAAGATCTGGTCTTGAGTTTGCCGGTTGGGTCTAAAAGCACTTTGTTCTTCCTGCAGGTCAGGTTCCACCAGTTGTCTTAACCGGCTCTCTAGAATAGATGTATATACTTTATAAAGTACGGAAGACAAGCAAATAGGTCTGTAGTTGGAGCAAACACTCTGGCTTCCTTTCTTGTGGATGGGGTTTATAACATTATACTCCCAGTCTTGAGGGATTCTTTCCTCTTCCCATACCTTTTGAAAGAAACATTGTAGAGCTCCTACCAATTTAGGACCTCCATATTTAATGAATTCTGGCACTATGTTATCGCGGCCAGCTGCTTTTCCAATCTTCATCTTCGCAATAGCCTCCTCAATCTCTTCCTCCTCGATCGGGTCATTACCGTGAACTTCTGCTCCGGGTCTACCATCAGAAACATCTTTTTCTTGTTCCTCTTCTTCCATGTTTCCCTTAAACTGCCCTGAGTAGTACTTACGCCATTCTTCCAGCACCTCTTTCCTCTCAGACACTATCTCTCCCCTCTCATTCTTAATGCTTCTTATTTCTTTTGGCTTTCTGCCTCTAAGAGTTTTGATTTTTCGCCAGAAGAGCTTGATATTATCTCTGTGATCATTATCTAGACATCAGCCAAATTCCTTCCATGTTTTCCTCTTGGCTTCCCTTACAGCCAACTTTACCCTATTTCTTGCCACCTTATATAGCTCATAATTGTTGAGGCTTCTCTCCGTACAGAACATTTTCCATTTCGTCTTTTTCTCCCTTATGATAGCCCTTAGCTCTTCACTCCACCAATCTGAACGTTTATTTTTGGATGATACTTTCTTCACACCACATACTTTAGCCGCCGACTCCAATATGGCACTTTTCAAGTCCATCCAAAGGTCATCTAGGTGCTTATCAAGGTTTAGCTCTTGCAGCCGAATCCTTAGCTCGTTTTCATAGTCCATTCTTTTTTGGAGATTCTGCAGCTGTTTGATCTCAATCCTTTCATAGAGCTTTGGCCTAGGCCTCTTCACAGGTGGGATTCTGGTATCGGCAATCAAGAGCATGTGGTCACTACCGATTTCAGCCCCTTGTATGACTTTAATATCTGTGAAGTATCTTCTTATTTCCTTCGTGTATAGAAAGTAATCTATTACACTATTTACATTTCTTTCCAGTGCCGATAATGTTATTTTATGTACCAGTTTATGGGGATAAAAGGAATTGCCAATGATAAGATCATTGTCGATGCACAACTCCAGTAGGCGCTTTCCGTTACCGTTCAGTATTCTCTCGCCTCCATGAGGGCCCATACAACCATGGACTCTTCCATGGTCTCTTCCACACCTTGCATTAAGATCTCCCATGACTATGACATTTCTGTTCCTACTTTTTTCAATTACACGGATGAGGTCATTATAGAATTGTTCCACTTCTAACACGCATGTGCCCTCAGTTGGTGCATAGACCTGGACCACTGTAACCATTCCCACTGGAAGAATAACAATGGCAGATATTATCCTAGAGTTGACCGGTTCCCAATCCTGAACTTTCTGAAGAGGCTCATCCCTAAAAATCAGTCCGACTCCTTCCTTTGCTCTGTTTCCCGGAGGTACTCCTGAATAGAGCAGAGTATGTCCTTTGTCAAGCTGCATTTCTCCAGAGCCCTTCGATTTATAACCTTGATTTTATTTTATTTGATGTTTATCCTACCTAACATTAAACGTCTATTTTAATTTTAGTGAATGAATTTTAAAATTATTGTTATAAAGGGAAGGTGGAGCTATCTTGTGTTGATTAGTCTTTTTTTAAGGATTTCCTTAATTTGCTTTATGATTTTTGTAAGATGATGAAAAAACGGGGCTCAGTTTTTTCATATAAATCATATCCTTTTTATTTCGATAAACGTTAAGGATTTAAGTATTGTAAGATTTTTTTCATACAAAAAAAAATAAGAAAGTAAGTTATATAAAAAAAAATCTATGTAAATATAAAAGAAAAAAATAATATATTTATTTAATAACAAAAAGAAAAAGTGGATAACTATAAAAAAGTTATATTAGAAGAATAATTAAAAATAAATTAATGATATGAATAAAACACATTCGTGTTTAATATGTATATTTAAGCTGAGAACGTCAAACTAACCCTCCCTACCGACAAGTAATGAAAAGAGTCGATCAACACATGCATTAGTAGCAAAGAGAAAAATTGTAAGTTGAAACATCAAGTCACTTTGCCAAATGTTTTATTAGAGACATCTTGGATTTCCCTTTATATAATTCGGTATTATTATAAAATAAAATAAAATACTTTTACTATAGCAACAATCCAGGCTACTGGGGCAAATTTACATTTTTGTATTAAAAAAAGTGAGTTAAAAATGGAAAAAATATTTTGTTATGAATTTTTTTAATGATGGAATGAAATGAAAAAATAAACTTTATTCTGGGACTTACTGTCCCCTAAGAATAAAAATAATACACAGTTAAAAGTACAATTGTCTGGCATGTTATTTACAAATTGAATGCATCAGTAATTACCGCATACATTTTTTATAGGGAAAAAAATTAAATTAAATAAAAAAAAATAAACATATGAAATAATAATTATAACTTAAAATACCATCGTATATATATATATATATATATATATATATATATATATATATATATATATATATATATATATATATATATATAT
This sequence comes from Euschistus heros, assembly GCA_003667255.2. Classification (NCBI taxonomy): domain Eukaryota; kingdom Metazoa; phylum Arthropoda; class Insecta; order Hemiptera; family Pentatomidae; genus Euschistus; species Euschistus heros. Next base: position 460,570 of record RCWM02000359.1, read on the forward strand.
ATATATATATATATATATTCATACATACACGCACATACATACACACACATACACATTAAAGATGGTATATGTATCTATTTTAAAATAGAACTATATTATGAATATATACATGAGAAAAGAAAAAATAATAATAATACAAATATGCTAATATAATAATTACAATGCATTCAGAAAGATGAAAAAAAAATCCATGAAATAAAACAAATATAGAGAATGGAAAGGAAGAAGATATATAGAAAGAAAGATATATATAGAAAAAAAATACACTATTTGAATGTTAATAAGACAGAATATTTACAAATAGCTGAAAATATATATTTACACATCTACTTACTGTCCTCTTATATTATATAGCTATATGAGACAAAAATAAAAAGCAATTTTTTAGACAGACAAATGATTTAAATTGACAAATTTACCAATAATGATATAATTATTGAAGTAATTCATTGATATCAGATATAGAATAGAATAGAATAGAAAATAAACTTTATTCTGGGACGATGTCCCCTAAGAATAATATAATGTACATAAATAAATACAATGAGTCTAGCTTTCATAAGATGAAATAGAATAAATTAACAATCTGGTTAACTATTTACAATTTTACAAATAAAGAACAAAAATAGAAATAAAAATTACAAAATCCAATAATTGCAGGAGAAAGAATAAAAACCTATTTACATCTACTGAATGCACTTCTTTTTTTTTTTTTTTTTTTTAAGTGAAGTTTTGCTAGTCAGTATCATTCTGGAGGGAAAGGAGGTATTGAAAGAGAAGGGATTTAAATGTGGACAGAGATGGAGCATTACGGATATTACAGGGTAGTGAATTCCACAAGGAAGTAGCACGGGAAATGAAGGAGTGGTCAAATGATGTACTCTTATGGGAAGAAGTATACAGGTCAGAGGAGCGAGATCTTGTAGTGCGGGAGGAGACCGAGGATCTGAACTGGAAGATGTTATAGATGTAGGAGGGATTCCGAGAATTGATGGTTTGGTAGAGGAAGGAGGCTAGGAAGTAATTTATGCGGTATGAAGGATAAAGCCATTTTAACTCTGTATATAGATGTGATGTGTGGGAGGCTTTTGGAACCCTAAAGATAAACCTAATGAAACAGTTCATTAGTCTCCTTAGTTTACTCTCGAGTTCCGCCGTCAAGCCACCATATGCAACACAGCTGTAGTCAAAATGGGGTAGGATAAGGGAAGAAACCAAGAGTTGACGAGTAGGTTTCGGAAGGGAGTCCTGGGAGGAATGGAATAGCTTAAGGATGGATATAACCCGTCTAGAAATTTGGGAGATATGAGGTTTCCATGAAAGGGTTTGGTCAAAGGTAATACCAAGGTTTTTGACTGTGGGGTGGAATTGAATAGGTTGGGTGTTCATAGACAGTATCGGGAGGTGGGGAAGGGATCTCAGATGGGTATTAGAACCTATGATAATAGCCTGCGTTTTTTCTACTTTTAATTTTAATTTGTTATCAGAGGCCCACTTGCAAATGCTATTAAGGTCTTCTTGGATAAGGGAGAATGATTTAATTAAATCAGAGGGATGGAAGGATAGATATATCTGGAAATCATCCGCGTATAGATAGTAGGAACAATGGTGAATGGAATTTGGTAGATCATTTATGTAGGCACAAAAAAGAGTAGGAGAGACACTGGAACCTTGGGCTACCCCTGATGTCAATGAAAGGGAAGAGGAAAGTGGCTGGTTTGGTATGGATACTATTTGAGTTCTACTATAGAGGAAGGAATGAAACCAGAGGAGATAGCTCGAGGAAAAAGATAGGGCTTTTAGTTTCGTGAGGAGAATAGAATGGTCTAGGGTGTCAAAGGCTTTGGTAAAATCTAGAAGGATAAGGACAGTTACTTTTCGTTCGTCAAGGGCAGTATGTATGTCATTAGTAATTTTTGTTAAGGCTGTCTGAGTTGAATAACCAGGTCGGAACCCAGATTGAAACGGATTAAGGAGATGAGAGTTTTCTAGGAAATTGGAGATTTGTGATTGAACTAGTCTTTCAAGGGGTTTGGACAGATTGGAAAGTATTGATATGGGACGGAAATCATTAAGTGAAGATGGGTTAGATTTCTTTTGTAAGGGTTGTATTTTAGCTTTCTTCCAGGATGAAGGAAAGGTGGAATTTTGCAAAGAATAATTATATATATGTAGGAGGACTGGAAGGATAGTAGGAAGGCAGAGTTTGATTAATTTTAGTGGAATACCATCATGTCCAATAGCTTGCGTTTTACATTGGAAAATGGCATCAATGAGGTCTGAGGGTGTGATATAGGAAAAATAAAAATTGGAGGAGTTAAAAGGAGGACCGCTTGGAGCGTAGCTGGCAGAAAGAGATGAGGAGTTTGATGATGAGGTAGCAAAAAAGGAATTCATTTCATTAGGAGTAAAAGAGTATGAAAGCGGAGCATTTGAGGATTTACTAAAGGAAAGTTTTGATAAAATTTTCCATTTTGATTTTGGATCACAGGCACTGGAGAGGGCTTCATGAAAATATTGTGATTTAGCTTTTCGAATGGCAGTTTCGATATAGTTGAGATTGACTGACTGGATTTTTAATTATTACCCATATTGGCGGCGTCTAACTGGGATTTAAGAAGATATTGGAATAGGAGAGTTTTAAATGAGTTTAAGGAAGGAGCATGTCTAATTTCAGAAGGTATAGAGTTACAGAAGGTAGTGGATCGAGCTTGGAAGGAGTGCTGGTATAATGCCATTCGGTGGAAAGAAGTATATAGGTCAGAGGAACGCGATCTTGTTGTGAGTTGGAAGTGGACGGAAGACTTGAATTTCAACAGGTTATAGATGTAGGGTGGGCAGTGGTTATTAATTACTTGGTACAGGAAAGTGCCCAGGAAATATTGTCTACGGGAGGATGGGTAGAGCCAGTCTAAGGTAGTGTAGAGGTGCGATACATGTGAATGTCTCGGTGTACCGGTAACAAATCTGATAAAACTATTCATGATTCGTTGTAATCTGTCCCGGAGACACACCGAGAGGCCCCCATACACTACACAACCATAATCAAACTGAGGAAAAATGAATGAGGAAACTAGGAGTTTTCGCGTGGATTGTGGAAGGAAGTGACGGGAACGATGGAATAATTTGAGGATTCCTATTGATTTTCGGGCTATTTGGGCGATTTGAGACTTCCAGGAGAGGTTTGGGTCAATAATGGTTCCTAAATTTTTGGCAGAGGAACAGAAAGTTATAGGTTGATTATTCAGGTTTAGGGTAGGAAAGTTGGTAATGGATCTGAGGAGGGGACTTGAACCGATTACAATAGCTTGCGTTTTCCCTGCATTTAGCTTTAAATTATGCAAGTTGGCCCAAGTACAGATTCTATCGAGGTCTTCCTGGATCCTAGATAAAGCATCATGTAAGTCGTTAGGAGGAAAGGATAAATAAATTTGAGAGTCGTCTGCATAAAGATGATGGGAACAATGTAAAACTGACTGGGGAAGATCATTAATGTAGGAGTTGAAGAGGAGGGGTAAAATGCTGGAACCTTGAGCTACTCCCGAAGAAAGAGGTAGGAAGTCGGATAAGGGTTGATTAGGGATAGATACGTCTTCAGTGCAGTCGGAGAGGAAGGATCGGATCCAGTGGATTGAACTATTGGAAAATTTTAAAGCATTTAATTTGGTAAAAAGGATACGATGGTCAATGGAATCAAATGCTTTAGAAAAATCTAGGAGTATCAAGAGGGTCAGTTTTTTTCATCTATTGCAGCGTGGATATCACTTATGATTTTGTTAGTGCAGATTGTGTAGAATAACCAAGATGGAAACCGGATTGGAAAGGATCGAGTATATGGGAATCTTCCAGGAAATGGGAAATTTGGCATTGCACCAATCGTTCAAGGGGTTTTGAAAGGTTTGAAAGGATGGAGATCGGGCGATAATCTGCAGGACAGTTAGGATTAGGAGTTTTATTGATGGGATAAACAATAGCTTTTTTCCAAGAGGTAGGAAATATAGAGTTTTGTAGGGAGAAATTATAGATAAAGACAAGGACCGGTAAAATTTCTGGGAGGCATAATTTTATAAGTTTAATAGGGATACCATCTGGGCCTACGGAATTGAGATTTCATGATAGAGGAGATAATTTCTGTGGGGGTTATGTCGGAAAAATGGTTGATGATTATAACAAAAAAAAAGGCATGTTACAAGGGCTCAGAAACAATATATCAGAAATTAAAACTTTGTCACCAGATGGGGAGAGGTATCAAATGGATTTGCCTCGGCATGTAATTAGAATGGAAATTACAAAATATTGTTATAAACAAATATATACCAAATGCTCTCTGAATTAAAACAATAAAAATAAAAGCGACAGTTCCTCTTTGGTCATCAAAGCTGATAGCGAGCAAACTCTATAAATTGCTTGAATTTCCCCTCAAAACCTTTCCCCATTTGGGGTGCAAAGGCTACTAAAATTACACCCACGGGGGGAAATTTCCCCTTAATCTGCAGCCCTGAATATTTAATTCATAGCAGTGACAAGTTAACAAGTAAAAACTTCGATATTTAATGAAATTGTAAATATTATACTCAACATGCAAATCCCTCGAAGATTCTCATCTCTGGAATTCTCTCCATAGGTATTACAAGGTGCAATCTAAAACGAGCCTAGGGTTAGAGGGCGGCTGCCGACGGTCAATCCCAAGTTATTGGATAAGAAGAGCGACCCGAAGAGATTGTTTCTTCTCGTCTAAGGATAATAGAATTTAGCAGAGAACGGTTCCAAAAATTGGCCGCTATCGGGACAATAAATATAAGCTTTCATTGTTCAGATTGCCATCTAAGGCAGTGCTAAGTCAATCCACCGGATATAGGACTCCGGTATTATCTTCCGGTGTAACCGAGTTCGTATAACCGCCTCCTGAATCTGATAACTTCCATTATTAACCGTTCAATTAGCCCTTACCGATAAAAGAATTCTTCCAATATAGAGAAAAGGTGGTGTATGTTTATCCTTATTAGATCAAATTAACATTTATCTTCGAACTGAGTGTTATCATACGTTTAAAAACATGAACCACTACAGCCCATAGATATAATGTTACTGAGCCAACTGTTGTAAAAGACCGAAATTTAAGTAGCTACCTACCTCGAAGTCGATCCACGGCTGAAATAACAAAATATAAATTTCCAGCCGGTCAGTGTCTTGCTAACCATTAAGCTTCCTGAATATTTTATCCCATTAGATAAAATAAAAATAAAAATCATCATATCATCTATACGTTTACACTTAACTAACACAAATCATCTCATGACATACATCGATGCTTTCGAACCAGTTTTAGGTTAACTACATATTCTTGATCTATGAAATAACAGAATATCAATTGTCTGCATTCAGCCAGACTTGAACTCGGACCTTACTTTTACACAACCGAATTATTTCTGATAAAGTGATGGACACATCATAAAACGTAATAATTAACTATAATGACCTATTAAGTTTTTATTTGGCATAACTCCTGTTTTATTTAATATATCTAGCTACATGTTTCGGAACATTACTTCAGGCTTCTAACATTTTTTTTTTAAATACATTAATCTATATAATCATACTAATAGTTTTACCATTATAAGCAATATGATATTTACCTAGTTACCTGTGATTATTTTTAATGATTTAAGAGACAATGTGAAAATAATCAAAGATAAATAGGTTAATAACATATTATATCTATATGTAAAACAATTAATATAATTATATGGATTAATGTATTAAAAAAATATATATAGAAGCATGAAGATGGAATAGTGTTCTGAAACATGTAGCTAAATATATTAAATATTATAGGAGTTATGCCAAATAAAAACTTAAACAATTGATTAAATCTCCTTTAGCATAAAATGATATTTATAATTTCCTAATATTTATTTATAAAGTGAAAATTAAATTATAATTTGGGAATGATTACAATTCCTTTGTAAATCATCTCTTTGTTTAACGGTACTGGAATGGAAGGGAAAAAAAAATTATTATATATTTTGGTCTTGACTAACGGATTATTTGGTGTGAGTTTACTTGACTTCTTCAGTTGGATTTCGCATACAAACTTACAGAACTATATTCACTACAAATTGGTAAATGATAGAATGTCTGTTTATGACTCGGTCGAACCATCCACTTGAAGCTTCAAGTCTAATATTCCCTGAAAATTGGCCACTTGGAAAGTCGTTTCATATACGTTGTGTCATTTGAATGGATATTTAGATAAATAAATTTATCAGGATGGTTTTAAGCTCTTCATATTAATCAAATTTATTTTTGGCATTTTATACTTTTTTTTTTTTTTTACCAGGTATGCAAGTTTAAAATGTCGTTTTATTCCAATAGAATGCGCTCTTAGCCTATTGAAGGATTTGCTTATCTCTAAACGCTATTTTGTTTGTTAGTCATTTGTTTACAAAAGTCAGTTGTTTTTTAAGTTTTTTGTTTTACGTGGACGTATCATACCTTTCTTTGGTGTTAAAAATGTCTAATTTTAAGCCAAATAAAGAGCATTTGCGGCATGTCATGATTTTCTTATTTAATCAAAAGAAAAAGGCATCTGAATGTCATCGAATTCTTGTTGAGACTTATGGCGATGTTGCTCCAACCGTCAGGACATGTGAACGTTGGTTTCAAAGTTTCAAACGTGGTGATTTTGATGTTACTGATCAAAAACGAGATAATCGACCAAAAAAGTTTGAGGACTTCGAATTGCAATCTTTATTAGACGAAGACAATACCCAAACCCAACAAATGATGGCAGAACAGTTGAATGTCACTAGGCAAGCCATTTCCGATCGCCTGAGAGCTATGGGAAAGATTCAAAAGGTTGGAAAATGGGTTCCACATGAATTGGACGAACGACAGATGGAAAAACGAAAAACTGTGTGCGAAATGCTGCTTTTACGCCACGAAAGAAAGGGTTTTTTTGCATCGAGTTGTAACTGGCGATGAAAAATGGATTTATTTTCAGAATCCCAAACGAAAAAAATCATGGGTAACGCCAGGACAACCATCCACATTGAGTGCAAGACCGGATCGTTTTGGGAAGAAGACAATGCTGTGTGTGTGGTGGGATCAGAAGGGAGTAGTCTACTACGAGCTTCTCAAACCCGGCGAAACAGTCAATACCGAGCGCTACCGACAACAAATGATCAATTTGAGTCACGCATTGATCGAAAAACGCCCAGAATGGGCTCACAGGCACGCCAAAGTCATTCTTCAGCATGATAACGCTCCTGCACATTCAGCCAGATTGACTAAGGAAACGATTTCTTCGCTTGGTTGGGAACTCCTACCCCACCCGCCGTATTCACCTGACCTGGCGCCTTCTGATTATCACCTCTTCTTATCGATGGGACACTCATTGGCGGAGCAACACTTCAACAATTTCGAAAACGTACGAAAATGGCTCGATGAATGGATTTCAAATAAAGATGAAGCATTCTTTTGGAATGGTATCCATATATTGCCCGAGAGATGGACAAAATGTGTAGAAAGCGAGGGTCAGTACTTTGAATAAAATATATTTTACTTTTTTTTTAAATTACTGTGTATATATTTTAAGAAATAAACGACATTTTAAACTTGCATACCTGGTAGTCTACTACGAGCTTCTCAAACCCGGCGAAACAGTCAATACCGAGCGCTACCGACAACAAATGATCAATTTGAGTCACGCATTGATCGAAAAAAAACGCCCAGAATGGGCTCACAGGCACGCCAAAGTCATTCTTCAGCATGATAACGCTCCTGCACATTCAGCCAGATTGACTAAGGAAACGATTTCTTCGCTTGGTTGGGAACTCCTACCCCACCCGCCGTATTCACCTGACCTGGCGCCTTCTGATTATCACCTCTTCTCATCGATGGGACACTCATTGGCGGAGCAACACTTCAACAATTTCGAAAACGTACGAAAATGGCTCGATGAATGGATTTCAAATAAAGATGAAGCATTCTTTTGGAATGGTATCCATATATTGCCCGAGAGATGGACAAAATGTGTAGAAAGCGAGGGTCAGTATGAATAAAATATATTATACTTTTTTTTAAATTACTGTGTATATATTTTAAGAAATAAACGACATTTTAAACTTGCATACCTGGTACTGTGATAGAGGAACTCCGGAAATCCAACAGAAAACTAGCAAGTGTGAAGAATACTAGGACATCCCTACTGAGATGCAAGGGAATGATTATGAGAACAATAGAGTATCGAAACGTCTTTATTTATTGACTGATCCTCAAGAACCTTACTAAACATATATGTATATATATATATATATATATATATATATATATATATATATATATATATATATATATATATATATATATATTCTAGAGTGTACAGAATATAATAGAAAAAATTATAATTTAAAATAATATGTATACATGAAATAATTCTCCATTGGAGCTTTGTGACCGGGGAATCATATTGCTATAATAAATAACGATACAATTTCCTAAATTCCTTGAAAATTGGCAGCTGGGAAAGAGACCATGTATGATTAAAATAAATACTCTACAGTGAATACATAGAATATTAAATGTTTGCTTCGATGGAAATGTACATGGGCCTTTGTTTGTTCTCATGATTAGAGTTTCGCTATGGGGATAGACATTCGCTTGAAGTGAGGGTTTACTGTGCGCTATTATCCATAAGCATTATTCATGATTCAAAAGCAACCTGTAGTATGTACGAACAACTAATACAATATACGCAACAGATATTCTCTAATCATACAACTAAGTTAAGTATTACCACACAACTTCAAGAGACCGAAAAAAGATTCAATCGGTCCACTTATTCAGCTAATTCCCCTAGTCAAAAATATACCTAATTACTACAAAGTTCACTTTAAAATAATAATAAAAAATTAACTTATTGCTATAAATTCATTCGCATTAAAATTAAGAAGGTATGTCATTACATTATTTCTTTAAATATTGATAAAAAAGTTAATATAAGTAAAAGTTCATTTCAATTTCAAGCTCTATATAACACCAGTCAGTTTTCAAACTTCACTCTTATCTACGTTTTATCACTTTTTTAATTTTATTATTGCTTAACCTTTTTGGAACTTTGAAGATGATGTGGTTAAAATCAATAATATTAAATAAAAGGACAAGCCATTTTTCGTTTGTGATCACTAACCGCAAAAACTACTGAACCAATCTGAACCAAATTTTAACCTCATCATCTTCATTGCTCCAGGAAGATTCAGAAATAGTATAATCCACTGATTTTCAACTAATTTGTTATAAAAAAAAAATGATAATATGTGAATAACAGTGGTTTGAAAATTCACCGATAGGTTGTTGACCGAGCGCCATTTTATATGAGAGGTTATAAAAGTACGGTGTCATATAGCTTGAGATTGATAATAAAAGTAATAGATTTTTAATAAAATTACTGTGTTGTAAGATTTCAATATGTAATACAACATGTGGATCCCAGTGAAATTTGAAAGCGATAAGTAGTGAGCACCATTCCACAATTTCGTTAATAATGTTAAAACTAATTAACCTATCCTTAACGAATTTTAATTACATCATTTTCATAGCTCTAGGAAGCTTCAGCAATAATAAAATTTACATTAATTAAAAATAAAATGCTCAATTTCGAGTGTCAGAAACAAGGTTTGTCACACTGCCTTATACTTTTATAATTAAAAATTAAAATCCAACCAACTTCTCATATACAAAACCATTATTAAACCTATTTGGACTTATGGACTTAAACTGTGGGGCACAGCTAAAAAGTCGAATATCAAACGCATTCAATCCTTCCGATCCAAAGTCCTCCGAACTATAGTAAATGCTCCTTACTATGTATCCAATAAAACCCTTCACAATGATCTCAACATACCATACGTCCTCGACCTCATACCTCTTAAATTTTTCCATCGCAACCTTTCTTTCCATCCTAAACCTCTGGCTCAATCACTATCCAGCTCAACACATCCTGATAACCCCCCTCGCAGATTAAAACGGCAATGGACCCGAGATCTATTGTAAATATGTATATATGTTGGAGTTCTGGCACTGGCCAGCTTCTCTACTCATGTCCTGAGTGACTGTACATTGCCCTCTTACTCAGCCTCCACTGGGTTTTCTTTAACTCCAATGACGCAGTTGAGAGAGAAGAGCTGGTACCTCTCTGCGCCGGGACTGTCCTTCCATGAGTGGAGAGGCAGGGTCGGTTGGGAGATCCCTAGGATGAGTGTGTCTTGTAAATAAAGTATGAATGTAGTTTTAACTTTTAATTTAATTTAGCTTTATTTTTATTTTTACTTTTATTCAATTTATTTTCATTTTATTTTATTATTATTATTTTGTCTTATGTGTAAATATATTTTTTTTTTATATTCACTTGTATGTATATATATTCACTTGTATGTATATTCTATATAGCATGTTGTTTATATATATATATATATATAGCATAGCTTTTTTGTTCTTCTATTTAATTTTTTTTTTCATTTTTATTTTTTTTTTTTTAATTTTTTTTTTTTTAATTTTATATTTTTCTTTATTTAATTTTTTTTTTCTTTCTTCTCTTATTGTACATATTGTGTGAATATAATCATGAAGTCATCAATATTACTTATTGCCCACATTTGTGGCAGATTGTAATAATTCCTCAACAAATGATTGATTTAAAAAAAAAAAAAAAAAAAATAAAAAAAAAATCCAACCAGTTTAAATCGATAAAATTATTTCTGCAGAATAAAAATTATTATTGAATCAAAGTGTCAATCCTTGGCATGTGGCAGGTGGGATTCGAACCCACGACCTACAGTACCGAGCGCGCTGATCCATATATCCATCGAGCCCCCTAATAATATTGTTATAGAATGACTCCGGTATAAAGGTAGATTTTGGGATATGAATTAATGTATATTATTTGTTTCCTATGGTTATTATGTAAAAGTACAGGCCAGTTTTCGTTTGGTTTATTTTTAATAGCATCCCCTTTCCCGGCTTCGCTCGCTCTCATAAGTAAAGAACTTTAATAATTTTAACTAATAACCTAAGTTTGGATTGCCTATTGATAAAAATTATGTGTCTAAGTATCCGATGGAGCTTTATTTCTTCAATATTTTCACGCATAGCAGTAATTTCTAACCTGGTTAAAATTGCACTGATTAGGAGTTTGAATATAACATAAAAACTTAGTAGACATCCAATTTTTAATTAGTAATCCAGTTGGACAGAGATTATTAAGCACCTCCTGCGGATAATGGACTGCATTATCAGTGTTTATTACAAAATACCGATAAATCACATTATTACACACAATATAAAAAAGCAAAGGATTGACATTTTGATTCGGTAATAATTTTTATTCGGCAGAAATAAAAACTTTTTTTAAATATACAATGTGATATTAATCCACCACTGAACAATAAATCAATATTTACCAAAATATTACAAACAAGTTGCGTTCTCTAATGTTGTATAGGTCGGAAACCAGTTGTGGCAAAAATCAATTACACAATTACAAAACATGAGACTATAAAATTTATGTATTAATCGCAAATTTACTATGTAATCATGAGCGCCCTAGGCTCGGAAAGAGAATCAGTGAAAGAAAAAGGACAATTACAAATGGAAAATAACCAGTCTTGGCCAAAAGTATTAAGTACCAACAATTTTATCACCAAAAGTTTCTCTATTGGAACTATTTTATTCCTTTTGATGAGTTATTTCTCAATCCTTGCTAGTTAATAATCTTAAAGAAACTTTTGGTGAGAAAATTGTTGGTGCCTAATACTTTTAGCTAAGGCTGTATATGCTCAGGCTGTAAGAAAAAGTTGGATAAAACATAAAACTCATCATGTAACATAAATACAACTGTAAACAATACCTAACAAATAAAAGTCAACTAGAAAGACTGAATGATATTAAATGATATAATTAAATGATTTATTGCAATAAAAATAATAAATTATATATTTATGAGTAAATTGTATAATTTAAACATGTTTTTAGTAACATTAGAATCTTTGCAGAATAATCATTTTAATAATTATAAAAAAAAAAGGAACAATTGAGTAAATAGATAAAAAACAAAGATGCTTGAAAAAAGATAATTGGTGTTTGCCCGCTGCAGTAACTTGCTAGTAATCAAACACTCTCGACGATAGGGGTAATTAAGTAATTAACAGAACCACTTTCAAAGGCCAGTAAGTTTAAGTTAGTGGTGTTACATTGCTGTTAAAAGTGGCGTGTAATGGGTATTCTGCTATTTACTGAAATTTACTGATATTCATACCTTTCGCATATTAATATAGAAAATGTTTTTATACAATACCATTTGGTATGAAAGTAAATACCGGCACTATTCAACCAAAAAGTGTTTATACAATTGACTGAGGCAACGTAAGTCGTGGATTGAACGATAAGCTAAGATAACAGTGCGTAGCTTGACGTGGAGCAAAACAATTTAGACTGACTAAGAACCAGTTAAGAGAGATCGCTAGAGAATAAGCAAGAGCTTGAGATAGTTCTTTTAATTGATTTTTTCATAATTGATGGCTTGGAAGACCTAAGGTGCAAGGTCCTCCAAAGAATAATTAGAGAGGATATATTCACAAACCCAAAAGCAGAGAAAGACCCCATCGTAGATGAACGGGGCAGCAGAGTATGTAAGGAGATTCCTGGGAGTCGAAGATTCATGATCTTAAGTCATTTAATTGCGAACCGTAAATATAAGTTACTAGATTGAAAATACGTAGGGAGAAATCATGTACTTATCCATTGACTATTCCAACATTTACTAGACAAGCTTTCAAAGCTTCCAATAAATTACAAAATACTTATTCACAAGACAGTAATTTGACCTATTTGGACATATGGATTTGAGCTTTGGGGCTCCACTAAACCTTCCAATTTATCTCGTATCCAATCCTTACAACCTGAATCCTTCGTAAAATTAACAATGCTCTTTATTAGGTCATAAACTAACCCATCTATAAAGATCTTAATGATCCATTTGTTGCTGATTTAGTGCTAACAAGATACCTGTCCATTCGTCGTAAACTCCATACCTACTCGAATCCACTAGTCTCCTAACTTGCTTCACACTCGATTCCCGATAGTCCTCAGAGGCGTCTGAAAAGAAAAATTCCAAGAGACTTTTTAATGTAGAATTTTTATTAAAGTGCTACTAGTGTATATTTCTTTACATCTTATTGACAAGTCATTGTTTTTTTCCCTTAATTTATACAGTTTTAATTATAAGTAAATAGTTTTTTAAAAATATATTCCCTTAGTTCTTCAACAGTAAATGATGGTAGTCTATGATCTTTGTTATAAAACAGTAAGATATTGTATGAATAACGTAAAGTTTGCGATGTCAAATGCAAAGCTCCAATTAAACCGGCAGGAACCAATCTCAAATACTGGTAGCGAGTTTTCGTAACTCTGAAATTTATGCCATTAACATAAATAATAATGCTAATGAGGAAATTCAAAATAATATTCCCACAGTCAATATAATAGTACATTCACATTCAAAAGACTCTTTTGAATGAATATTACAATCGGTCTCTCATAAAGACAATAAGTAATTGAAATGGTTAACAGCCTATAAATGCATACAAATCTTCTTTTGCATATTTATGAACATTGCATTAATAATCATTGAAAATATCTTCTTATTAGTTTCTAAATATAAGGGAAGTTGATCAACAATATTCTTCAGATAAATATTAAAAACTTTAGGGGCCAACAAGAAAATTATTTCTAATGGGTTTCGAAAAGATACTACGAGCCGATTTCAGGTTGAATGTAATAAATGGGTTCAAGTCCAATCCTCTTTGCCTCAGATAAAAGAGATTCGACCTGTGACAATTCATTAAAAAGTAATTTTAAAGAAAAGTTATATCCGAATCTGATTTTCAAATCTTATGCTATTGGGATTTTATTTGTCTTATTCTTGTTATGAAAAAGGTGTAGTTTAATGTGCTGAACACAGTGTCAGAAAGTATGGCTGTGGCACGTCCTGCTCTGCCCTCTATGTTATGCTTGGGTTAAATACAGAGTTGTAGTTGAACCTTCAATGTGTGTGTTTCGGTAGTGAGCCGGTTGTTTCTTTTTTCCCTGAGTCAGAAAAACTGACACACAGTCATATCTTTATGATCGTATGCGGTGTGAAAATTTTCTAATTATTACCGTTTTAATTACTTCATTCAGTGATTTATTTTTAACTGCAACAGGACAAAGTAGTAATGAAAATTATAATAATTTGATAAAAAATGTAACATGATCATTAGGAAAAGATTTATTATTATTGCATGGTATAATCATTGCCTGATTGCATGGTATAACCAGTTAAATATTTTTTAAAAACATATAAGAAAAATGAGATATCTTCGTAATCGTAAAATAAACTATCATGAAATAAAACGAATAAAATATTTGTAATCAAAACTGAATATAACAGAGCTAACTGTTTGACCCTTTAACATTTTTAACTACATTCATAATTTACTGCATTATCTGTTTTCTTCTGAATTTTACGAGGAAGCGTTAATCCTACAAATCCTGGTATTTGTAGTACCTAAATCCAATAATAATAATTATTAATATTTTCTATGGGGTTATAAGTAAACTAGATAATATTTCTATTATAATGCTTACAAAAATCAAGAATTAAGGAAATGATTTAATAGCTATGGTAACCTTAAAAATTGTCAATACATCTATGTTTTCATCAAATATAATTTGTTTCGATTTATTTTGATTCACTTTTTAAAATCATTAAAACTGAAAAACATCTATCAGGTCGTTAACATAATATTTCTACTTAGATTTAGGTCTATTATGGATAAAATATCCAGAGAGCTTTGAAAGAAAAGTGCTCGGTAAGATAACCGGAGGGAGCAATCTCCGATCAAAGCATTAACACTTACAATCAGTCTTATGTCACCATGTGGAAGCAAGAAGGTTAAGATGGGTGGAACGTGTAGTTATAAGCAACTACATTGCCGTTGGTGTATATAAATTTAAATATATATATAAAATTAAAACATTAAAAAAGATTTTACTCACATATTGAGAAAAAAGATCTTGATGAAGAGAACGAGCTCCTGAAAAAATAAATAAATAAAGATTTAAATTTTGAATAAGTTTATATCCTATTCTATGTTAATTTTTAAGATACGAATAAAATCTCAAAACATCCTTAGTCCTATAATATGAAATAAAATAGTTTTATCCCAACCCATCCTACCACTGTCCTCACCACTTATGCTGATGACACATGTTTATTAAACAATGATCCCTTCATTGCCTCCCAAACACTCCAATCCCATATCTTAAACATACTAAGAATTGTTTTTAGTAAGAACAAGTCGATGCTTTGTCTAAAAAGAACAAAGAATACACAAAATATTCGGACAAAGAATATATAAAGAATATATTTCCCGAAAAATAAGACATCTTTTGGTTGGTGAAGTAGATGAGTTGCTAGAGGAATCAGGATTAGTCTGGAGTGAGTGCGAAAGGCCATATATAAAAGAAGAAAATGACCTTGCGATGGCGGCTAATATATTTAGAAATTAAATTCCTTTGTCGTAAACCTATGAATTATTGTCCTTACAGAATAATTTAAATATGTTCCATTAATATCTGTAGAACAGACCACTATCTAAGACTCTATTTAAACAAGCAACTTACTTGGAATCCAAATTCATGACTAACACGACAAGAAAAGTTTCTTCGTTATTGACTACTCCAACATTTACTAGACAAACGTTTAAAGTTAGGATTGATGAACTAATTGACACTTCTATTGGGATTATTTTATTGGAATACTAGTTTCGAATGCTAAACATTCATCTTCAGTTCTCAAGAGGTCTAAGAGATAACTGAGGTCTAAATGGAGGTAGAAGAGTTTTCTCTTAGGCCTTTTGAGAACTGAAGATGAATTTTTAGCATTCGAAACTAGTATTCTAATAAAATAATCCCAATAGAAGTGGAAATTAATTCATCAATTCTAATTGTATTGATCCTTCTATACCATCATGCGTACCTCAAGTGAAACGTTTAAAGCTTCCAATAAATCCCTAAAAACGTTTTAAGCTGACAGCGATGCGATATATTTGTATATACGGAGTTGAGCTTTGGAGCCCCACTATTCTTCCATTTCTTCTCGTATCCTATCCTTATAATCAAAAATCTTTCGGAATGACCTTAATACTCCTTATTATGTTACAAATAAATGATCTCCAAACCTGATTCACGCTTGATTCCCGGTAACCCTCCGAGATGTCTGAAAAGAAGTGACCTTCTAATGTAGAACTTTTATTGAATTACTACAAATGAATTTCTTCTCAAATTATTAACAAGTCATTCATTGCCCATACTGATATATTTGAGATTATAGATTTTGAATTAACAAATAGGATATCTGCAAGATACAAAATAAGCTATCTCCTCACAGCCCCTCACGGGAGGTCGGGGAATCGGCAACTCTTCTAGAAAATATACGCTGTTGATAGTAGAGAACAAACAAACAGCTGATCAACCACCGATTCAGAAAAATATGGAGAAGAAAAATATATTTGAATGGGTCCGCCGAAAAACGTTCGAAGCGATAAACATAAAATTTTTAGTAATCAGTGAAAGAAAATCATAATCTAAAGTTTTTGTTAGTTTTGTAGGTTAGATTTTATATTCACATATTAATTTGTTATATTTTGCATGTATAATGACATAAATGAATAAGATCAATGTGCAGATTGAGAATTAATCATGCTATCTGTGGTACATACTTATACAAAATTAAAAGAAAAGATATGGATTACTGTGAATTGTGCGAAGTTAAAGATTTTGAATTAACAAATAGGATATCTGCAAAATACAAAATAAGCTATCTCCTCACAGCCCCTCACGGGAGGTCGGGGAATCGGCAACTCTTCTAGAAAATAAAGACGCAGCTGGGTCGTACACTAAGGAGAGTTATGTTAGAAGAAAACATTATATTTTAAATTACTTTCAACAATTCAGCTAGCGACAAACCAGTGGGCGTGTTGGTGTCAGACCTAGGGTGGGGACAATGCTTCAAAAAGGTCTTGTGCCTCGCCTTGCGGTTCCCGCCCTTACCACGATGTTGCCAAGTAGACGTTGACACTTCACCGATGACTTCCACCCACATCTTAGATCTATATCCTTAAGATAAGTTTAGGTCAAGTTTGCTAGTTACCATATAAGTTTTTAAATCAAGTCATTTTTTTATTTTTTTTCATTTATTGATATTTACAACTGTACAAAATAATATACCACAAGTAAATTTCTTTACAGTGAATACAATGGCATGTAAATAACTTGTGAAGAACTACTCACTAGTAGCACTTCAATAAAATCTACTCTAAAAGGTCTCTAGGCCAACTTCTTTTCAGACGTCTCGAAGGATCATCAGAGATGGAGGAGGAAGCAAGTTGGGAGACTAGTGGGTTGGAGTGGTTATGGAGCATACAATGGAAGGATATGTATCTGGTTTGGGCTGAATCAGAAACATATGGAACATTAAGATCTTTATTGATAAGTTTATTGGTCACGTAGTAAGGAGCATTGAGGATTTTTCAAAGGATTTTGGATTGTAAGGATTGGATACGAGATGAATTGGATGGGTAGGAATTGGATGGTCAACTCCCTACATCCAAATAGGTTTAATCACTGTCATGTAAATGAGTCTTTTGTAATTAATTGGGAGCTTTGAACGTATTTCCTGTCTGTAATTTTATTTGTCAACGATTTGTTTGAATACATATGCTGTTTTTATTTACCAGCAATGAAATTGATTACCAAGTTGCTAGTTACTCATCCAATTAATTTATTTCAATTATTTTCCTTTCTAATGAACATACTCTAATTATTAGGCCCCACGCTAATCTTTTGGAGAAGAAATTATATAAATTTAATTAATTAGTTACTTTAAAAAAATACTTTTTTTTATAATTGTCAGGCAATTAAGTCCTTACTGCCATCACTTTACTTAGATTAATGCTGACTCGACAGAGAGCTGGGACATAGCAATACGATTATTTTGTGTGTATATATATATATATATAAACTCGATAATTCGTTATGAGTGGGGGAGGAGGGATTACGAAATAACGAAAATGACGAATTTCAGAATTTTGCTGTTAAGGTGACGAAAAAGCATTTTAAATTGTAATTTTTTTCTGCATTTTATTGAATGTAAGAACAACCAAATGAACATTATAAACATTGGACTTCGTGACAATGACAAATAACACAAAAACCTCTTGGAACACAAACGTTTTTAAAATATGAAATTATATACATAAACGTGTATAAAATAAAAAAAACACCTGACGAATTATCGAGTGACGAAATAACGAGTTTCCACTGTAGTTGTAAATCGTAATAATTTATTTTTTTTTTTTAAAGTGATGTAAAAAAAAATAAAAATAGATGGATCTATTGTGTCAATGGGGGAGAGACCTATTAGTATTTGTAAAATATTAGATAAACCCTAGAGCGGTGTAGGGGCATACTCTATATATGTTACATTTAGTATAGATGTATTTAAAATTCAATTCGAAATTTACTTCATTTATTTTATACATCTACAGATAACATATAATTTGCTTTCATCATATATAGAAGAATTAATTAATTACCATTAATTTTGTATTTTTATACAATAAAATAAAGAGAACCTTATTCAAAAGTATGAAAGATAATTTGGGTGAGTTACAGTAGAATCCATGTTGGTCATTGCAGGCTGATGAAGTAGGTGCTTCCAGTACCCTACCAGCTATTAATCAACAAGTACACTTACGAACCCCTCACGCACACAGATCTATTTATTACTTATGCTAATTCGTCCCGTATCGACCAGCCCTTTCATCGTAACCTAAACCATTGGTTCAATTAGGAAAAGAAGGTTTTTTTTTTCAATTTAATGTTATATAAATGTGTTTATCTAATTTATAAACAGATTAATTTTAAATCTGTAAGTTCATTATTAATATATAAATCGAAACCACATGGCGAAATTGCAAATTTTTTTTATAGAAAAAAACATGTTATTAGCCATATAAATAAAGGGTCGCTGGTCCAAGCACCTTTCCAAGAAACTTAAACTTCAACATTACAACTCAGTAGTAAAGCCCTCTGTACTCTATGCCTCCGAATGCCTCTTGATGAACAGAAAGGGTCCACTCAGGAAACTAGAGCTCAAAGAACGGAAAATCTTAAGGAGAATACTAGGGCCAATACGAGAAGAGGATGGCACCTACAGGATCAGACACAATGAAGAGCTGTACCATCTCCAAGAAGACATAATCACCTCAATGAGGAAGAGACGACTGACTTTCTATGGACATTTAACCCGAATGAACACCAACAGACTCACAAACAGGATCTTCACTACGACAGGTAGAGGGAAAGCCTCCAAGAATAAATGGATCAACAAAGTGAAATCAGACCTGGACCAACTTAAAATTCCACTGGAGACCATTCAGGATCGGTCCAAATTTCGGCAGATGATTTTACAAGGAGTATTCCCAGTGCACCTTACCAGTAAAAAGAGCTCCGGTACCAACAGACCAAAGTGGACAGAGGAGAGAAGGCTTGCTCATAGCCAGAAAATGAAAGCTTTCTGGGCTAAGAAGAAACAGCAGATCCATATAAGGAGTCGAAACGAGCCCCGTCCTAAGTAGGCCAAAACGAAAAGAAGAAGAAAGGGTCGCTGGTTAAATCGATCAATGTTACGATATTTAAAAATTGCTAAAAACGTATACATGGATTTCGTTCAGTAATCGCCTTAGCCTATCTGGTATGATTACCCGAATAGTTTTATTCAAAATTTTATAGATAAATGTATTATATTGAACTAAATATAACTTCAGATTTAACTATAAGTAATTTATTAAATTTAGAGTAGGTGGTAAGTAATAATATCCTTATAACCCTAATTGATTTTTCTTTCTCATTTTATTGAAATTTACAACTGTACAATATATACATCTAGTAAATAGGTTGATTATGATTACAACAACATGCCTAAACTTGAAAAGGACTACTCATCAGTAGCACTTCAATATAAATCTACACTAGAAGGTCTCTAGGCCATCTTCTTTTCAGACGCCTCAGAGGATTATCGGGAATGAAGTGGGAAGCAAGTTGAGAGACTAGTGGATTTGGATGGTTATGAAGCTTACTATGAAAGGATAGGTATCTGGTCTGGGCTAAATCAGCAACAAATGGGACATTAAGATCTTTATGGATAAGTTTGTTTTTAACAAAGTAGGGAGCATTAAGGATTTTTCGAAGGATTTTGGATTGTAAGGATTGGATACGGGAAGGATTAGAAGGTTTAGTTGAGCCCCAAAGCTCAACTCCATATGTCCAAATAGGTTTGATAACTGTCATGTAAATGAGTCTTTTGTAGTAAATCGGAAGGTTTGAACGTTTGTCTAATAAATGTTGTAGAAGTCGAAAACGACGAGCGGTTTCCTGTCGTTTTAGTCTTGTATGTGGATTCCAAGTCAGACGTTTGTCTAGTTGGAGTCCTAGATAGCGGATCTGTTCAACAGGGATCAGTGGGATATTATGAAAGGATACAGTTGGACAGGAAGTCGTAGGTTTACGGCGAAGGGTAAAGGTTATTTGATGGGATTTGCTTGGATTTATTTTAATTCTCCAATTCTGACACCATTCTTGAAGGTTGATGAGATGAAATTGGAGTGTTTGTGAGGCATTGAAGGTATCATTATTTACTGATAACACACATGTGTCATCGGAATACGTGGTGAGGACGGTGCAAGGATGGATCAGGATATCTGCTGTATACACCGTGTAGAGGATGGGACCTAGGATACTACCTTGAGAAACACCGGCAGTTTGGACAAAGAGGGAAGAATAGGAAAAGTTATGGTTAACTTTGAACTGTCTGTCACTGAGATAGGAACGGATAATAAGGAAGTATGTAGGAGGAAGAAATTTACGGAGTTTGTAAAGCAGTCCCTGGTGCCAGACTCGGTCAAAAGCTTGTACTACGTCGAGAAAGGCTCCAGTGCAGTACATTCCGCGCTCCAATGCAGACGAGACAACGTCCACCACACGATGGCATTGCTGGATAGTGGAGTGTGACGTTCGGAAACCAAACTGGTGGTCTGGGATAATATGATTGGAATCTAGGATGGAATACAAGCGTTTCAGAATGAGTTTTTCCAGGATTTTGCCCATAATGGGCAAGAGTGATATTGGACGATATGTAGATGGGAGTTCAAGCGGCTTTTTGGGTTTAGGAATCATCTTCACTCCTAATTGATTTAAATACAGAAAAATGCAAATTGTTCTGAACTCAACAATGTTATTTCACTATAAATGTTAATTATTTATAATTTAGCTAAAATTCCTGAATTCCCCCCCCCCCAAAAATATGTAAAAAATCATAAATATATGTGACTTGATACTTCTTTTAAGCATAATTAAAGATTAAATGATGAATAAAATAATGTAAAATTACAAATAAAACAATAATGTTATTTATTTTTATTATTTCCATTTTTGTTTTTATTTGTTTTTTTTCTAGTGTTTATAGATAATGAAATGGCCTGAAATTTACTTTTCTATATAGACATATCCATAAAAAAAAAAAAATCAATTTCAATTTTTGCTGGGGGTTTATACTTCTATGGTGTGACTTTTTTTCATCCTGGAAAATATAACATTTTGACACGCTCCAGCCCTGTTGGAGTTACTCGGATCGAACATTTCAATGTATTTCCGTTACTTTCCTTATCAGAAATTGATTGGAAAATATTATTAGTTTACCATCTGTCACTAGGACTTACAATTTGGAGCTATATTGGTTTGAATGAAAGAAGTCACTTTTTGACACATTCTAACACAGTTTATATTGCTAGAATCGAACTCTTCCTTTAGTTTCCTGATAAATATATTTGTCACTAGGACCTACCGTTTAAGAACTATATTTGTTTGAATGAATAAATTATTGTTCGAAACCCCTATTTTCTCTAACCTTTTTTTAATTTCAAGTAATCATTAATTTTTTATTTAATTTCATTTTTATTTTAACCCACTATTGATAGACATATTCATGATCTGTTGTTTTTCTAAGCCGGGGGAAAATATATTTTTTTAATATAGACAACTATGATCCGTTTACAGATTTTAATATTTTATTTAATAACATATTTAACAGTTGAAAAATATTTATGAATTTACTAGTTACAATCTGTTTCCACGTTTATCATTTCCATTTAATATAGTTTAAAATTAATTAATAATCATCATAAATGCCCTTCAAATGAATTTATAATTTTTTTTTTTTTTTTACGACTGAAGCTGCTCATTCTCCATTTCATGTATAGTAACTATATTTTTCCTTCACAAGGGACACATCTGTATAAAGATGTCTCTAAGTATAAATGCGCTGAGCCTATTCGGACACAAGGATGGTTCAGTATAATCCACCGAACCTCAGAACAATGGCGAACAATGGAGAAAACATTAATACCGCTTGTTCTTGGGTAAAAGGAAAGGGGGAAGTATTGTTAAAAGCCATCGGAGTCGTATAAATGGAGGACGCAGAGCATTGTTTTTGAAAGTAGTCGGCAGTGATCCTTAGTTGTCTTCATATTACTCAGAAAATTATACTTTGCACATCTACCATTTGTCGTTAGAACCTACTGTTTAGAATCTACAATGGTTTGCATGAAAAAAGTCAAGTTTTGCCTACATTTTTTTTTTTTTTTTTTTTTTTTTTGCATTGGGGCTATTTTTTCACGCTCTAGATCTGCTGGTGTAGCTCGGATTGAAAGTTTATAACGGCAGTTTCCTTATCAGAAATTTAATGAAAAATAGTTTTTGTTATACAGTGGAGCCTGGTATATATATGTATTTATATATCGAACCTCGGTATAGTGAATTCCTTGATAAATCGAAGTTTTTCTATTCCCCTTAAACCTGCATACCATTCATATGTTATTTTTACCTCTACATGTCAAAGGATTAGTTAAGAAGACCTTGATATATCGAATTTTCGAAGATTCCTTAGCTTACACCGCACATCTACAAAACGAAGTTCTTATCGGAAAATCTCTATAAATCGATGTCGATTTGTAAAATAAGTAGAGTTTAGAGTTTAGACTGATCAAAGATTCTACGAAGAATTACTGTAACTCCCATCCTGACATTTGTTTCCAGTTTGTTTCAGTTTCTGATAAAATAATTATGCGATACGTTTCAATTATGTTGTTCCACAATATTTTTTTTATTCTCAAAAATTGTAATGCGTAAAACCCTTTCGTATGAAGAAAAATTAAAAATTATTCTAGCCGTAAGTGCCGGGGTTGACAGAAAGTACAATATTGAAAAAAAAGTAACCTTTTGCCTTCATTTTTTATGTGTTGGATCTTTTTTGACACACTCTAGATATGTTGGTGTTGCACGGATCGAAAGTTTCGACATTTTCCACATCAGAACCAGTTGATATAAAATCAGCAGATTATAGATTGACATATCCATGATCTACGTTTCAGTCAGGAAAAAATT
The DNA here is from genome assembly GCA_003667255.2 of Euschistus heros. NCBI lineage: Eukaryota > Metazoa > Arthropoda > Insecta > Hemiptera > Pentatomidae > Euschistus > Euschistus heros. Next base: position 484,168 of record RCWM02000359.1, read on the forward strand.
GTTATTTTTAAAAATTATTTTCCTGAATAAAAAAAAAACTTTTTGTGTTATAAAACATGAATCTATCTTTAAATCTGTTTTTAGATAAGGATGTTCAATGTAAATAAGTTATGGAGATGAAAGGGCAAAAAGGATCTTTAATAAATTTAAATAGCTTGAAGCAGTTTTAATCCACCATAAAGTATAAATCTATGTTCACTTTCAATCTAATAGATAAGTGAAGTAATATGTAAAGGTGAAGTAGAAGAACTTCCTAACTGAAAGGAACTGGTTTAAGTTTCCAGCCCATTTTAACGGTCCAGCGATCGGGAAGCTGTTTAAAAAGTTCTTCTCAACTTCTCCGTCGGACTTCTAATAAAACTAGTGGCGGCCGGAAGGGAAGTAATGGTATTAGCTCCAAGGTGAGCCGAATCTACAGCCCCTTCCTTACCCTTCTCTTTTACCAATTAACATGGATCCATATCTCTGACTAAAACTCATCGTTTACTGGCATATGGCTGGATGAGTCAGATGAGTCACTTGCATGAAAAGAAAATATATATAAAACAGATATTGACGTATACCGGCGAACCCCACTAATCCGCCTCCTGCTAGTCCAAACTCTCCCGTGAAATCCGGGTGGATGAACAATATTTTAGAAGAGTCCCTTATAATCCAGTAAAATTTTACACTACGGTAAGCAAAAAGTCGTGCAGTCATGATTAATTTATATGTGGGTCTTATGTGTTAAACTGCAAGCATTGGACCTTGAAGCACCGCCTCTTGCTAATCGGTGCGTCAAAACCTTCGACCGTTTCTACACTTCACCAAAATACCTACCTGCTTGGTTATTTTCAAAGGAAAAATTTTTATATTCAAAACTTAACTGACCTAAATTTTCTACAGTTTGAGCAGAAAATAAGCTCTGTGGCTTAAACGAGGACTTGAATACAAGCTTTTTTTTTTTACAGTTTTATTCTATACGTCATCAAAAACGACGTTTGGGGTAACTTCCTTATGAAAGAATTTAAAGGTATTTTAGTTTGCTACAATGCTAACACTATAAACTAAGACCAATGCTTCTATAAATAAATAGCTAAACATTTCTATGCAAACTCTTAAGGTGGGGTTCCGCATGGAGCAGCCTAACGCTGCGGCTGGAAGTTCATCAGTTCGTTTTCTGGCTTCATCGGAGTATATTGAGAAGAAAACTGGTGTTGTGATTGTTGATGGAGGAAAAGGAGTTCCATGTTATGAACAGATCAATTAACTCTATGTTTTTCCGAAAAAGAAAAGAAGGTTTTCTCTCTACATTGATTGAGCTGCACCTCCAGAACGACGAGGAGGAATTCAGGAAGTTTTTCCGGCTGAACTTCATTCAATTAGATTTTATAATTTCTCTATATTTCTATTTCTCTAAGGAGGCTATTATGAAAACTAACAAACTGGCAGACCTGAAATCTAGGAAATTGTGGGATGACCAGAAAACAAACCAATACTTGGAAGTCTCCATTGCTGTGAATCCCACGTTTTCCGTTTGTATTCACAATATATAGAAGGACAATTTAGAAAACTCGCTGGAACCACAATTTTATTGTATTTTAGATGATGTATAAAGTTCCAGTTTTTTTATTACTGTTTTGTCGAAGGAACATTTTAATTAGAACCCTGTTTTCGTTAAATAATTTTCATCATGTATGATATAGTACTCGTATTACTATGTAAAAGATATTAATATAAAAATAAATTGTGGTATTTCAACCTGAGATTGTATAAAATTATTTATAAATATTTATTTAATATACCAACACCTGATAACTGTGTTCTGTAATGTATTTTTAAGAATTGTTCTTCAAAAATACCAAATATGCATATACATATACAGTTTAAAATGGTTCTAGAAACTTTGGTGATGTGGGTTTTCATACCAAAGGAGGAGCACCGTCTGGACTGGTCCCTCCCTAGAGCAGTCCAAACGCAGCAGCTCAGCTTCTCAATTTATTTTTTTGTAAATATTAATATATCAGTCTCTATATAATTACAACGTACTATTAACTAGGAAAAACATGTTTCACCCTACTCCTCGTTCTCTTAGGGGTCGGATTAGTGAAGTTCTTCTGTATTTATGGTCATTGATTTTTCTAAAATCTAATAAGCAATGAATCCATCAGGACAAATCTTAAAATCAATAAATACCATAGATCTCTTCTTTTGTAACTTATCTCCTTGACTTAGTATCAAAATTTTGTTGGCCTAAACGTTAGCAAATAAATATGTTTGTTCTTATCAAACATTTTTTTTTTTTTTCGACTGATACCCAACTGCATCCTGCAAATAAACACTACAGTAGTAACTAAAGGGAGGCCCAAGACAAGAAGGATCCAAGATAGATGCTAAAGAACTACAAGCAGCGGACTAGGAGCAGTAGATAGGCAGAGGTAAAGTAGGGGGGGGGTATAGTCAGGTAATACACTTAATCTTTAAGAGCTTAACCATTGGACCGAATTAAGTAAAAATATTTATAATTCAAGACGCGTCAGGAAAATCCAACGTCCAAGAAACAGGAAGGAAAAAATTATAAATAAATTTAATGGTAAGTGTAACCAAAATACTATAAATTAATTTTGAGCATATCTGAAAAAAAAATGAATAATATAACAAAGATTGAAATTTGTTTAATTTCAAGTGGGTAGAACGATTGATTCATAGATTACTAAAAATTTAACTTAAGAATGTTTGTATTTTAATATGGTTTGACTTATGTCTGTTATGCTTGGAAATCTAAAAAGGAAAATAAAAAGGATATGGGTGAGAGATATACTCTCAGTTACCTGCAGGAGAAATGTCAGGACAAAATAGGGGATGAAGTAGCACTTCATAAAATTATATTTTTTATTTATTTACAGTCCGCACTTAAGTATGAGGTTGGGTTTTATATTACTATAGGTTAGGTCGTACGCTGTTTAAAAGTTGGTGCTGTTGATTGATCAAATTTCGATTCGGTTAATTGCTTGGCAGTGTGATGAATTGATAGTTCTCCCCATGACCCTGAAAGTTGGAGTGAATTGTTTCATTCAACCAATATATCTCCTGAACAGTAAGTCCTAGCGTCAAATTTTATTAATATTATATATTTATTATATATTATATTATAGGTTATAAAAAAATAAATATAACAAAAAATATTCTTCATTAAAATTCATTTAAGAGAACCGTCAGCAAATTTTTGATCGGAGCAACACCAACAGAGATTTTTTTTCATTCAAACGTATATAGCACCTAAACGGTAGGTCCTAGTGACAAATGTATATATATATATATATATATATATATATAGTTATGTAAACCTCAATAGGATTAGCAATATAAATAAAATATATGACATCCCCTCTCCCAAAAACCATATAAAAGGCCACCCCCACCTGACCTCATCAGACATTCTATACGTGGCCGTTGATGCGTGCGGTCATACTATGATCGAAGTATTGTAATAGGCTATAAATTGTGCTTTTTCTTGTATCAATGTATGTCACTCAATAAAGCTTCTTTTTAAAAACTCCAAACCACGATCCTTTTATTTAGCTGGCGCCTGAACGGAGGGACTTTTGGAACAGTAAACGTAACTTCGCGGCAGTTCTATCTTATTTCAGGGACAGAACAGCGAGACCTCTTTCCACTGGCATGAGAAGATTGGGAGCTGAGTATTAGCAGAATACATCAGCAGATCTTCAAGTCTTTGGGAGCGCTTTGGTATTCCAATACCTTGACCAAAAGGACCTACAACCTCTTGCTAAAGAATCGACTGGAAGGAGCTAAAGGAAGCGGCATCGAGAAGACGTCGAAGACATCGTTGTATCAAGAAACAAGCCTAATTAATTAATTTTATTTTTATTTTTAAGTAATTTTGTAATTTAAATATAATTAGTAATAAGCATTATAATTTAAAATATTAATTTAGCATTTATCTTTATGAATGGGTTGGAAGAAAAATTGAGTAATTTAAAAATAACAGGTTCAACGTTAATTGATAAAAATAGAAATATGGCTCTAGAAATTAAAAATCACGACCTAGCACTAATCCCGGAATATGACGGAAATCCGTTACAATTGGTAGATTTTATTAGGAAAAGCGAATTTTTGTATAACTTTTATTGTAAAGAGGATAACACTCATAAAAATAGCAATCAAGCTAAATTAGTTTTAACTATTCTAAATAAATTAACAGGAAAAGCTAAAGCCGCCGTTTATGATAAAGAATTTAGTACCGTCAAAGAAATAATAAAATTCCTAAAAAGAAAATATCAGGACACGAGAACTCGGGAACAACTAATTTCGGAAATTCTAAATACGCGTACTTACTATAACGAACGTCTTAGAACGACTGGACCAGAAATGATGTGACTTATACGCACGTATTTACTCTGACAATGAAATACTTGACAAACAAGACGAAATACAGATACGACAAACAAATTTCTCATCACGCGGTTCATAGTCTACACCCGGCATTAACAGATTTTATCTATCATATTAAATTCGACAGCTTAGAAGACCTAGAAGAAATATTAAGAAATAGTGCGGCTCACAGACTTTACGGAGACAAAAAATAATATAAAAATAAAAAAGCGCAAAATAATTATAAAAAGAAAAATTTTGAGACTAATTATAAAAATAAGAAATACAGACCGAATTTTACCGAACAACCACCACGACTATCAAAATAACCAACCCCATCAATATCATCGCGAGCAATATACGTCTCATAATAATCCTCAACACTATCGAACGCAACAGTATCAGCATGAACTAGGTCCAACCTTTAATACCTTTAATAATAATAATCAGCATAACTTCCGGCCACAACAGCGAACTATCGAATATCAAACACCAATTTATAATCAACAATGGGACCCTCAGTCACAGTATAAATTTTTCAATAAACCGCCCTCTAGAAATTTTAGACAAATCATCAACAACCCCAAGTAGATTCGAACACAGTTTCGATGAGAACGGTTTCTAATAGAGTGCACGCGATAGAGGAGGAAAAAGATAAACAAATAAAACTATTACCAGAAAGAATTAAATTACTAGAACAGAAACAGAACCATTTTTTAAGATCAGGCCCAAGCACGAGCAAACCTCCGGACTTAGACCAGATATAAACAATCAGTTAAATTTTAATAATAAACAAATCGCCGAAAAAGAACCTAAAAAAACTACGCGTAATGTAGAGTTACATGATTTAAATTTAAATAATGATTTACCCAATCTAATCGACAAATTAGGAAAGAAATGGTTGATTGATACGGGTGCCACAAAAAATTATATACACCCCGATCACATTCCATGTTATTCGAAAATAATTAGACTTCGCGATAAACAGGAAGAGCGGAAGTCACATAGAGTGATAATCAACCTAAAGCCCCTGATAGGAATCAATCAAAAAGTTAAATTCCTAATCTTTCCGTTTAGTAATAGATTCCAGTTTTTATCAGGGTATGAAACCATGAAAAAATTAAAATTGATAATTGAATTAGAAAAAAATGAATTAAAATATAATAAAATAATATTTAAGTTAGAAAACGATTTATTTTACATCGACGATAAAAATGAAATAAAAAACTTAATTCGACATGAGCATATAAAACCGGAAATAAAAGAAGAACTAATTGAAATTATAAGCCAACATGGCGAAGTAATAAAAAGAGGTGATGAGAATTTAAAAACCAACGGACTTAATTAAACATAAAATAATAACGACGAATGAAAATCCAATATATACGCGAAATTACCGTTACCCGGAACAATTTAAAAAACAAATAAACGACGAAGTTCAAAAATTATTGAAAAATAAAAAAATAAGACCTAGCAAATTGCCGTACAATTCCCCCCACTTTGGATCGTACCAAAAAAATCAGACCCTTCGGGACAAATGAAAATAAGAATGGTCATTGACTCAGTGTCAAAGGATTTAAACCTTGTTAAAATTGCACTGATTAGGTGTTTGAAGATTAAGTAAAGGCATAATTCGACATCCAGTTTAACAGAGACTTAAAACACTGACCGAGTTCCGAGGTCTCCGATGGAACAAATATCTTAGTGTAAATAGGTTAGATCCTATACAATTCAATAAATAAAAGGTTTTAACCTTAAACATTTCTTAATACCTTTTAATAATGTAAGGCATTTTTGTAAATAGTTTAAGCTTATTGTTTGTTTTAAAAAGAAGCTTTATTGAGAATTACATAAATTGATCAAGAAAAAGCACAATTTATAGCCTATTACAATACTTCGATCATAGTATGACCGCACGCATCAACGGTCACGTACAGAATGTCTAATGAGGCCAGGTGGGGGTGGCCTTTTATATGGTTTTTCGGGAGAGGGGATATCATACATTGTTTATTATATCCTTAATACTTTTGAGGTGTACATAACTATATATATATTAAAAAATATTTTCTGTTAGACTTCTGATTAGAAAAATTTTCGATCCAAGCTTTCTCAGCAGAGCTAGAGCGTGTACAAAATGTTAAATTTTTGAATGTGAAAAAAAAAAAGTTTCAGTTTTAAATTAATTAAAAAACCCGGATGGACAGAGACTTAAAACACTGTAAAGGCTAAAGGCTCATACATTATATTTTTACACAAAATATAAAAAAGCAAAGAATCGAAATTTTGTTTTTGTAATAATAGAATTTATTTCTTCTGGTTTGATTTTAATTTCTAACCATAAAAGTTAATAACTGTGTGGCAAACCTCGTTTTTGCTGTACATTTATACTGTGCATTTAAATTATTATTATATTAAACTTTACTATTGTAAACCTTCTTAGAACTATGAAAACGTTGTTTAATATTGCTGCAAATGGGTTAAATAGATCATCACAAATTCTGTTGTAGTAATATCTGCTAGCCAGATATTATTCTATTTTTAAATTTCACTGGGATTTTAAATTCGCAATACATATTTATTGGCTTTTTTGATAACAGTTTAATGAATTTAGGTAAATTTTATTATCAATTTATAGATTTATATAACACCGTATCCCCGTAACCTCACTCAAATGGCGCTCGCCACCTATCGGCAAAATTTCAAACTACACCGCGCACCTCATATTTATTGCGATTTTAAAAATAATCTAATTGAAAATAAGTAAATTTTATTATAGCTAAACCTTCCTTGAACTATAACTATGATGTAATTAAAATTTGTTAAGATTGGTTTAGTAGTTTTCGAGGTTAGTGATCACAAACAAAAAATGGCTTGTCCTATTATATAATAGTATAAATGATTAAAGAGTTACTAGTGTGGATTGTAGCTGAGCTCATTCCTTGTTATTTTTTATTAACTTTACTAACTATTCAAAGCCATTCCTAAGCTCTGACGATGTTCATTTAGTACAAAGCCCCGGTGACTGGAAGCCATACAGATATGCATATAAGTTGCCGGTTGCCGACTAATCTAACTAGCGGAATATCTAATATATATTCAAGGGTTAACATAATAAGGACACAATCTACATAGATTTATACCGGGGCTGTTTGGGCGGATGAGATATGTTAATGGGGAGTCGTGTTGTGGCCAACGAACAGGACTAACTCAATTAAAAACCGCAAAAGCCGTTACTGGTCTGGATGAATGACCGTACCTGCTCACAATACCTCCGCCACGTTGGCTCTAAATAGCACAAACACACCAACTACATTCATTCATGAAATAATATAGTATTCTCTTTATTATTACTGAAATTTCCTATATAAATTGTTTTCATTTTATATGGTGGATGTCGCTTAATATGCCAGTGGAGTTAACATGGATACAGCAGTAAAGTTGACCAAGTATTTCTTGGTGAAACTTCAGTAGAATAGAATAGAATAATTTTATTGCTAAGCTTCTTATTTTACAATAGAGAATTTTTATAAAGTATTTCACAATAGTACAATAATACATTAATAAGGACATTTCTTTAATATATGATTTTTTTAAAGTAAAAAAATATAAGGAAAAAAATGTATTCTATAAATAAATAATTATACAAATTGTAAAAATAAGGATTGCACACAGCTTTTATCTTACAGGACTTCGTTGCATCTTCAAAGATACTGCGAGGCTTTAAAACCCGAAAACTTGAAAAAACTGTTTACCGTACTCAAAGAAAACAACTTGTATCGACTAATCTAGAAGTCTAATGACAAATGTTATGTAATGGTGCCTCTAGCCCGAGTTGTTGTACACAGCACCTAAAACAGTAATCAAATAAATAAATAAAAATAAAAAGTACAACCATTTGTTAACAATTCGCCATCCTTAAATCTCTAGAATACCTTCAAAATATGAGGACAAAAGATAAAACTATTACAATACCAACGGACAGTCAATGTACTCTATACATGATAAAAAACAGACACTGTTACAATCCCATCATCAAGACAGGTCCAAATCCCAGTTAGCACTCCTAGTTACAATTCTTCATCTCAGCTCCCTGAATCAAATCTTGTTCCAAACCCAGCAGACATTAATAACATCCTATCCTCCTTCTTATCCGAGCTAAAAGAAACGATTGCACCGCTCATTTCACTTCTTACCAGAGTCCTTTCCCAAGTCCCATTCAATATTCCACAATGAGCCCAAAGCCACTGACTATCATTTTGTGGAACGCGAATGGACTACATAACCACCGAGACGAACTTGATATGTTTCTCCATGAAAACAACATTGATATTGCTTTACTTACGGAGACCCACTTCACTAACCGATCACATTTCCACATACGTGACTACATCACTTATCGATCAGACCATCCAGACAACACAGCACATGCAGGTTCTTGTATCCTTATCCATAAATCTTTACCCCATTCCTTTATTCCTTCCACTCCAACTGCAGAAATCCAATCAACCTCGGTTATCATATCAATAAGTCCTTACAATTTAACTCTCTCAGCTGTATATAGCCCTCCAAATATTCCTCTTTCCTATAATCATCTTGAATCCTTATTCCGATCCCTTGGACCTCGCTTCATTGCAGGAGGAGACTACAACGCTAAACACCAACGGTGGGGTTGTCGATCATCCAACTCCCGTGGCAGCATCCTATCCCGAGTCTCTACAACCAATAGCTATTCCATCATTCCACCTATGAACCCCACCTATTGAAAAAATCAGATCATTTCTAAGACATCTACAAACTGACGGTAACAATCAAATTTCATTCAAGTGGGCAAAAGGGCATTCCGGCATAGCTGAAAACGAATTGGCTGACAAAGCTGCAAAAGTGGCTTCAAAGGATCCTATCATATTCCTTGATATCTCCAGCAATGTCAAAGAATGTACTGCACGGGACACGGACTGCTTTACAAACTCCGTAAATTCCTACCTCCTACATACTTCCTTATCATCCGTTCAAAACAGGTGTTCCTTAAAACACAAGCAGTAGACCAGTGGCAGACACGTTGGAATACAACACACAATCAAATTTCATTCAAGTGAGCAAAAGGGCATTCCGGCATAGCTGAAAACGAATTGGCTGACAAAGCTGCAAAAGTGGCTTCAAAGGATCCTATCATATTCCTTGATATCTAAAGAACACTTAAAACACAAGCAGTAGACCTGTGGCAGACACGTTAGAATACAACACACAAGGGAAATGTTAGGGCACCGTAAGGGTAACAGAAGTTGCACCCTTGAACAGCTTTTTTTTCCCTTGCGTACCAACTCTGGAACGCTGGTTCTGAAAGTTAAAGGCTCACTAGACCAATAATTAGTCAAAAAAAAAAAAAATATTGAATGCCTTTTTTTTTCCCCCCCTTTTGAAGCATTATTTATTAATAGACATTAGTAATATAATTCATTCAATTTCTCTCATATATCACGCTCAATTCCATTTACATTTGTGTTTATATATTAAAAAAAAAAAAAAAAAATATATATATATATATATATATATATATATATATATATATATATATATATATATATATATATATATCTGCCGTAATTTTCAAAAAAGAAAAATAATAAAACAAACAGAACTTTGATTTAACAAAATAAAAAATTCAACCAAAAAAAAAAAATCAACTGCTAATATATATACATATTTGAAACTAATATTTATCTTTACGACAAAATTACAAAATATAAATAAGTCTAAACCTTTATACTGAAGCAAACATATTAAAAAAAAAAATAAACTATATATACATATATTTCTTGCACAATTCCATTATAAATACCCTGTGAAAAATGTCATCCTTCCGGTCCTGTTAATTACTAAATTTGATTATTTTCGTCTTGGCCGGCCATACGAACTGCTTGACGATGGTCGTGGTCCAGGAGTCCCAGATGAAAAAAAATAAAGTCCTGAGTTGAGATAAAAAAACAATATAGGATCTATACGGCCTCCCAATTGCCGATAACCGAAAGTTTGGATATATCTTTCGGAAACTTAATCGTAATAATTACGATTAATGATAAAAGGGAAAAATGTTCTGGCGAGCCACACAATTAACAAAAAAACATCGTCCGTGTTACATGACGCTCACTGGTCAACAACTGGCCACCTACTGAGCCTTAATACTACGTCCTAATACATGATTGTATCAAATGAAAACAAATAGCTGTTATAAACATTTAATATAAAATATAACAATATTTTGTTATTAACATTTTTAAATAGATTATTTTTTAATATGAAATTGAGAAAGAAAGTTTTAAAATAATTTAATTTAAACAAATTATCAGAAATTGTTTTAAATATAACATGAACGGCTGAAACAGGAAGAAATCTACATTACTTCATTCCAGACTTACGGACCTACATTAAATCAAACTCATGGACTAACTTTTACATTACACAAGGAATTACAGGACATGCGGCAGTAAATAGTTATTTATATCGATTTAAAATAAGAGATTTTTTCCTATGTCCTTGTGATTTCACTCAAGAACAAAATATACACCACCTCATATATGAATGCAAACAACTCACTGACTACAGAACTACTCTACAGACAAACACAGTACAGAAACTAGGACATTGGCCGGCGATGGTCAAAGTTTGATGAACAATTTATTTGAAAATTTCAAAATATTTCTTAAAAATTCAATCATTAAAATAGAAGATATAAATATTAAATATCTATAAAGCACTAAATATTGATAAACTTTTCTCTACATAACTTTGTTGCTTGATTTTATTGAATTTTGAATCATTTATGTTATATAACTTCTTGTTCTTTATTTTATTTCATTTTTCTTGTTTATTTTTTATATGAACCTTTCAACATATGTAAAATTAAAATCAATTTTAAAATAATAATTAAATGTACATTGTATACTTTGTACAAGTATGTTGTGTACAAAAAAAAAATAAAATCCCTTCCAACAGGGTTACTGCTGGAAGGAAAACACTAAAAAAACAAAAAAAAAAATTTGTTTAATTTTTTTGAAATTCAATGATGTATGATATGACAGTAAGATAATTCTGACATTATCTAATCTTGTTTTTATAAAACTACTTTACTCTTAATGGCCATGCTTTAGTGTAATTTGGTTCATTCAACTTTCTGTTGTTAATGAAAATCTCATATTAATATTAATATATAAATAATGTTAGTTGGATATCTCAAAAAACCTTGTACTAGTATCAATATTATGTAAAAAATGATGGATGCGAGATCGGGTCGATTCGCGCCAGGAGCAGAACTTTCAGTGATGAACGGCCACAGACTCCGTCGGTTCCGGCCCATATCCGGCTCATTAAATCCGATCGAAGGTGAATTAAATTTATTTCTCGAATGGGCTGGAACAGATATCGGTGTAGGGCTGGCACATTGATTTATCGCAGGGTCGTGTACTGTTCCTCAAAATTAGATTAGCCTCACTCTCATCAAAATAAAATAGTTCAATCCAATAATCAGGTGGAGCCACGAAAAATTATAAACATCGAAAAATTATAAAAACTAGTAAAAAAAAAAAGTAATTAAAATAGAAATCAAATATAAAATAAAATAAAAATTACAAAAACTGTAACACTGCAACCCGTAAAGATTAATAGGCGATTGCTGTTCCAAGTTATGCAATCAGTTCATGTGGTCTTCATTCGAGTTCAACAATCAGGTTTTTTTTTTTTTTTTTTTTTTTTTTTTTTTTTTTTTTTTTTTTTTTTTTTTTTTTTTTTTTTTTTTTTTTTTTTTTTTTTTTTTTTTTTCCAACTTACTGGAATACCGGATACTATCTTTATAGCTGGAAAATAGGCTATCGTCACCAAAGCGAATCTATTACATGGTAAGGAAGTAATACTTCGAGACCAACCGTTATACAAGGAGGTGATGTGGTCAGCAATCACACTCAACCACCAGGTATTCCTTCTATTAAGTGTTTCCAGACCTTAAAGTAGATCTATGGCTGAAGAAACTGATATAAATTTTCTTCCTTTAACCAGGCTCGATCAAGGGCCCCATGGCCGAGGATTTGAGAGCCTTACAAACTGGGATACCCCCTCCCCCCACATTTTACCTAGAGCTTGCTGAAAACTTAAGATGTTCAAACTAATGTAAAATAATTTTAGAAACAGTAGCCTCATGATACCAATATATGTTTCATTACAATAATTAATGTTTTAACGTTATTATGAATAAAAAGAAGTAATGCAGTTATATGTTGCTATATTTTCCTTCATTTATATGTTATTTTTTTGTGCGTGTTAGTTATTCTTATTATTTTTTTATTGTTGATTATTTCTGTATTTTTTTCTACTTAAAGTTAATTTGTAAGGTACCAGTGTATTCAAGTATTATAGCATACCAAGTATAAATTGTGGTTTTTCAATATCATTAAATACTTGAACAGTTTGGAAAATCGTCCGAATTAATCAAAACTATTTAATGAACTTTATAGTAAAATTAAAAAATGCGATAAATGTGATAAACAGAACAAACAGTTGATAAATAAAGAAGTAACGTAGTAAAAAATAAATTATGAAACAATTAAAAACTTTCTCGGAGTTCAAGCTCAGCTTAAATTTCTCTTTTCTTCTGCTTCTTAAACTTAATATTTTCAAGAGAATGCCAGTTAGTTGTCTTGTTGCGAGTTATACTTCTCATAAACTGTAATGTTTCATTAATAAAATAGTAAAAATATTATTTTAATTAAAGTTTGCAAACAATAATGAATCGATTATATGTTAAACAATACCGCGGCTGTTTGTATGGGGTTTTAAGTAGGAAAATAAACGAACCTAATAAAATAAACGAATGATAAAATCAAAAACCAGACTTACGTTTTCAGAATAATGGTTTCAAGATATCTATAACGAATGAAATCTGATGCGCTCATAAAACGAGTCGTATAAATATGGTACCTGTTATATCGTTTTTTTGGTTTTGGAGAATTAGAATAAATCTAAACATTCTAACCAAATCACCTACCCTTCGTCACAAACCAACGGCTATTTCTACTATGGAATTTATTATTAATAATTTCAATGCTCCTTTTTAAGCAGTTCTGGATTACTGGACTCTAATCAGTCGAACGTTATACCTGGAATTTCATGAGATATTGAAAATACAAGAAACTGCACTCTGTTCTCTACTACCTAAACATCTACTAGGCAAATGAAACTGCTATTGGATAACAAGTATTGTTACTAATAAGTTGATTCAAAATATCGGTTGTTGGTTCTCGAAGAGAAAAAAATAGCATCGAGCATCGATTATCGAAATCGATTTCTAATCACCGATCCAAACTCATAGCTTCGTGATATCCAATTATGTAGGTGTTATTATACAAGAATTAATATTATGAAAACGTTGCCAATATTTTTCCATCCAAAATATCCGATAAAATTAATGTAATAACTGCTTGCTAAATAATAAAACATGAATGATCTTTAAGCATTAAGCATTCATGCTACAAAAAAAACATGAAAATAAAGAAGATATCAGTCGGAAAATAAGGAATTAGAATTACAATTTAAAAATGGCAGAATCATTAAATAATTAAAAAAAAAAATTGCGAAATAAATTCAGCTAGTTTTCACACCGTTAAATTCACAAGGGAACGTTTTGACCTGTAGCTCATAGATTTGAACGCCGATTTTTGTTTGGGTAATATGCTAGAGTTATAGCCGCCAATGAGCATTGGGAGCCGAGAAAAAAATCTAAAACTGAAAATAACGTTTTATTTTTTTTTCTCAGCTCTCAGTAAAGATAGAGAAATGAATTTTCCAATTAAAGTTGTAGTTTTGCATGTTTTTTAAAAATAAAAATACTTTCATTGTGCTCAAAACACGACCTGGCTTCAGGGTGCTCAAAACCCCCCCAAAAATGACAAACTTCCAATGAAATTCGCTGTAAAGCAGCGGGAAATTTTTTCCCATGGAAAACTGACCTAAAATCTCGATTTAACTCACCGAAAAACCCTTCAATGTAAATCATTGAATGATTTACATTGAAAGGTTTTTTGGTGAGTTAAATCGAGATTTTAGAGATTTTAAACAATTTTTATAAAAATAAAAATTGTTTACCTATTTCGAGGACGCATTTTTGCTGTGTTCAACCTATAAAAATAGTAATGGTATCACAAGAATCAACATTTATTTTGCTTTCTATTTATGTATATATATATATATATATATATATATATATATATATATATATATAATGTTACTCTAGATTTTAGTTGTTAAAAACTAGTTTGAGGTAACTTTAACTTGAGACATCTCAATAAATTAAATTCCTGTGACCTCCGCATTTGGACTAAACTATGCAGTTTTACGACTTATGGAAAAATTTGGTTTCAATCAGAGACGAAATCTGTGAGATAGCACAAATTATTTATGTTATTTAAACAAAATGACAGCATTCTAAAATGGTACATAATCTTTTTGGTCAAAATTTTTAGTTTTGATTTGAAAAATTTGGTTTCTAGGTGTTTTTTGAGATGAGGGATCTTAAAATAATATCAGTTTTAACTTTAAATCAGGATTATTCGGATATAATTATATAAAATATTTTTTTATTAAGATGTTTTTTTTTACATAATATAGGTACCATAATTATAAAAAAAATTACTTCGCATATAATATTTAATTTAAATTAAGAATTTCACGGTAAAATTTACTTAAAAATTAAAACAGTAAAATTTATCGTAAAACATTTCTGTTCTCAGCTTCAATTTAGTTTGAATAAATAAAAAATATGCTTTCAAATTCCGTAAGTTATAAAATGAAATATAAGCCGTGCATCGCAATACAGCAATTTATTTATTCAGTTATTTAAAATGAAATGAAACTCTTTATGACATAGCAATTTAGTCAGTTTGAAGCGCTATTAGCAATAAAAGTTCTAGATATAAATCCAAATTAGTTATTCTGTTCCCGACATTACTTTTCTTTTTTTTTAATTTTTGATTTTTAACTTATTTACAAAACCCAGTAAAGAAATACGTTTCTAAATCAGATATTTACCGAATAGCTAATAAATTACACATCCGAAAATACAGACTCTCCAGTAAAAAGCATTAAGACATTATACAATCACCCTGCTACATCAATAACAATACAAAAGATTTCATGACAAACTCTACCAACATTCTCTGTATTCTCTGGCATGTTTCTCGAGGTAATAGTTTGAATTACATTTTTGATATGTCAGTCATCGCATACACTGTTAAAAAAAGTACAATTCAGTTGAACAATCTTTAAGTTTTTCTCAGAAGAGAAGTAAACAAAACCAAAAGAATTCAGGTATAGATAAATTTTAATATGTTAAAAAAAGGCACATGTAGCCATTGTTGGGGAGGGGGGCTTTTTACTTTTGAAAATAAAACAATTCCCAATGAGCGCTGGTGAAAAAAAAAAAAAAAAAATTATCTGAGGAAATGCCCACAGTTAACTTTTTGGTACTAACATCAAAATCACCAAAAAAAAAGCAACATCGCCATAAGTCTCAACAAGAATTCGATGACATTCAGATGCCTTTTTCTTTTGATTAAATAAGAAAATCATGAAGCAAAATATAAAAACCCAATCACTGTTTTTAAAAACTGGGAAAACATAAAAGAATTCATCTAGATAAATTTTAAAAAAAAAAACATGTCGCCATTGTTGGGGAGGGGGGAGAAAAAAAAATTCAACCATTGATGAACACCAGCTTAAAATAATTATATTTCTCAAAATTCTGTACATAAATATACATACAACAAAACAAACTAAAAGAAATATGGTAAGAGAAAACAAAAAAGAGCAAATTCAAACCAGAAACAAACAAACAAAAAAATCTCCCATAGTGATTACACTTAAATTAAATTATTAAGAGAAAATTATTATGAACTAAAAACTAATGGTGCCACACAAAAACTACTTTTACAACTAATAAGTCAAAAAAATTAATAATAATTGGAATGTCTTTTTTCTCTTATTTTGTGAGGTGTAATTGGTTCAAGTTACGTATAGAGAGTTCAGATACTTAAGTGTTCCGAGGTGTAGGTGAATCCCGCTGCTTCCAGTTTCCATGGACAGGGATGAAATATAATGCAACAGCCTTTTTCTAGAGGGGTCTGGCCCAGACTGACCCTTGATCTTCTTATCTCCAGAGTATACGTTTA
Source organism: Euschistus heros (assembly GCA_003667255.2). Taxonomy (NCBI): domain Eukaryota; kingdom Metazoa; phylum Arthropoda; class Insecta; order Hemiptera; family Pentatomidae; genus Euschistus; species Euschistus heros. The sequence continues at coordinate 500,754 of RCWM02000359.1, forward strand.
CGTAAATACGTAACATGAACGGTAAACTTATAATTTAAACCATAAACATATGATTTAAACTATTAAAAATTATTTATTATAAATTAAACGGAGTTTTCTTTTTCTCTATACGAGGTGATAATAATTAGATTTTTAAAAAATACTAAAGTAAATTATTGGGCTTTAACAGTCATTAAAAATATAAAAGACAAAAACTATAGTATAGCTAATGATTAATCAAAACATGGAGAGTGAAACATGTTATTTTTAAATATCACGATTGATATTTTGAACAAGTTAAACCATCCGATGTCATGATATTTCTAAATGTTTTTGCTGCCCCACATCCATCCTCATGAATGATATCAGCATCAGTTCCAAAATTGGCATAGACCTCAATTACCCGAGATCCACCACCCACCTGTCTGTCAGGGCTCCCAACAATCGTTTATCATTGGTGCCCTTTTCCATATTGAAAAATAGCCCCACGGTAAATACACGGCCATTATGATAGGCAGCTGCGTGATTTGTCAGGTCTCCTCCAGGTGCTGGGGACAGTTACAGGTGCTATTAGCAAATGGCATCCGAACAGAGACCGGGATGAACCACCTCGTTATTTCCAGCATTGGTATCAGTCTTCTGATGCAACCTATATTTGCAGCACCAGGTCAAAGTGGTATAAATAGCGACATTTCTATTTCCTAAAATATACTCCTACATTGAAAATAAAGGGGAGTAAATCAAAAAAATTGATAAATTTCTTCGCTAGAAATCAAGAGATAAGTTAGGTGTTACATCGACGTCTGCCAATTTATTCTGGAAGAGTTTTATTAAAATAAGTTAAACTACGTTTTGGAACAAGTGTTTCTGAGTAGTTTTAAAATATATAATTTTCACATGTTCAAAAGAATATTGCTAGCTTGGGCAGACGTGTGGCAAAAAGATATTGGTATCACAATGTTTAATAAACCCCAGATAAATTAATAAAACAAATTTCACCTGCTAGTTCCTGCTAGTATTAAGATTTATTAATAATATATAAAATCAATTTATTATTATTGCAGATTATGTATTATATTGTAAAGTATTGAATCGGCTGGCCCGTTATTCAAAGTTTCAGCTCAATGAATAGGTTATGTAAGTTTATTAAAACTTCTAAATCCATCTTTTTTGCTGTTAAATATATTTTTTGCTACCAAATGGATTATATAAAGCTATGTTGGTTTACTGGAAGAATATAAACTCTATTCAAGAAGAGAACTAATAAAACATAAATAACAATATGTTGATAGCATTACCTATTTTTTTTATGACTGATCCCTCTCAATATTCTACACTATTTAAGAAGAAATCTATTTCTATTCTTAAACAACTTTAACATTACCGCGATTTATTACCACTAAGTACTCGACATTTGATATCATCAGTCATTTTTCCCTACTTTGATTACGGATGAACTGTCTGGTGAGCTCGATATGAAGTGTAAAAGACTAATGAACTGTTTCATCAGATTTATTTTCGGGATCTCCAGACGTTCTCAGATATCTCATAAATATTCTGCAATTAGGTGGCTTTGCCCCAATTTTCGTCGTCAATACTTCCTAGATGCACTCACATATCAATCCTTTAAAAAAAATCTAACTATATTTATGACCTCTGCACTACGCTATCCACCTCTTACATACTAAAATCCAACACATCACCCTGTACACTCCTGCGTATCGAACTACTTCCTTCGAAAAATCTCTTATTCTTCGCGCTTCTTCTTAATGTAATTCCTTGTCCATCTGAATTCGAAAATGCTCTAACTTACTTTAAACACCGCCTATTTCTTTACCTCCTGAATTTTAAATCTTCCTAACGAATGTAAAATATGAATAATAATGAATGGTATGTATACGCAAATCTTATTATTATTATCTTTTTTTTTTTTTTATTTTAGAGGATTTTTGATTTACTTTGTTACTAAAAATATAATTGTTAATCAATTGGCATAGCTAGACGATCGTTTTACGTATTGCACTAATTTGTAATTCTTGGAGAACAAGCTGTCACAGAATAAAGTTTTTTTTTATTCTCCTATATATAATTATTATATATTTGTATTATTATTGCCTTAAGTTGAATGTAATTAAGGAATGAGTGAATATATTGAGGATTATTGCTTATTGCCTTTAATTCTGACTGATCACAGTTCGTCGAATATAATTAGATTCGTTTTGAGTCAAGCGATTAGTATACTTTAATGCCTAAGTATCGAACACGTGCCCTAAGTGCTACAAATAAAGAAACAATAGAAAGACAAAGAGGGATTAAATTTGCATTGGCAAGGAGTCAAACGTTACACAAAGCGACACTTCATCGAGTCAAGTAGAGATGTAGAGCATCAAAGACCGGATCCAGAACATCTTGGAACAGCGATCCCTAAGCCAGCCCCGATGTGTCGGCTAAGTCCTCACTGTAATTTATGTTCATCTTAAGGCGGGTGGCGCACAGCCAACAACTCAAGGATCTTGGGCGAGGTTAGTAAATGAAGGGCTGATCGAAGGGGCTAAAGTGTTCTCGCTTAGTTAAAGCCTCTAGTCCCTAGAGTATAACTTTTTTTTTTTGTTTAGCGAACAAAATAAAAAAATATATATGAAAAACAAAATAGAATAGTTTATAAAAGATTTTTTGTGGCATTTTTGGTAAAAACAGAATAATTTTATAAAAAGAAGTTAATACTTAATATAAAACAAAATAATTTAAATATAGGTCTACGTTATTCCCAGTTAGTTGTACCGCTTCACTGAATAACAGGTGCCATCATTTTGTTTTCGATTATCCATTAAATAGTCCAGTAAAATAAGGATTTTGTGAAGAAAAAACTGCCGACTTTAATTCTCAACGAATCTTTATGTTTTGTGGGGTGCTAAATCCGAATCTGAAGTTTGCTACCACGGAAGCCGCTGGATTCATAATCAAAATCACAACAAAAAAATTCTTGGAAGAGTGAGTCAAGCCACGCCCCACGTGCCAGCCTCACTAGCGCTACCTGTTTCGAAGGAGCGGAAAGAAACAGAATCGCCAGTCTTACACCCCCTTCTTCCTGCTGTGAGGAATTTGATTACTGATTGTCGATAAGCGTGTTTCTGGGTCTATAAAACGAAATAACATAGGAGTGTAAAAAGTAAAATTAAAAAAACACACACTAACCAGTATTACCAAATTACCAATAAAATAAACTTCTTTAAAATCCTTTCATTTTAAAACGGTTTTAATAATGGTATAAGGGAGGTGAGAGGGAGCACATCATATCAAGGAGAGGGGAAGGGAGGGGGGATGGAATAATCTCATTTTACTTTGTCATTCCGTATAGGTACGCTACCGACTATATATATGATAATTATATTGTTCCAGTTGTTATATTCCGGTACCTTCATTCGTGTTTTTACTGAATAATTTCTAATATAACCTTAATAAAATATTTATTTTCCGTTGCATTTATGAAAGAGAGAAAAGGGAACTGCAGTAAGAAATTTCTCATATCTGACAATTGCCTTTAATTAGAACAGATACCAAAATAATAGATATTTGGTAATATGTTATGTCAACATTTGAAAAATGGTATATTAGCTCCATTTAAATTCTATTAAATAGAATTATTTCTAAAATACTTCGATTCTCGATACTCGATACCGATACCTTAAATAAAATCAATTGATATTATAAAAAAAATCATCTACTCGTATATGAGAGTTAAAAGATCAAACTGAATCTAATAAGAAAAGAATAATTCAAGAAAAAAACAACATTTATTATCTACAAAATAAAATATATATGTTAACTACTAATTAAGGCAGTGTACAAAAAGGAATTAATGTTACAAATACTTATTTTAGAAGATAAATATTCCAAAGGTTTAGGGTTTTATCTATTTTCAAAAACTTTACAAACACTGAATACTGCAGATATGAATTTATATAATATTTCTCTTATTGTATCGATTGGACTAGAAAGCCCTTATGAATATGGAATGCATTTGAAAATAATCTGCATCCTGAAATTACAAAAAGTATGGCGTTCTTGTTTGGCTGAATCCGTTTGTACTGTAACTTCGACAGTTCGATAACTTATTTTTATAAAAGCAAATACAAGTCTTCAACAATTTAACTTATTACTTGCAGTAGATGTAAACCAAGCATTTTTGATTTAGTAGTAGTCCAGGCAGCTAGTGTTTTAAAAAGGAAAGTTTCGATTTTTGGTATGTTTTTTGAGGTGTTGAATACGAATCTGATGTTTGCCAACAAAATATCCAACAGGAAATATGCTTCCCCCCCCCCAAAAAAAAGCTGAAAAAATGGACGTTTTTCCGTTTATTTTACTGTAATAACTCAAAAACTGTAAGTTCTATTCCAAAATTAGCTACGTAAGAAATCGAATGAGATAAAAATTTCCAACATTTTTTTCATGTAATAAATTTTTCCCCGATCAGTCGTTCACCGACAACAGGTATTGAAATACAAAAACTCAGCAAATTGGGAATCACGGCGAACTCTGTACGTGTATTGGTATGTGTATATATAGAATGTAGGTTTGCGTACAGACAACTGGCTCAATGTGTGTTAGTACATGGAAATCACCATCGAACCTTGAACTCTAAAAATAAAAAAAGTCTGGCTGCTGGATACTCACCACCGTTAGCACTAAATATGGTAAACAGTCTTCCTCGAAATAGCGTTGAGTTTGGGCGAGGGATGTGAGGGAGATGGTTGAAAATAGTATGTTTTTAGCTGTTTGATTAAATAACTCGGAAACCGTTACTTTTTTACATTTTGTGTTATATTCATTATTAAAGCAAAGAAAATTTGGTTTTATTCTTGATCAACAGTGATCGAAGAGATTGACTAATAGTCCAGTAAAATAAGGGTTTGCCGAAGAAAAAACTGCGGAACTTTTATTCTCAACGGATCTTTATGTTTTTTGGGGTGCTGAAATCGAATCTAAAGTTTGCTACCACAGTAACCATCGGCTTCATATTTAACATCTCAAAAAACCGCCAAAAAAAACCCGTTATTTTTATTATTTATCTATAACACGATAACGAAGCTTTTTTCGGAGAAAGTCTTCAAATATTAATTGTAACTGGAACTAGTATCTACATAATGAAAAAAAGAAATCCGAAATCGGACCATTTTTTGCGAGGTTACGTTATTGGGAAAAAAATTGGAGACATTGGCCTACTTGCCGTCAGTCCCACAGCTCCGCGAAAACACATTTGTCGTACGCTTTTGGCTATAACTCTGAAACTATTTGTCCGACACAACATTACTTGTTTTCATCTTAAAGCTGATTAAATTTACTATAAGAATCTATAAATGAAGTTTTAACCAAACCCCGTAAAATGTACATGCCAGCCCGCTAATAAAAACGTACTGTTGTAGAATCCACATTAAAACTTCATTTATAGATTCTCATAGTAAATTTAATCAGCTTTAAGATAAAAACAAGTTTTTTCATTATGTAGGTACTAGTTCCAGCTACAATTAATATTTGAAAACTTTCTCCGAAAAAAGCTTCGTTATCGTGTTATAGATAAAAAAACAAAAATAACGGGGTTTTTTTGGCGTTTTTTTTTGCGATTTTGAATACGAAGCCGATGGTTGCCGTGGTAGCAAACTTCAGATTCGGATTCAGCGCCCCAAAAAAACATAAAGATCCGTTGAGAATAAAAGTCGGCAGTTTTTTCTTCACAAAATCCTTATTTTACTGGACTATTTAATGGATATTCGAAAACAAAATGATGGCACCTGTTATTCAGTGAAATGGTACAACTAACTTGCGGAGTTTTTCTTGAAAACGGCCTTTTGGAATTTTACTGGACTAAACTTGCGGTCGCATCTCACTGCAAAAAACCGTGTTTCAGTGCTCTTTTGGCGATAATTCCAAAAGTATTTGCCTCATCCAAAACATCTTTCTTTTATCTGAAAGCTAGTTAAAATTACTCAGAATACATACATGAAATCGATGTATGGAATCGACACATCCATTATATTAAAGGACATGTTTCGGGTGAAACGGACATTCCGAGACGCTCTTTAAATAACAAAACAGGTTTATAGTAATTTAAAGCTTTAAAATAATCTTTATTAAGCTTTTAGTAATGGCACTTTAAGAAATCGCGGATTAAACATGGCATTTTGTGTGTTCACTAACCACGAAAAGTACTGAACCACTCTGAACTTAATTTAAACTAAATTATAATAATAGTTCCTGTAAGGTTTGTCAATAATGAAATTAAATGATTTTCAATTAATCTGTTATAAAAAAGCGATAAATGTGGATAAAAGTGAAGTTTAAAAATTGTCCAATAGATGGTGAGTGCAATTCTGCATCAGAGGTTATAAATATTTTAAAATTGCTAATAAGATTTACTTTTATTCTATTGAATTATTTAAAAAAATTTAAATATGTTGTGCGACATGGGGATTCCAGTGGTTTAAAAATCGACCGATTTGCGGTAAGCACAATGGTAAGACTACTGAACCCATTAGTTCTGAAATTTAATTACATCATCTTCATAGCTCTAGGAACGTTAAGCAATAATAAAAAATTTGAAATTTTGAACAGCAGTAACTGAGACATTGAGTTCCATCTAGTTGATATCAATAAAATTATTTCTACTTGATAAAAATTATAACCGAATCAAAATGTCCATCCTTTGCTTTTTGATTTTGTTTGTAAAAATATGATTCATGGGCCTTAGCAGCATGAACTAATTGAACTTGATTGAACACTCATGCATTAAAATTAAAAATTGGATGTTCAAATATGATTTTACAAATTGTCTTCAAGCACCTATTTATAATCATTGCAATTTTAACTTGATTGAAAATTACAGCCATGCATGTAAATACTATTGAAAAAATAATGCTCAATAAAATACTTTAATACAAGATTTTTATTGATAAACAAATTTCAATTATTAATTAAAATTATCTGCTGATATAATATAATGTTATAATACTGGGAATGCTAGTTATAATATAAATTTACTACCAGGAGTATACCATATAATTTAATATCCATTTTCCTAATGGCCCGGATAAATATCATAATTAATAATATAGTAATTAAATCATGATTATCTTTAACAACGATAATTTTACTAAATGAGAATGTTAGAATTGAATCAGGCTTCGAGGGTCTGAGGGAGACTGCATTTACAACTACAAGAGCGCTCGCTGGGTGTGTCCTTAGAATTAGCCAGGCATTTGGACTCCTCATGAATAAATCTGCATCACTATCCATGGGACATTAGGGCCTAAGGAATAGGATGATTCATTGAGAGAGCTGTAAGCAGCTAGGCCAACAAGAAATAGTCTCGCCAGTTAACTTAAAAGTTGGGGTCTATTGTCAATCTTTTAAAATTCCTGGACAAAACCAAAAGACAATGAATTATTTCCAGATTGTGTTGTAATTACCACGTATCCATTGTTCTTTCTATTAGAGATAGGTGTAATATATAAGTAGAATTTAGGTTCATATATATCAAGCAGTATTGTTTAAGTGCCTGCTTATCTTCACACTAGCCAAAATAATATGTGACTGTGAACAAACGAATGTTCATGATCATACTAATTTTTTTTTTTTTTTTTTTTTTTTCACTTTTAAATTAACATTTAGTTACTTCAAATTTACTTTTCTAACCAAGTTTCATAATGACTCTAATATATAACATAAAAATACGAATATGTAAGGAGCCTTGAAAAAATAATTGTAAATCAAAATATCTTCTAAATATCCTTCGGCCGTATCCTTTAGTATCTGGTAAAAATAATTAAACAGTAAGAGAGTGTTTAAAAAATAATATATTTAATTGATTTTCAAAAGGACGAACATTAATATGTCGGGAACGAGGGGCCAATAATATCCTTCGGCTGTTAAAAATCGTCAGATCCTGGTAGATCTGAAACACGTATCCTTTAGTGGGTTTAGTCGTAAAGCAGGAATCTTTATACAATTTTTGCATTCATGTTTTTTTTCCTCATTTTTCTGCTATATAAAATCAAAAATGTGAGTTAATTAATTAATTTATCATATTAACGTTGATAATTTATTTTTCATCTCAATTTACAAGTAAATTGAAAACAGTTAAATAAATTGAGGAAAATCCCCCCCCCCAAAAAAAAAACAATAAATTAAAATTTTTACAGAATAGTATAACACTACTCGTATTACATTAAACTTATTCTAAAATAATTAAAATTTCACTATTATGAACCTGAGAAAAGAAAATGGAGGATAGAAAATAATTTGTTTAGATGAATACATTTTCATCTTCACGTTGTTCTACATTATTTTCTTGTTCAATGTGGTTCTTAACCACATTTTTAAAATACTTGAGAGATTCAATTTCCATCCACTGATACCCGAAATGCTTGGTGAGCGCATTGTTCACGTCATTTATCTTTACTGGATAAACAGGAGAAGGACGAAGTTTCTGAATAATTTTGTGTTATTTCGGCACTCTCTTGAAAGGACCAATATCTGAATTATAACATACTTCCCCTCTCAATTTGACGCCGTTGGTGGCAAGGTGGCATTCAACCGATGGTTGGATTGAGCTGGGTTTGAACAAAGACTTTTTTGACAGCGGTTTTCGAGCAGATTCAGATGGATTTGTTTCAAAGCACTATGTAGCGTGATAGTATTAATAGTAGAACTTTTAAATCAAATGGAAAAAATATTCTTTAAAAATTCATGGATTGAGCCAGGTTTGATACAAATCGCCTGAATAATCAATGAAATAATATTTAATTAATATTAAGAATAAAGGATTATGAAGTTTTGACCAGTACGGCGATTTTATATACTAATAAATCTTCATGATAATAAGTTGGGAAATTCCGATTATTTCATTTTATAATGATATGTTAAACCACCATCTCCATTAGAGAACAGGTTTAGGTCCTAAGACACACCGCTGGAGTAAGCTTTCAGCACTAACAAGGAACCCACATCACACTAATCTCCCTTAACGAGGAAGGTGTAGCTCCCAACTTTGCACAGTTTATGAAATCTGTTGTTTAATGCTGTATGTATAACTCTTGGAACTGTACTTCTGGGTAAAAGCAAGGCGTGAAGAACTTAGTGAGTTTCCAGTAGCGTATCCTTGGATCAAGAAGCTGCGGGTTGTGTTCGAACCTTGCCCGACAGGGTTCCTCAAACATCACTAATGGCTATTGATCGCACTGACACGAATGCTCCAGATGAAGGGTACTGGTGCTCGTAGTATCTATCAATAACAGTGGAATATCTGTTAAATATTGTACTAGAAGAAACACCTATGGATATTTTGTGCTTTGTATTTATATTATAACGATAAGTGCTGTTTTTACTTAAAACGTATGAATGACCACATAACATAAAAGTGTACTTTAAAAAACATCGTTATTTTTTTTTTGTTCACTATTTATTGATATTTAATACTTTAAACAAATATACAATTTTAGTAAAATTAAAGTAAAAGTAATTTGAGGATATTATTAAAATGAATTGTCAATAACATGTTAAGAACCACTCACTAGTGCCACTAAAATAAATAAATAAAAAATTTACATTAGAAAATCTCTGGGCCATCTTCTTTTTAGACGCTTCAGAGGATTATCGTGAATTGATTGTGAGTTGGGAAACTAATGGATTTGTGTGGATATGGAGTTTAGTATTAAAGGACAGGTATCTGGTTTGGGCCGAAGGAATAAGGAGCATTAGGGATTTTACGGAGGATTTCGGATTGTAAGGATTGGTTAAGAGAAGAGTTGGAAAGTTTAGTGAAGCCCCAAATCTCAATTCCATATGTTCATCATCATCATAGGTAGCGCGACATTCCGTCACCGAGACTGGGCCTCCTCCAAAAGCTTCCGCCAGTTCGCTCGTCGCTTGCCACAGCTTTCCAGTTTCAGGCTCCAAGAAGGGCCCGCGCGTCCGTTGAAACGGAGTCCATCCATCGAATGCTTGGTCGTCCAATGCGCTTCCCGTAGAGCTCCTCTGTCAGTATCATCTTCAGGATCCCGCTGGCAGCCATCCTTTCCACATGTCCCGCAATTTCATATGTTCAAATGGGTCTAATTACAGTCATGTAAATAAGTCTTTTGTAATTTATCGGTAGCTTTGAACGCTTGTCTTTTAAATGTTGGAGTAGTCGAAAACGACGAGCAGTTTCTTGTCTTTTAAGCCTCCTATTAGAATTCCAAGTAAGTCGTATGTCCAGATGGAGTCCTTGGTTGTGGATCTATTCAAAGGGGAATAGTGGAACAATATTAAAGGATACTGCAGGACAGGAAGTCATAGGTTTCTGACGATGAATGGTAAAGGTTATTAGATGCATTTTTTTTTAAATTTATTTATTACTCCAATAAAAAATAAAATGAAATTAAAGAAATAAATAAAACATGAACGAGAGATTGATACATTTCTAAACCATGACAATTTAATCTCATTTTAAATTTGTGGAACAATATAAGCGTACCAAAAGTTTATTACTTTTGGTAAAACTATTGATTCGTGGCAGGTATAGTTCAAATGTAATGTACTTGTCATAAAGAGCATTATCATTAGCAATCTGATAAACCGAGTTCAGTCAATGGCAGGGTAACAGATAATAAATAAATAATTATAACGCTTCGCCCGGATTTATATTATAAATAATATAATGTATATTTATATTATAAATAATATAATGTATATTTATATTATGTAAAACATTATACTAGACAACTGTTGTTTTTTTTGTAATAGAGCCATAATAAACGACAAACCTAAGTGCTTAATGTTTTGAGGTGAATACGTCTTTAAATTTGCTACCATATGGGGCAATCCAAAAAATAACACAATCGGGGGATACGGTTTGGCATTGTAGTATAGAATCTATCCTCTACATCCAAAATTAAATAATAACACTGGATAGCTAAAGGATCAAAGAATTCATTACGACAAGCGAAAACAATGATGCATCGCGCACGGGGGAGGGGGAAGCGCCGCAGTTTTGAGGTTATTTTGCTGCTTATCAAGATTTGCAATTAGTATAACTTTTGACTCGGAGAAGCTACGATGTTCGGTTACGTTTTAATCGTCAGCTGTCGTCAAAATCTATCGATTATATATAAAACAGTAGTTTAAAGTAGTGACAGTGAATATAATAAAGTGTTAGAATAAAAAATATTATCAAAATTTTTGTGATAGTGTTCCTGATCAGCGATTGCAATATACTTATTACCGCAACTAATGCACAACGCTTGGTCGTGCACTCAGAAACCATCTCTGATACAATCATCAACCGATCTGATTGTTTATTAATCAAAAACTTGGATTGAAAATTCCAATAATGTAACTGTAACACAATAATTATTTGTTTCCTTGCCTTTATCCTTAATTCGTATACAAAAATATTTTATTAAAAAAATATAGCTTGTTACATAAACGTATTTTACGTACAACACACGGCCGTGTCCATGACAGCCACACACCGATTTTTTTTTGTAAAAACTGTGGTAAATGAGTATAATTTGTTCGATAATTTATTCATTAGCATAGTTATGATTATTATAATAATTTTAACAATATTTATATATTACTTTTCTTAATATTTTTCAAAATATGCTGAATCTTAACTTAATCAGCTCCAGTTACAAATAAACAAGATTTTGGTTTTTTAAAAAATCAATCTTTAGTGTTGATCAGATTTTTGTTGAAAGCAGCTTAATGAAATTGTCACCATCTGGCCGGCGAGACTCTAAAGAGAAATTACCCAGTGTGTTGCCTCGATTACTTTTTTTGTAGAATGCTTTAATAAATATTTTTATAAATTTAATACTATTATATTTATCATTAAAATATATTGAGATTTCGGAAAACCTCATCCCTAATAGTGGATAATGCGTTCTTTTATAATTTTTTTTTTTTATTTTTCATTACATTCATATAATATAAATAATATATTTGTAAAAATAATCATGATTTTAACTAAGAAAATTTTAAAATATTTTTTGATGCAATACTTAGAAAGCTTGATGGAATAATTTTAACTCATTTTATTTTTTTAATTTTAACATATACTCCATCACATCCACTCCATACCACTAAGTTAGCTTCTTTATATTGTAATCGCTTATGATTGTCATAGACGAAATGACATTTTTTAATTAATGAATTAAATTTAAAAAAAATAAAATAAAAAACCTTAAACATTTAGAGAAATCGGGTTGTCATTAAATTAGCTATGTGTGATAAACTGTTTATATTTCATAGATCATATGTTTTTGTATGGATGGCAATATTTATAATTCATTTCTTAGAAAAAAATAGATATTTTGTCTCTTAGGCATTTCATCAATGGGATATAATTTAGTCATCTTTCTCAAGTTTCCCTCTCAATTTTTTTTATAGGTGGACTCGGTTGATTTTGGACTTTTATAACTCTGCAGGAACAGGGCTTGAAGGTCAAGAAACATTATTAAAGTGCGGATAAGCGTAAGTGTGAGCACCGTATAACAATGCTTTTTTTTTTTTTTAAATTCGAGATGGAGCCTTAAGTGATGAAGAAAAGTTTGGTGGCAGGAATTTTTCCCTTTACGACGAGATTATCCAAGCTTTGGTGGATAAAAATCCAAAAACTGTTCGAAAACTTTCTGGTGAAAAAAAAAAAAAATGTATCTAATGTTTTTTTTGTTTTGGGCCAGCAATGGTCCAATGAAGTTAACCACTTTAAGGAAGTAAAAAGAGCTAAAGCATTACAAAGCTTAAAAAAAAAAAAAAAATCATTTTGAAATGTTTTGCTGTTATGTAATTGTAGCATCGCAGATTTTTTTCTGCTAACAGCAAGTTTAACTTTAAAAACAATATATTAAAGATCTTTGATTACAAAATAAGTTTTATTATACTCACCAAATAATAACTAATATCACAACAATAAAATTTACAATACATGAATTGATTAAGGTACATCTGAAAATTATATTGAGTCACTGCTTATTGACATACTCTCATCAGATAACGTAGATGAGATTGAAGTAAATCCATAGAATATTCTTCATCCCCCATAAAAATATTTTTTAATGTTCTCTAAATTGTGCTTTGAATTTGAATGGCTTGCTTTCCTGCCTAATGATATTAAAGGGTCCGAAGATATTATATAATATATATATATATATATATATATATATATATATATATATATATATATATATATATAAACACACATATAAAATATTAATTACATCAATGTTTTCTAGGTCTATGTTTTCTGAAATAAATAAACAGAGAATTATTCAAAGCAGTTCAAAGCAGGAATGATTTGTATATTCATGATGTATATTTGTTACTAAATCAAAATATTTAAAAAACTAAGAATGTTTTGGGTCGAAATTGAAATATTTCGATTTCAAGATTTTTTTTTTAAATGTTATAAATATATTAACGAAAAAATGTTATTTAAAGATATTAAGGAAAAACATTATTCAAAGGTATTATTGAAAAAATGTTTATTACTCACCCTCTTCGATGCCTGGCATACTAAAACTTCAAGTGACGTTGATGTGTACTTAACATTAAATGAGGGCCCAATAAATTGAAATTGTATCAATGGGACAGATAAGCGATCTGCCAATTGTTCAAACATGATTTCCTTTGCTTTTGTAATATGGGCTTAAAAGCTGCAATTCCATATCATTGAGGTCAATATAAAAAGATTATTAAAGGAAACCAAGTTGGAAAAAATAATCGCATTTTAGACTTTTGTCCATTGGCGGCCGCACTGTGCGTCGCACCGAGAACTCAATCGTCTCGCCTCATTTTAAAATACCGACACTGAAAACAATAAGGATGCGGAATCAGAATGCAATTCGAGTTTTAATACACCTGGGAACTTTATTTCCAAAAATTCAATTTCAGACTGAAAAATTTATGTATTTATCTGACAATGATTGACATTATATATATATATATATATATATATATATATATATATATATATATATCTTTTTGACTGCAGTTTTAAATGAAGGAGACCAAAAAATAAAATCTGTACAATGAAATCAATATTCGTTTTTCAATATATCTACAACTCCAGACAACAAAAGTCTGCAATGAAGAAAAAAATATAGAAAAACAAACATTGAAGGGGAATCGAATCTAACAAAGTATTGTAGCAAACGGGCACCTTCCGATATCCAATAGGTATCCCAGTATCAGAGATAGGAAGAGAAAACATTGCCACTCATCCCACTATGGAGAATTTACAGGGTCTTTAATGCGGCAAAGGGTAGGCAAAGAAATGTGTTGAAAAAGGAGTCCCTTGAGGAAATTGGATTAGGGACAAGAGAGGATGGTTCCGAGACGATTATCAAAAACAAGGTGTCCCCCCTCCTCCAACCCGAAGGACGAGCAAAGAGAATTTAATCAGGATACAAAGAGGCTGCCCCGAGGAACAGTTTAATAGGCTTTGTGGTCTGTTTCCTTCCGGCGGCAATCGAAAGTTAACCCCTAGCCAATTTGTGGTCACAGCTAGTCAAAGCTGAATTGCGATGTGCATGTGTTTCAAGCTTCATAAATCATATCTTACTCGGTTAATATTGTTGTTCCAATATTGATTTTGAAGGTGTAAGGAATAAATTGAAAGAATAATATTGAAGAAAGTAAAAACAGTCCTATTTATATTGGAGACCCCTCAATATATCAATGGATTTCACACGAATGAGGAAATTTCAAGATGAAAATTTACGTATTAAAATGTAAGATGAAAATTTCATATCTTCAAAACTGCTTTACGCTGCTAGAAATCTTATTGTGACTGAGAGTCGGTCTGCTGGTGAAATGGATTTCCTGCTTTATTAAACTGATGAAACCAATGAAACTAGCTGTTGAACAGTTCCTTATCCATTCTTTAAAACAATGTTGTCTGACTCAATATTATCCACATTGTTCTTTGCCTTCTTCTTCTGCTCTTCTTGATGGCCAACGAAGTCGTGATTAAAATTGATTGGTCCCTCTTTCTTGACAGCAAAATTGAAACTGATTCTTTATTAATCAATACTATTGAATAGTGTAAAGGATACGGATTTTTTTTTTTTTCCATATTGGCTCATAATATAGATTGTATCAGTTATGACCAAGTCAATATTTAATTCTTACAGCAGCTTTTGTGGTTGGTTTTTTCTTACTTTTGATCCGTTAGTTAGAAGTTCTTTTATTCTGGAAGAAATATTAGTTACTGATATCAAGATATCAGTACCTAATACAATACAAGTAACAGTGCAAATTAATGAAAAAAATAAGTGAGACATTTGTGTTCCAAAAATCAAGGTGCTACATCTGCCGAAAAAGACTAATGGTCTCAGTAATAGGTCAGGAGATCCACGAGGTGCCTCAACAACGAAAACAACACCATCATTTCAGGATTCATTGGCTTAAATGGCGATAGTCATTCTCCTAAAGGGTGTTTTTAGAAAACTCCACGCAGTAACGGTAACTTCAAATAAAAAGTCTTTAAAATGTTCTGTATACTTTATTTATTCAATATGCTTGTATAATATATTATGTACTTTGAAGTAAAGTATATTATGAAAAACCATGCAATGTATTTACTTCAGCTTGAGGGTTGACTAAATATTATATATTTATCAATATTAGGTATATACTCTAATGACTTAGTAGCCTCATCTTTTGATCTATTTGATTGATATCTCTTAACTATTGTTTTGTACAAAACAATTCTATATTATGTTCTGGCAATTAGGTAAAGAATAATTAATAATTTTAGTGAATATATTTTATTAAGAAATTAATAAAAATAAAAATAAACCTGTACCACTTACAACCCATGAAGGGTCTTGGGTTCAGTACTTAGGTAAGGTTGTACTGTTTCTGAGCCAACGGTTGTAAAAGGAGGAGATTAGCTTAAGTCAAACGCCTTCCCAACTGAGCTACCGCGCCTCCCATTTTATTTACTAGTCGTATAGTATTCTCTGTGAATAATTCGAATTGTTTCTTTATTTTAATTTTTAAATAAACATTAGTACATGAAATAAAAACAATTTCACATTTCTCACATAAGTCTACAGTCTAGAATGAACACCAATTTGCACAATAACTCAAGCTGCATCCACATTAGTTGAAAGAATGTTTCTAACTGCTCACTGCTATCTTATATCGTCAAATGTCTCCATAGACAGTCCTCACCGCCTGATTACATACTAATTTATTTTATTTGTTTAACAAAATAAAAAAATCAAACTTATAGCAGGGATATTGTTACTATTTATAGTATTATATAAGTATTCCATTCTAAATTAAACAAAATTACAAA
Source organism: Euschistus heros (assembly GCA_003667255.2). Classification (NCBI taxonomy): domain Eukaryota; kingdom Metazoa; phylum Arthropoda; class Insecta; order Hemiptera; family Pentatomidae; genus Euschistus; species Euschistus heros. Next base: position 517,075 of record RCWM02000359.1, read on the forward strand.
TAACTAATTAACAATATTATTGAATACTCGTTTAAAATAAATATATAACCTGAATAAAAATAGTATTTCCTTAATCTCTCCACGGAACATGGGAACCGTGATATATACCGACGCGTGAAATTAATCGTAGCTGAAAGTGATTTGTATTTCGACGAGAGCATTCAGATCCCGTGGAGAATATTTGAGAACAATAGGAAACCTCTCGAACACCACACCTGCATTCAAAACTTATTGGTCCCGCCACGAATGGTTCAGATCATGCATTCAAAATTTCATTTTCCCTTTAGATTTTTTTTTCTCGTAGGCGGACTAAAATTGGTGAATTTACTTGTAATATTTTTTTATTCAATCATAACCTATTCGATTTCATTTAGTTCTATTTCATTACTGACTTTTAAATTAGAGAATTGGTGGTAATCAGTATTTTCAGCAGCGAATCTCGGGTTTTAAGGTTACGAACTAAGTACATAATACTATCGCATTTATGTATCTACTTATACTTATATAAAGGATCATACCTTATCGACCACAGAACTATTTACCTGGATGTAATTTATTTACTATTAACTTTATTTTATTTTGATTAACTTCAGGTATACGTTTATTTACTATTTTATAAATAATATAATTACTTGAGATGGGACAACTATTTTCGCCGACTAACAGCCAAGCCAATCATGGCTTCTGTTGGAATTCGGGTGACATCGCAGTGTTCGAGGCGCTTTGATTATGGCTTTATAGCTGTCAGTAAATGTAGATGCAGATTTTTGTTTATATCTTATTTTGTCTACTGTTTTTTTTTTTTTTTTTTCTTTTTTTTTATAAACAGGCCGGTGTGAAACGAGTTTTTTAATTTTTTATTTTGTAATGAAGGACATTGTTTGGCAAATTTATAATATATACATGACATAATATAATATATGTAAACCAAACATAGCTCCCATGTATTTTATGATCACGTTTGTAAACATAGCTAGAAATAGCTAATATAGCGGTTTCATTTTCGTTTTCCTAACTTAATATTGAATTCCGCTTGAGAATTGTTATTTTTGATTATGTTGTTTAAAAAAAAAAAAAGTATGTAACATATTATTATTAATTATTTTGAATAGTTTCTATTTATTGATTAAATAACAAACTGAATGAATCTAAAATAATAATGATAATAAATAAAGGCCAGGTTTTCATTTCGATAGACCTATTTTTAAGCTCAGGAATTTAAATGAATAAAAATGGCCTACAAAAGGCCAACACTAATGTTTAAAAACACATAAAAATGACTTTTTTTTATAATATGAATGTAATTTTGCATAATTAAAAAAATATTTTTAAACCAAAAAAGTGCTTTATTAAATCTTATTAAATTAATTAACCCTATAATGCATAATTACTACACTACGATTCAAAGTTAGAACAAGGTGGTAGAATATTTCTAGAGTTAAAAAAAAAAAATTACCATCCTTTACCAACAGAGATACAGTTGAATGTAAATATATAAATATTATACAATGGGCTGGATGGAGAGGAAACCACACACCCTCGCCTGTTTGCTCTTCATAATCATTTTATAAAGGCTAATGGTACCCCTTCAGGCCACAACGAATTAGCCTCAGACTCACATAGGAGCGGACTGTATAAGCCACATGAGGGAAGGGAAACAATAATACATATAAATAAACAAAAGCTCAGTTTATACATAACGTCGTGTATAACTATATGAAATCATACATGGTACTCTAAGTGGATTTAATCATAGTAAAACGGTATTTAAAAGTTTCGTGGTATTTTAAAAATTGTCCCTATATTCTTATCACGTCTCTTCTATTCAATCATTAAAAAAAAAAAAGCACACCTACCGTCACACAAAACACAATATCTGGACCAGTAAGCCAACCAACTTATGTAGTTAGTTTTCTCTAGCCCAGATACCAGAGCACTAGTAGTTCAGCGAATGAGACTGCCATTCAATCGATCTCATAAGATTTACAACTAGAGCAATCAGATAACATCTATTATACAATATTAATAGATGACTTAATAACGTTTCTACTAGGGCACTGGTTATCTGAGCTATCGAGAACTTGCTGTCGAAGTCAGTGGGCTTACTGGCCTACGGTAGAGCTTCGGTGTGCCAATTTTTTTTTTAAAGAGGATTCTTTGTGATTATAGATGAAAACGTAAAAACAATAAATCAATAATTAAAGTTTGCAAATAATGTTTGAAAATAATTTGTATGTAAAATATAAATAATATTTATATACATTTATTATTTCATTCTATTCAAGAGCTCATAACCAAGTAAGGGAACAAATTACAGCAGAACCTCACTCCAACCTCTAAAGGACCAAGGCGTAGGGCGGAACGGTCGGATTAACGAGAAATCACAATAGAATACATATTTTTCATAGTAAAAAGTGTATTATAATTATATTATAAGTTTTATATTAATATTCTTTAATAATAAATAAATATAAACGTAATTTATGTACCCTAACAGATTAATATGTTGGCATAGATATGTTTTAGCCAGATATTTATAAACAGAATCATTGTCCTAACACTATATGTTAGGTTTGTGCAAACTAACTTACCTTAAAAATCTTTCATAACATAGTGTACCAAAAACGAAGTTTTTAAGGACATATAATCAGTAAAAAAATTGCCACCACTTTTTGAGAGAATTCTAAAAATTTGAAAGCTTGTATCTCAGTCCCCGATTATGGTACGGAGCTCATTTCCTGCTCAAAAGTAGAAATAGTCGAAAGTTGTAATGCTTTGACACTAGCAATTAGCGAGCGGCGGATCTTCAAGGTTCAAAGCTTGGATTTTAACACAAAAGCACAACACTAACAATTTATAAATTAATCAAAACTACAGGATCTCTTGCACACTTAAATGTACAATGTCATTGGGCTATTAGGACCGCCTGTTCCTAGGTATATTGCCTGTTCCTCTATACCCCTCCCCTTCAGACATAAGTTGGGAGACAAGTGGATTCGAGACTATGAAAGAAATATTTGATTTGGGCTAAATCAGCAACTTATGAAACTTCAAAATCTTTATGGATAAGTTTGTTTGTAACAATAAGGTTTAATAGAGCCACAAAGATCAATTCTCTAGTCCTAGATAGCGGATCTGTCCAACGGGGATCAGTTCTCAGTATTAAAGGATAATACAGGACAGTCGTAGGTTTACGACAAGGGGTAAAGGTTATTAGATCAGATTTATTTTATGAGATTAGAATGATTGAGATGCAATGAAAGGATAATTATTTACTGATGACAAAGTGTAATCCGCGTAAGTGGTGTCATTTATTATATATATATATATATATATATATATATATATATATATATATATATATATATATATATATATATATATTTAAAAATTATTTATATATGTACTATGTAGATCTGCTAAATCGATTATACTACTACGAAGCCCACATGACCATGACCATAGTTTCCAACCATCTTTGTTAAAATAAAAAAAATAGTTCATTATTTAAACACACAATTGATATATTAACAACAAAAGTATCATTGTAAAGTGTACGTTAAAAGTAGAGATAGTGGTAAAGTAAGCTAGGAAGGTTGGTATTGACTAGGACAGTTAAAGTGATAAGATTAGTCGGTGGAATTCAGTAAAGTAGTTGGTCGATAAAGGGTTGATCAGCAATTATCTGATCAAGTTAGTTACCTAACTGTATTTAACATAAATTTAATCTTCCTAAGCTATTCCGACACCAGCATATTATGTATTACTAATGTTTAAACGAACATATATTTTTGATCAATGATTTATTTATTTAATTTCACACTTTTAATGTAATTCAACAATATTTATTTCTTATTAGCATTTTAGATGTATATGTAGATAAAAAGGTTTTTAAAATTTAAAAGAAATTCATTACTGCAGAAATGATAATTAATATTTTTTTTAAAATTAATTTATTACATTTTGCAACTTTATAAAAAAATAATGAAAACGAATAAGGAGGATAGTTTTTCAATGACTTGTTTAGAAACTACACAATTAAAAGTAAAACAACTATCCATTCCTTTAATTAAGATACTTTCAGTGGATTGTCGGAAATCGAACCGAAAACAAGTTGAGAACTTAGTGCAAATCACTAGCGGAGGAGTATATAACTATAGAAAACGTATCCGATTTATGTTAACTCGGTAACACATGGATCATTAATATCTTTATGGATACCTTTGTTTATGGCAATGAGCGGATTTTTGAGTATTATCGATAGTAAGGAATTGGATACGAAATTAATTTAGTTTTGCAATGGAACCCCATTGCTTAACACCAAATGGACAAAACGGTCTTACAGATGAGTTAGTATTTTATATTTTATAGGCTTCTTGGAGCCATCGTTAAGGATCAGTCGAAAATTAAAATAAGTTTTTTTGTTTTGTTTTTCTTCGCTTTAGGCATCCTGGGCTAGGCATATTAGGAATTTCAGAGGAATGTTTAGCTATAGTTTTGATCTTCTCATCCTTTAGGTTTTTTGAGTCGAAACACGAATTTAAAGTTTTAATGCAAGTATTTAGCCCGGAACTGGGTTTTTCGACCATATTTCATTTTTTCAATTTTCGGCCTGGATTTCAAAATGGAACCGTTTTTTTCGATATATGTAAACCGCACAAAATTAAAGTAGATACAATTTCCAGTATTATTCGTTAAAGCGCAATAAAAAATGGGTAATATTGCCGGAAAGAGGAAATTTCACGAATTTCGACACTGTTTGATATAGTATCATCTTTTAAGTTTAACTCCATTGTAGTCTCCTTGTAGAGGCTTCTTATATAAATATGGTGTCAATAAAGTTCTATAAAAAAAATTTATTTATGTGGAAAAAGTGTGAGTATTTAACTTAATGTAAACTGTTTTATTTATTTAAATGGTGAAGTATAAAAACATTTATGTTTATTTATTAACTCTGTATGGTACAAAGATTGGTCAGGATAATATTGTGATTGTTGTTTATGTTTTAAATATTTTGTATTGCATAAGTACCCAGCATTGTACATGTTACAATCCAGCTGTTAAATTAAAAATAAGATTCTCTTCTTGACTATTTTTTTATTCTGTAATATTGTATTTACTTTTTTTTTCAAAGTATAGAAAAACCTATTGTTTTCCTAATGCCTTTGTTTTAAATTTTTTATTTTTTTATTTTAATTTTAATTTTTTTTATTTTTACACTTTGATTATCACTAGTATTGGATGTCAAATAATTAAAGTTATCCCTGGAATACTAAACCTCAATTTAGGTACCTTATTACTAAACCTTCGTCATTATGACTAACAGTACCTAAAAATCAATTAAGATGGTTGTAAAGGAAACAAGAAGAACAAATAATTAACAATTTAACATTTTTATTGATGGAATATAAAAACATGCACATTTTGTTCCGAATATTATAGAATTAATATAAAAATAAATGCTTACACAGACTGTTACATAAAAAATTCAAATACAATGGCTCAGAGAACATAAAAATCATTATCTTTTTCAATTCACAATTACTACCTTTCTTCGAAACAATTTTTACATAATATCACTTGATATTCGCCGAAAATCGCGGAGGTACAATTCCTATAAGACGTTCTTCGCAGTTTGTAGTCGCATTTGGAGCATATGCGTCGTTTTTTCTCTTGTGCTTCTGCTGCAGGTGCTATATCTACCATAGGAATTGAAGTCGTAGGTCCAATTGCTACGACAATCCTATCTTTGACACTTCGGTGTTGTCCAGGTAGATCCCTTCATTTTCTCAACCAACCATCAGTCAGTTTGTCTGACAATTCGCACATGTAATCAAATCTTGTCAATGACTTTCCTTTGTACACAAAATTATGGCAATATATTCATCATAATTAAGAAAAAGCACAGTGACTACCTTTTCGTTTTCCTTATAATATCTGTCAGATGACATAGCTCGTCGAAGGAATCAACTCCTCCTTTTGTAGTGTTGTAATTTAAAATATGCTCTGGTTTGTCATTTGACGGATTTATTTGACCATCATTGTGAAGAGATGAGAGCAGATATACCAGCTTATTGTGTTTAGGCTTGGAGGAAACGGCTGATAAGTTCTGGTCAAAAATAAAAAAAAAGAAGATCCTTTGCATGATCTTGAAATTTCAGATCCACAAACTCTTTGGGAAGCTCTCACTTGTTTTTCCTAGTCGTCCCAAGCGCTGTAAAATAATAGATAAAATTTGTGTACTAATTATGAAAAAGTTAATTAATAATAAATATTTAACTTGTATTGCTAAACCTTCGTTCAGATGCATTGTTACTAAACGTTAGTCGAAATGACGAACACATTTTACTTGTAATACTAAAGCTTCGTCGAACAGACGATGTAAGTTTTATTTAGACTTAGCTGGTTAAAATCCTAAGAGTTCAGCGGTCCTTGCTTCTACTTGGTTCAAAGAGCACTGAGCTGGGGAAAGCACTGCTATAACCTGAGCTTCCTAACCTAACTCACAAAGGTTATACCAAATATTGTTCGGCGCAGGTAGTCGAACCGACGAAGGTTTAGTATTCCAGGGTTAAATATGTTTTTCTTATTGAACCACATAGTCAAACGGGTATCCTAGTGCATTAGCGACAATTTATACTATTATACATCAATGAATTCTTCACCATTTCTGTTGATTTAATTCTATCTCATCATCAGTAATTGTGATTAAAAAAAAAATAATAATTCAAGAGCAAAGTTGCATACAGATATAGAAACGTTACCTGTAACAATGGCAATAAAATTTGAAGCCATCGGTGCTGCATTGGCGTGATAACTTAACTTTAGCGCGATAAGGAATCTCAAAATTACTATAATGAAGCGGTTACAATAAAGTTTATCGTTGTCCTATTCGGTTCAGTTTACTAATTTCACTTAGCCTGGGGAATTCGAACGGTGAAAATGACCATTGGGCTGTTCCAATCAGGCGCTGTATCAGCCAGTGCCCATTCAATTGGGGCTATGTACCCTGATAAACAACGGCTTACGGGTTTTTTAGGCAGATTCGCATTGTGCTGATCATATTAGCAATGGAAATGAATTCCGGCGCTCGCTGGAGCCCTATACTAATGGTCCTTTGTCGGCACCGCGTGGCACAAGATAAAGCCGGTCCCTCCAATTCATCGCCGATGAATTCTTTTTATAGGTGAAAAAAGCCTGACCTCTGATCAAAAGGGTTTTTATTTATCTTTATTTATACCCAATAATCTTATATATAGATATAGATTTTATTAGAATATTATTAACTAGCATCCATTTTTGTGGCTTCGCCCTCTTTAGGACTTAGATAAGTAATTAATTTGAGGTATATATATATATATATATATATATATATATATATTTATATATATATATTTATATTGTTACGCCCCTCTAGTGGTATTAATAACAAGTGGGCTAACAATAGGCAAATAATTGCCTAAACTACTTTAAATTAATAAATTGATTTACTAGGAGATACTTATGATAGTTGTGGCCCCACCTAATCATTGAACCAAAATATCAAGGAAAAGGAATTAATAACCAATGTTCAAGTATAAACACAAAAATAAAATTTATTATGAAAATTATATAAACAAAACCACTAAATTATAAATTACAAAGGAACATTTATAAATTACACTTCATGAACATTACAATAATACAAGCAGTAAAATGATCAAATTTGATTATGATTTTGTTAAAATAAAACTGATTGATTTTTAATAATATATGAACTAAGTTAACCAATGGAATTAGATGACTTCCGCATAGGGTGTAATTTTCTTAGGTAAATACCTTCTATTGCAAACTGTTGCAATCCTTATAACTTCAATATATATCTTGAGATCAACTTCTTTTAGAGAGTAACCGCCTCTGACGGGAGCTGACTGCGATGACTTTTCCAGTCAGATTCTTACAGCAGACTGGCCTTTTTTTCTTTTCTTGCTGCTCCTTCGAGACAGAGAGCGCTAGTGAGTTTGGGACGTGCGGATGGTCTGATTTGCCCTTCGTAGAATTTTAGAAGACGTCTTACAGTTTCCTTTTGTTGGCCTTTATCCTTCCGCTGCTAGTTCTAAAGCCCGTTCGCCGATTCATTTTTAAACTTAGGCGAATAAAACATAATTTAACAAAATTTAGGACATCTCAATTGCCCTTTCTTGTAAATAAAATGATAACTGTAGTCTGACAATAAACGCTAATAAAAATTAGAAGAAAATAAGTAGCACCAGTGCAATTTTTTTTATTTTTTTATTTTTTTAGCTGTTGACATTATTGTTTGAGTTGGTGCTTTACAGCATGTGTGGTTAATTTACAATCATCATAGCATAATACAATATAACGTATAATTATATACAATATAATGCTATGATACAAAAATATATAATACATTTAATACAATAATAGAATAAAGATACAGTAAATGAATAAGAATAAAAAAAAATTAGTCTACATTTAATATGAACTAAACAACTTAACAATAATGAATATAAAATAAAGTTTTTATGATACATCGCTTAGAAAAATTGTATCTAGATCTATTGAATTTTGTTCTGCCATCTGGCAACAAGCAAAAAGAATGAATTGATTATAATAAAATGAAATACTTTAATCCAACTACTGATAGCGAAAATAGAGGAATTAATTAATATTTACATGATTTTCTCTTTGTGTTTAGGTATGGATAATAATATGGCCAGATCTTGTGAAATTTAATTATAAAATTTACTAATCCATCGACACAGAGAGCACTAGTGAGTTTGTCACGTGCGGATGGTCTGATTTGCCCTTCGTAGAATTTTAGAAGACGGATTACAGTTTCCTTTTGTCGGCCTTTATCCTTCCGCTGCTACTTCTAAAGCCCGCTCGCCGATTCATTTTTAAACTTAGGCAAATAAAACATAATTTAACAAAATTTAGGACATCTCAATATATATATATATATATATATATATATATATATATATATATATATATATATATATATATATATATATAGGTAACGGTCGGGTTAAGAGGAGGGCAGCTCCTACGCCCGCCGAGAATACCTTTTATCGATTCTTACCTTCTTCCGATTTATTTCGGTGTTTTAGTCGCTACTTTTAAAGGGGGAAGGTTATTCTCATTTATTTACGGAGAAACTTTAAGTCCCTGTTCAAAGTAATATTAACTTCTGTTTACCTTATGATAATAAAATGTGAAATATGAAAATAATGAAGTGGAAATAATAAAATTTCAAAATATAAGATACTAAATCAATTTGGAATTAAATGAAAATTAATATAATGCTAAACCACCAGTAATGTTAATTCTTGATAAACTTTGTGATGTGAGGGAATTAATTGTAAATAACAAATTATAAATATTTAAAAGACAGAATCCTTAAGTATTTATTTGTCATAACTCCTACTTATTTAACATTTGTAGCTACATGTTTCCGAGACAATGCTCCATCATCAGGCTTCTAAATTTTTTTTTAAAACACTTTAATCTATAATATTATACCAACAGTTTTACAATTATATAGTAACCTGTCATTTACCTCTTAATTTGTGATTATTTTAACATTGTCTATTCTCCATGTTATAATCCATTATAATACAGAATCCTAGTTGAAAGTGATGATGTTAATTTCTGCTATATTTTCTTAAGGGAAGTAGAAATAAGAAAATATGAAACTATGATATACTTTCTCACATTTATTTTTAGATTGATATGTTTTATTGAAATAATTATACAATCTGTCTCACTTTAGGGCAATAAGTATTATGGATGACAAAGAATGCATTCACAAAATAAGCATACTGAAATTTTATCACTTAAATCGATACAACAAATAAAAATATATAAAACACCAAATCCATGTACAAATTAATGTTCTTAAGTTTTGTAACACTTTTACACATCAGATAAGAGGGAATAAGAAAACATGAATTGATAAAACACTTAATCCTTTATGAAACTCATGTTGTTAACTTATGTTTCAGTTATTTACATTTAAGAAGACTAAATGTCAATATAACACACTAAACAACACAATCCAAGTTGAAACTGTAGAAGTGATTGTTTACATGTGAGGTTATAGGAAAGAGCTATCGATAAATGTAAACTCGAAGTGAAGCGTAAGGATCGAACTGGTCGGTGTAGCGCTGGTCAAGGCAGTTTGCTGCCTCCTCTTAACCCGACCGTTACCTATATATATATATATATATATATATATATATATATATATATATATATATATATATATATATTCGCCATAATATTTGTAGTTGAAATTCTCCTCTTTCGCACATTCAATGATACGGTTTATACTGAAACTTCAAAAAATTGTTAAACACACTCACTATCTTACCTACTTCTTCATTTACACTTACATCTTCTTTTCCATTCCCAATTTTAATCGAATTAATTAAAGATTCTTCTACCACAAGATGACCTCTCATATTTTGTTAACATTTAAATTGTTCAATGATGTTCCAAATACGTGAAGACTTTAAACATGATTTTATTGTATCGGCCTTAACACCATTTAGAATAAGGGATAATATTTACCGAAGTCTCCGAAAAAAATAAAGGTTATGCCACCCACTAACTTATTGTTTGAGGATATGATTTTAAACACTTACCGTTCAAAGCGAAGGCTATCATATTTTTACAAACAATATCAAAATGCGAGGGAGCGACATTTCGATTTGGAAATATTTTTTAATTGGCAGACATAATTTTATCGATTTCATTTTCAAATTTAAACCATAAAAGTATTTGACAAGCCTCGTTTCTGCCTATTCAAGACTGCACATGTAAATTAATATCGTAGTAAACTTTATTATTGTAAACATTCCTAGAAGATAATGTAGTTAAAATTTGGTTCAGTTGGGTTCAATTATCTTGCCATTGCAAGCTCTTTTGCAGATTGCGCTAACCACATAACGAGTAAATTTTATTATAAATTCCTTACGCTACATAACACCGTGCCTTAGTAACCTCTCTCGAATAGTGCTCGCCACCTATCGATAGATTATCGAACTTCAATGCGCCATCATAAGAATTATTTATCACTAGTTCAACCATGACTGATATATGGCCCTACTTGAGATGGAGATGTATAGAGGATAAAGAGCAACCTGGAGCTAAGAGACCTATACAAAGTTCTAGATTTGGTTGTAACAATTAAGCAAAGAAGATGGCTAGGCCATGTTCATAGAATAAGTTCCCACAGAATGCCAAAAATTGCATATTAAATAGGCGTCGCGAAGGAGGAAAGAGAGAAAGAAGGCCTAGATTGCGCTGGAAGGAAGACGTTGAAGCGGATATATATATATATATATATATACAATGTCAAGTGCATAGGTTCATGCATCTTAATGGTTAATTATACCAATAAGCAAAGGTAAAGATGTGCTAAAAGAGGCAAATTGGCTCAAATGGACCTGGTGTAGTAAAGGTTAGGTATAGAGTGAGCAGCTATGTCAGACCTAGAAAAGTGCTGCTACAGACTACACAATAATTAGAATATTCGACTTCTGAAAGAAAGAACTATTCTTTATTGGACGGAGAATAGTGCAAAATACAAAGTATAATAAAAATAGGGATGTCTTTGGACTGAGCAAGGAGAAATGACTTCATTGGACGAAATAATGTAGTTGTTAGGCAGGAGGTGTCATAAAAGAAGTGTTGATTTAAAATAAATGATTATAAAACACTACTTTCAATATATTTGTTTTTTCAAAATGTTAGCTCCTCTGAATAAAATTTCTAATCCTTGTTATTAACCATTTCTGATTTCTATTGACTTTTGATCGATATTTTTTGTCATCGTTTAAATATTAGTTCAGTTCTTAGTAAAATAGTAGTTGGTAGACTAGAAAGGTAGAGAGAGAGAGGTGGTAAAAACAGACTTACAACTAAGTCAAAAAGATTTTATAAGTATAAAACCTTTCACAACGATAATTTTATCATCATTTTTTTTATTTTATTATTTATTTATTTTTTTCATTTACTTTATTTGATTATTTGATTATTATTATTTTTATTTTTTATGTGACCGTTCAATGCCTAAGCTGCTTCAATTACCTTCAGGAGGTCAGAGTTGTTCGATTTCCTAACTATTATATTCTCCGCGACATTTCAAACAGATATGGGATTTTCATCCACCAAAGGTCACAGAATATCACCATTCGTGCCACGGACATCCTTGTTTACTGGAGTCACCCTACCGAATTTTTAAAATTCCTGTTGAACGGTCCACAGCCTCACACTCTCGTTTCCCGCTTTTGTATCTAGCTCTCTGCGCCCTGTTTCGACCAATTTTAAACTCCTACGACGAAATTATATAAAAATCAATAGTAAAGGCCGATTGTAAAAAAAAAATCTATTAAATATAATGAGTTTATAATACAAAAGGGTAATTTTAAGAAAATCTGCATTACATCATGTAGAGTGCAATATGTCCTAGAAGAAGTGCTGAATGTTGATATCAGTCATTATAGTTACTTAGTCTTATGGTAGGAGGGAAAACATTTGTTATCGAAAATTGGGTCTACATTAACAAAAAAAATAAAGAAAAACCCTCAATCAAAGGTTAACACTTTTAAACTTACTTTTCTCAAAACATTCAAAGCTAGTACTTAGCCACGAAACGAATACTTATAATTAATTATTGCGAAATATTAAGACGTACGCATCACATATCAGCTAAAAGCCACATATCAGCAGACTTGATATTTTTCAGACAAAACATTCAGGACTATCACGAAAGCAAACTGACCTTTGTGTGCCAACTGTTATTGAACAAATACGGACTCTCGACAAAAGGTTTCACGAAAAATTACATTGTGATCTCAACACACTCATAAACGAGATGTCACAACAATCCTGAAAACACCAAGAGAAGGTTGGAAAGTAAATAAGAGATCTCCTAAGCCAAGCAAAAAAGGCTAATTCAAGTTTGAGGAAGTGTTTTTTGATTTAGCTATTTTATCAAATTCACTTATTAACATGGAAAATGTTTTACCGGTGACCCAATTGGTCAAAAGTGATACGTTCTTGGGGAACGTGAGAGCGTTACGCGAAGCTTAATATTTTAATATTTAGAGAATAGTAGCGGATAAATTCATATTACGGATTCGGTTAGTTCATACCAAACTTTTTAGAGGGATAATGGAAAACTAAATGTTAAAATTTTAAATGATTCATCCAAATTTACGTAAATATATTTAATAATATAATAAAATAATAATCTCTTTTTTGAACGATATAATATATACATACATGTACTTATATTAGTAATACTTGTACAATAAAGACTACTCTTGGCATTTGCCATCTGAGGAGTTTGACCTTTATGAATTTACTTTTTAAGCATTCGATATAATGAATAGAGAAAACTTAAATACAATATAAATCATTAAAAACAAAATTAACAAATTTTTTGTTAGATTCATAAAATACGAAACTGTGAAAACAAAACAAAAATTGGAAACTAACATTTTACTTAAACGTTACTTCCGTGCTGCTTGGCAATTCCTTGATAAATATAACCAACTTTAACCATTTAAAATATTCTGTGCCTTAGCTTCATTAAGGAACGGATTCCCCAAAAATTTTATTCTGAATTCCCTTAAGATAGGACATTCCACTAGTAAATGATATTCATCCTCTCTGTCGGATCTATTACATAATGAACATATTCCTATACCTGTGTCATACGTCTTTTAGTTTAAATTTAAAAGTTCCCCCTGATTCTTATAATTCAACAAATATCTTTAAATTTTAGGGCACTATTTATAAACTGTTGCAGGGAGGGTTATGATTCAAGTTATTATATATAACAGAGGAAGTAGATGTTGTAGCCTTCAAGACTTTAGTATTAACTTTAGTATTTACTATTAACGCCTTTCTTATTTTTTTAAAAACAGTTTCCCAATTTTGAAAATTTCCAATAGAAAAAGTATCTTCCGCAATATACTTCATCATCATTTCCTTAAAAAAAAAAATTATTTTTCCTAACTGGCTCTATAGCCTTTAGCTTCGGGTAACGGTGATGAGGTAAATTAAAAAATTTTAGCAAATAATTATGTTGCATAATTCATAAAAATTTACGTAAATATTGAAGAACAAATTTACAGAAGTTAATGTAAAAACATTACATAAAAGGAAGAATAAAACTTTTTATTATGTTTGAATGATTATGACTTTATTTCAACTAAAGTAATATAATTTAAATAAAATATAGTGGAGATTTATTATAATTGCTTATAGGATGGTAACTTTCAGGACCAAGCATGACGGGGACTAAAATGCCTCTCATCAACTATGTGCGCTTTAATATTGGACCGAAATTATTCTCCCGAGAGTGTGTATGATACCGCTAGGGTAACTTGTTCCCTATGAAATATGCACGCCCAGGAAGGTCCATGGATTACATATTCATGCCAGGTGAATTGAGGAGCTTCTGCCCGGAACATAACCCACAGATTGGGAACGGCTTATTTTATCGGCCAACGGATACTGAAGAAAATACCCAAAATAAAGTTCCAAAGCTGAAAAAAAAGTAACTCAAAAAATCAGAAAAATATAGCCAGTTAAAAATTATATATAAATATATATATATATATATATATATTTATATATATATATATATATTTGTATAAAAATATAAATATATTTTTAGAGAATAATAAATCCTTATTCTCGCGCGGTATCATATTTGATACCTAATTTTAATTAATTTTTAAATTTACGCGGTTGTATTTAAGTTGGTTGAGATAAAAACTTTTGTTAAATCAGTTTATTGCTGTCATATTGGTGTCCCTGGTTTTTATAAAAGTTAAGAAGGTTATAAAAAAAAAAGTCGAGTGTTTCACCGTTCATGTGTTGAATCGTGAATATTGGCTGAAAGCGTCTGAGAAGTATGTTTATATGTTTTTCTTTCAAATAAAAATATATTTATAATCGCTAATCCCTTCTGGAACTTAAAAATTCTTTTATATGTAATATTTAATCATTTATTACCACGCTATGAATTATTTTTCTCTTGGGATCATGCGTTATAATTTGCGATGATAGTTATGTATTTTTTTTTTTCAGAAATGTATCTCTATTGTCGCAAAGTATCATAGTTTTCAAATAAGTTATCCCCAAAAATTTAACTTTTGTTGTGTTATGTACTTATAACAATTGACGAATGCTTTTGATATTGTGGAATATTTGTAATCATGTTTCGTTATATAACCCTGCAGAAGAGGCGTATATTTTAAAATTGTGCATACACCATGCAAAAATCATATCATATGCTTAGAATGTTTTAAATAGCGTTTCTTCTGATAGAAATCAATATTTTTAAGTCTCAATAACTTTCAAAAAAAAAAATAATAAATAACTAAAACTAAATAAATGAATAAACTGGAAAAAAAATAAGGAGAAATAAAAATAATTTAAAAAACATTTCGAATGTAAATTGGTTGATGCACTATTAAATCCTCACAATTTTTCATTTAGTGTTTGTGTATTTTCAAAATATTGCTATATACCAGAAGTTCTCTTTTATACTTCTGGTATAAAGCTTCTTGTTGACGAGGCCATGTACCCCTAAGCCCTAACTAATTTGTATCTCTCGTCTTTGAATAAGTGGCAGCCATTTAAAATGTGCAAGAATGTTTGTGGAGTTAGTCCATAACATTCACAATATATATATATATATATATATATATATATATATATATATATATATATATATATATATATATATATGTATATATATATTTAGGCCGATTATATCATATTTATTTATTTATTTATTTATATTTATTATATTTATCCCTATCTAGGAAAACAATTGGTCATAGACATATCTATCTATAATCTACTATTAATTAACAATTAATGATAATTTAAAAGAAACAAAGTTGAGAGAAAATAGCTGTTTTGAATGTGACTTTTTCATTCAAAGCAATATAGCTCCTAAACGGTAGGTCCCAGTGACAAATTTTACATAACATAAATTAATTTCTACTAAATTACCCAAACCCGATCCCGCCCATTATATTTGTACACTCCTGCTCATTGCTTTTGACAGATATTTCCTAATCCGATCGTCATCTCTTCGGAACTTCATCCCTTACACCTTCGCCACTCAAACACCCTTCCCACTTTCAAATATCCCTTATTTAACCACCTACTGCTCAACCAGATCCACAATAACGGTCATTAGCCGCTTAGAAGTTATATAAAATATGAAAGTTTATGTACATGAAATTATATTGTTTTTACACAATTGATTCACAAAATGAATCAAAACATTTGTGTTACTTTTTATCAATATTTATCAATAATATGAATATACGAAAAGAAGATGGGTCCTGGGTGGTGTCGGAAAAAGAAAAGTCTGAACTCCTTGCTGAACATTTGTCGACTGTTTTTACACCACATGCAGACTACCAAGACAATGAACATGAAAATTACCTACAAGAAACTCTAGAAGCTCCCCTTCAATTGACATTTCCACCACTGTCTTTCACTCCTTTTGATGTATTGCAAGTAATCAGAACGCTATCACCAAAAAAAGCACCAG
This sequence comes from Euschistus heros, assembly GCA_003667255.2. Taxonomy (NCBI): domain Eukaryota; kingdom Metazoa; phylum Arthropoda; class Insecta; order Hemiptera; family Pentatomidae; genus Euschistus; species Euschistus heros. The sequence goes on from RCWM02000359.1 coordinate 533,669, forward strand.
GATTTGACTTAATCACCGCTGACCTCCAGAAAATGCCCCCAAAAAGCTATAGTCTTTCTAACTACACTATACAACGCAATTCTATTTATCCAGTAAAAGCCAGAGTACCACAGGGGTCAATACTAGCTCCACTGTTATATATTCTTTACACTCAGGATATGCCACTTAGCCCTCAAACATTGACAGCAACATACGCTGATGACACAGCAAAATTAACTAGACATACAGACCCCACAATTGCATCATTAACTCTTCAACACCACTGAACAATACTACAAGACTGGTTCAAACAATGGAAAATAAAACTAAACTACACCAAATCACAGCACATAACCTTTACACTCAGACAAGACTCTTGTCCACCTTTCTTCATCGACAATCAACCCATACCACAAACAAACGAAATTCATTACTTAGGACTTACATTTGATAGAAGAATGACCTGGGGCCCACACATAAAACAAAAACGTCTCAGTCTAACCAAGAGATTAAAACCTCTGTATCCAATGCTTCATAAACGGTCGACATTAAAACTCCGACAACGAATGAATATATACACTTACTTACTTAACCCCATATGGACATACGCCACACAAATATACGGGACTGCAAAAAATACAAATATTCCAATCAAAATTACTCAGACTAATCACGAAATCACCTTGGTACGTTTCAAACCAAAAACTTCACACTTATTTAGAAATACCCACAGTAAAGGAACATATTCATGACCTTTATAAACGATTTCATGACAGACTTCATGGACATAACAACATACTCATTAATGACATGGCCACGACTGACATACCTGGAAATACTCTCAGAAGGCTTAAAAGAAGCTGGATGAGAGATTGCTCAAATAAATCTCTTTAACCCTTGCCAGGAGGAGGTACTATTGAGTAGTAGTCTCCCACACGCATACAAGGCCTGTAGTATTCAATTTCATCACATTCACTGATTGTTATCCTAATAACAGTTGTGAATTAAAATCTGAAAGAGAAAAAAAAAATAAAAAAATAAAAATAATATAAAACGAAGAAGAAAAAAAAAATAATAATACAAAGTAAATTAGTTAACGAAAGAATTAATAGCTGTTTACATAATTAGAATAATATCTGAAGTTAATTAAATAATTGAATACAAAATAGTAGCAAAGTCTAGTTAAAGGTACAGTTGTAATAAAATGATTAAATAATTTAAATTGAATAATAAAAATTTTAAATTAAGTAAACTACTATAACTTTATAATAATAATAATAATAATAATAACTTTATTAATTTATATTTTTAAATGTTTTTATCCTCTTGGTCACACCCAATTTTTTGTTATTTTAGTCCTGATGAAGACCTGCCTTGCAGGCCGAAACGTGGGCACGCCAAATATAAAGTTTTTTTTATTTAAAAACTTGGACGTGTTTATTTACTTGACTGCACCCCTGACCATTTCTTCACTTACATTAAAGAACTTTTTTATTTATTTAAATTTCTGATAAGTAAACTAACCAAGCAACACCAACTAGGCGCGTGTCCAAATTAATGTGAAAAAAAATATCACAGCGAAAATTATAGACCCTTGGCCAAAAGAAACATCCATGCCAATAATAAATAATAATAACAATATTCCTGCAATATAATCACAATAAAATGAATTATGGGTTTAGGATAATTAACAACAAGAAAAAAGAGAAAACACAGGTTTTTTTCAGAATAAAACTGTAAAACTCCCTGGGCGATGTACAACGAATTGTTGGTATTTAACAAAGAAAAACACAAAGTAATTAATTGGTGACAATATAAACAATGTTTTCCGATAATTGATCTAACGTGGGTATATACTGGTCTATTTTGTACGAGTAAAAATTGTGTTTCAGTTTTGGTCTCTATTTTTTTATTTATTTTTTTTATTATTTTTTTAAACCACTAAACAATTTCGATGGTTTTGTTCGTATTATAAAGTTATTTAACGAAACGACCATAAAGTACTGATATTTTTTTTTTATTATGTTTTTTTTTTTTTTTTTAAGAATCTGGAGAATTGGGGATTTATTTATCAATCAATAACATGGAAATAATTCAGTCTTTATTTATAATTGTCCACGTGATTTTCGTTTTATGACTTCAAAATAAATTAGAAAAGGCACCAAAGAACGTTCAACATTGATTAGTTGTGAGTCTTTAAAAATTTCGAAATCAAGACTTCAGCTATGAAGACAAAGGTTATTATGGCAGAACTTCATACCTTGATAAAGATATTCTGCTTTCCAAATCATCTTTCTGAAAGGTTTTGTCATTGTAAAATTTTCATAGCTTATTTATGAATTATGTCTTTACCTCCATTCTCTCTTGAACTCTATCCTACTAATTATCATTTTTCTAAGAACATGAACTACTTTTTAAAAGTAAAAAAAGTAGACAAAAAAAAAAAAGAAATTATTTATCAAAAGTCGACAGAAATAAGAAATAGTTAATAGTAGGGGATCAAAATTCTATTTATGGGAGCCATCACGTTGAATAAAATGTTGTGAGAAAAGTGAATGGTATCCCGGTTTATGAAAAGTTTTCCTAATCATTCATGTTATTGTTTTTTGTTTTTTTTAAAATATACCAGCACTAATTTCTGGATAGCCCCCCTATAACATCTTTTTATAAAAAATAAATAATTATACATCAAATCTGTGATGAGAAGAATGGCTATGATTGCTTATGATGATGGAATAGTTATCTAAAGTTAAGAATGTCAAGTGTTAATTAATGGGATTGGTGATTACTTAGAGCAGATTCTCGGAATACTCAAGTTTCAAGTTCTTAAGCCTATTAGCTAATCATAGTTTACTTGGAAATTGATCGATTAAGTCGTAACTATCTTTAAGAAGCTATAAATTACTCTTAAACCGCCATATTTAATAGTAAAAGATATTCTTCTCATATAATTTTCACAGAGACCGTCTTCACAGTACTCTAGCGACCAGTTCAATTCATTACTATGAGTGATAAAGAAGTATTTCCTAAGTGAGATCTAAATAACTAAATAGTAAGATCGTCTGTAGTTAATGGTTCAATAATGAACATCCATACGTTAATGGAGATCTTTAAACATATCGAATGATAAGCCCTTAGCAAATTTTATTCTAATAGAAATAAGAATTTTTTAAGTAATCATCTCGTAAAAGAGGGCTTCTCGGACATTTTGGTATCTCAACCCAAAGGCTGGCTTGTCTCATTGAAAGAAGCTCACAACACATTACCTCATTCCTTGCCTTTCAGCGCGAGATACGCTTATCCTAACTGATTTTTTTTTTTTAATTTGTTGTCAATTAATATTTTTTTCTTTTGATATTAATAGAAATAATTTTTAGATGGTATTAAAAAATTAAACAGCTCACAGCAGGTCACATTAAAAATAGTTAACTCATTTTTTATGATATTCTAGATGCAAAAGGAAATCGCACTTCATGCTTTTGTAAATTGAAAAAGTAACTCATATTTATTGAGTAAATATGAAACTGTTATAATATTTGATGAACATTGTATCCTAAATATAGAGTAAAAAAAAATGAAAAAATTTATTGTTTGTTTATTGTTTAACAGTCTCTCAACGAAATGAAGAGCGAATTTAAAAAAAAAATCAGCATAGTAAAAAGCCTGAAAAGTCAAAAAGAAGTGGCAAGGTGTGATCATGATATAATTACAAAATAATAATATTATGTTAATAATTGTAAAATAATATTATGTGGTTATAATAGTAAACCTAGCTGTAGTGGCAGGAAAAGTGATGTCTCATTATAAGATATTTATTTGATGTTTCAAAGAGATTAATAAATGAACATTTAGTGGTAGTTTTTATTTAAAACCCGCACGGTAGTGTATAATAGTGGGGCTTATTAAATACGTAACAGAGAATTCTTTGCTGATTTAGTGAAAAGTGTCAATCGTGCGGTAGGGTTGGGCGACAGTCGATAGTTAGCACTATCGATAGGCCGATACTATCGGTTGAGAACTATCGATTGCTATCGATAGTTTTTTGATAGTTGCTTCCTTTTTTCCAAATCTATTCGATAAAGAATTTCAACTAATTTAATTCAATTCAATTATCAACATATTATTTCAAATTTGCAGGATTATAAATTATAAGATTATATTATAAAGGTGAGAGAAAAAAAAACTAATTTATTTGAGTTTTAAAACAGTTTTGACAATTTACATGGTTACAATAATAATGAACAAATCAAATCTTCAGAAAAGAAAAATAACAAAATAGTTAATTTCAAGAGTCAAGTGTGCTCCTTGAGCCACATATTTCCCGAAGGAAAAACTAGCATTTCTGCTTTCCTTTGGGTTAATCTTTGAGAGAACCCTTGAGCTATAGGAATTCCGAATTTAATTTCAGAAAAACTCAACACTGGACAGAGACAGACCAGCATAATTCCGAGAGTTTCAAAACTTGAGGGTAAAAAAGATCTATAGATAGTCGACACTATCGATAGCGACAATCGATAGGCATGTTCTATCGATATATCGACAGTAACTATCGACTATCGCCCAACCCTACAGTGCAGAAGGAGGGGCATGCCGGGTTTGGTCGGTGATACCTTATTTTTTTCCAATTAACCACTTTAAATGCAAAAAATATTATGCTATCCAAGTTTTCTATTATATTGTTTTAAAATTATTACCTATTAAGAATTAGATTTCTTAAAAATAAATGGCACTGACATAATCCAAGAAAATAAAATCTTTGCACACAATGTGAATTTAAAATGCTTGCCGGCATCCCACGTTAGAGGCAAAAAAAAAAAAAAAAAAAAAAAAAGAAAAAAAAAAGAACGCGAATGAACGTAATGAAAAGTAAACAGGATTGAAGTTTTGAGGAGAGCTCATTACCCTGCGGAAATCCCAACGTTTTCTTCCTAAGCTCCTTTTTGTAATTAGTGATCCGGAACTTATTTCATTTTGGGACTCGGTTAGAAAATCCCCTCTTCTACTACAGCTTTTCTAACTGACAAATTTTCTTCTAAAGTGGAGTCACCTTTAAAAAGGAAGTTTTATTAAGTTAAACATTCCAATTAATTTGCTTGCCTTTAATATGATATTAATTTTAAATTTTGAAGGCAAAAATATTTAGCAAAGGCTTCTAAAATAATTTTCTCAAACAGAATAATACTATTAACTACAGTTTCTATTATGTGATTTAAGTCTTTGACGACATTATAGATTATGATGCATTTGTATAACCACTCGTATTACAAACCAATTGATTTACTTTTTATTTATTGTACAAATTGTATTTCAATGTTATTTTAATCATCTATACAATTAATCAATTAAATTATTAAATATTGAGGTTAATATAATTAATTATGAGCGTTACGCACATATATCCCAAATATAATTTCATAAAACTATAAAATACCAACAAGTACTTATTACAAACTTACTCAATAACTTATGGGCCAACTAGCGATTATGTGAAGCTATTTTCACCACAAAATAGAGCGCTTGTAAATCTCAATCTAATTTTAACTCCATCTCTTTCATGGCATGAAGGTTTAGCAATAATAAAATTTACTGATTTTAAATTAAATTGTTATTAAAAATGCGATACATATGTGGATTTGAGTGAGGTTTGAAAATCGACTGATAGGTAGCGAGCGTCATTCTGCAAGAGAGATAACAATGTTACGGTGTTATCGAGAGCTTGAAACTAATGATAATATTTAATTATTTTCAATAAAAGTGTTCTTAAAAAAACTATATATATTTGGTGCGACATCTGCATCCCAGTGATCTTTAAATAGTTTATATTCCTTGTCCATATCTATAGCTGGTTTATTTATTAAAACTAAAAACTGGGTTTCCAGTTTTGCTTTTACGTATTCTTCAATCTCCTAATCAGTGTAATGGTGCCAGTTTAAAAATATAGCTAAGTGTGGATATATTATTGAGTCTATAATTATCACTGGAATAGCAAATGAAGAACTCGTATTTATTCCTAGAATCCCAAATATTTTAATTAATCTGCTATTTCATTTCAATTTATTAAAATTTCCTATTAAAGTTACTTTTGATATTACAATAAACAAATCGCAATAATAGACCTACAAAACCGTTCTACCTACTTAAAACCTACTGTTTCTTTTAAAGTTCATGGTAACATCGGGAGAAAAAAGTATACAAATTATAAGTTCTCTACTAATAAGAGCGGGCGAAGCCGTGGCGGGAAACTATAATATGTTAAAAATCTTATTTTAATTTACTGTAAATATAAACTTAGTTTTTAATGAAAAGTAATTTCAAAAATTCCATTGATAAAAACAATTTTACTATACAACAAGAGGTTCGAAGACCCACAACAACGTTTGTTAATAGTTTTTGTTTTTTTTACAAGTCCCTATTGGATAAAGTTCTTGTGTTTAAGAGGATTTGGAATTTGTATGGATGTTTGACATTTTTCTGTACTGGCTACGTTGTAAGGCCTGCAGAAAGTTTATCTTATCTTGGGGTGAGGGTTTCTAAGAAAGTTTATATTTAGGTGATGGGGCTCACCTAAATCTTGTTGTGGGGCGACTTAAAAACTAAACTACTAACGCATACCAAATCTAAATCAGAAAATGTCGTTATGGTCACATTTCTGTTAGTTGCCAACGGACCGGAGATGGAGTGCTGGTGTCAATGTTCTGAACAGAGGGTTCATGAGAAACGGTAGTGAGTCCAGGAACTTGACATGTCGACGCTGGATGAATTGCGGGACTGTTGGAAGGTTGAAAATCTCGTCTGTCGCCCTACTGTAGTTTTTGCCAATTACTTCAGCAGTGTAGATGCTGAACAACACCGAGGATAATACTGCTCCTTCTGGCACACCGCAAGTGAGGGGTATTTAATTTGATTGGAGCTGCTAAGGAGATTCAAGATCTTCCAGTTTTGTGCATAGGATCCTGTGAGATACGGAATCAAATGCCTTCGTGCAGTCTATGGACATCAGTGCTGTTGCAGTGTTCCTATTGAAGTTTGTGCACGCCTCAGTTTGCAGCTTGATTAGGTGGTGTTCAGTACTGAGACGTGCTTGGAAACCCGTTTTTTCAAAATGAATAACTGACTTCTCCTCGCAAAAGTCCCGTAGGTAATTGAGAACAATTTTCTCTTAGACTTTTCCGAAGCGAGGCAACACGCTGATTGGCCGGTATAGTTCTGGCATGCTTCCTGCCTTAGATGGCTTAAGGAGTGGAAAAAGTAATGCATGCTTCCATTGAACGCAGAAGCATCGTAACCTCAAGCAGGAGTTGTACAGGTTCGTAAGGTGCATTATTCCTTTTCTGCTTGAGTAGGATTAATAGTATATAAAAAAATCGTCAGATCCTGGCAGATCTGAAAAATAGTGTCCCTATAGCAGGAGCCATCTCTTACTGGTTAGAGGCACCATACTAAGATTGAGAACTATAATTGTAGTATAATAGTTGTGGAGATACGAGTTGTTTTCAAGCAATGTTGAAATTTTTTATTCATCAGACCTTTATCTTTTCTTTGCTTTTGGCATTTTTGGTATTCAACTAGAATGTGTTTTATAGTCAGGACATTTTGGGGGTTGCTTATCTTCGAATAAGTAACGGTGGGTTAATTTTGAATGTCCAATTCTTAGTCTTGTAAAGATGATTTGTTCTATTCTTGGTCCTGAAATTGGTCTAACTTCTTTAAGTTTGTTATTTTTGTCGGTTCTAAGCCATATTTCATGCTAAAGTGTATTGATTTGATGTTTTAGGAATGATTTTAGATCTGGTGAAGGGGTAGGGATTAAGGGTAATGGGAAGAGGGAACACGCTTCTTTGGCTGCTAAATCGGCTAAATAGTTTTATTAATATTTAATTATATTTTGATTAAGAATAATATTAGTCTGAATAAATATTCCTTGAATTATAATAGTTCTCGGTAAACAAATCTGATTCTTATTTCACTTTTTCCCAACAAATTTCTAAATATTCTAAAACTATATTGAAGAAAAATAAATAATAAATATATATATATATATATATATATATATATATATATATAATTTCATGAGAAAGCTTTGGAAGTCTGAATATATTTTCAGTTTATTGTGAATAGGAAACTTGAGTTAGAGTAATGCAAATAAAACAATAAGAAGGGAGAAAGAACTTACTGAACCGCAATTTCTATTGCCATTGGACTCACCATATAATATTCATACAGTTGTTATGAGTATTTGAATGGTGCGGGGAAAGGAGCTATGAAAACAGAGTCAACCCCTGATAAATGTATGAGAATATTTCTGTCTTACTTGCTGAGCTTATATAGGCGACGTGGCATTTTTCACCGTTAGGAAAATGTTTTATATATTTCTTAAACTTTTATAAATCCTACTTAATAATAGCACAATTTCTCATTATAAAAACATATTTATGCAGCTATTTTAGACTTACAGAAATATACAAGACACATAAATACAATTATTGACAGATTTATTTTTATTATTCGAACTTATGATTAGAGAAAACCTCTTATTAGATGTACTGCTCAGTGATGAGTTGATCCAAAATTTCTCTCCAAGACTTTAGCAAATTGCTTTTAAAGAGATAAAAATGTTTCTTTATATACATTGAAGAATATCGGCCAACGTTCCTACAATGCAGGTTTTGAGTTATTTTATGGTGTTATACTGTTTCTCTAGAACATAAACATGAAGAAAGTTCTCATTAATGTTTAGATATGGTTATCTAATGAAATACCAAATGAAAATATTTTTGGCTGAAAATATGTTTTTTACAAAGGTACATGAACTTCTCTCAAATCAGCTCTTCCCTTTAAACTTTCGGTGCCTGGATGGACTATATTCGGTTTTAGATTAATTTTTGCTTTATAAAATATTAATTCTGTTCGTCCATCGTACCCTATTCTAGCCCAAAGCACCACTTCCTTTTATTTGACGTTTTCTTAAAAATATTTCTTCCTTTCACAAATCATGAAAATAGGAACGAAACCTAGCAGGACCATCCAGATTAAAACGCTTTTCGTCTCTGAAGATAACTTTTATATATTTCCCCATGGAAAATGAGTGAAAGCAAATCTATTTATTTTTTTTTTATTTTATTTTTTGGCTTAGTGTGCTTTTGAAAGAGATATTGAATAATTTTAAAATGCTTCAAATGACTGGTTTTGTGAACATATATGTATGTTTAACTACTATAATATAGATTGAACAGACAGCTTCATAATCCCCCACCATCCACCTCACTTCTCTCAATCCAAAAAGACCTCTTCATATTTCCCTAGACAATCGTAAATGAGGGTACACCCCCTCCATCTAGTCTTTGACTTTTTTTTTTATTGGTTTTTTAAATCCCTCGTTTTAATGCTTTTTCCAGAATATTCTAGTCACCTTGCCAATAAGTGGGTCAGTGCTCATTGTAGAAATGAATATACCTTAATAGGTAATAATTATACCTTTTATGAATGTCAGCCCCTAAGATCCCGCCTACCCTTAAGTTTTTAATATAATAATAATTATTCGTTAGGTATATAGTTTTGTTTTTTAACTTAATGAGGAATGAATATAAAATAAAAATAACAGATTCGCTCAAAAATATTATAGTTGAACATTAACGTATTTGCTGAAGTGTATAGCTTATCCTGAACTTTTTTTAAATTATTTAGACTCTAAAGTAACAAGTACCAGGTTTTGGATTTAACTAGAATAAAAGGTTCACAGAAATTAGTAAAAACAAGAGTCATTATTTGGCATTGAGTAAATGAACTAAAACCATTAAAATATATTTTAGCACTGTTCAAAGTTTGGCATTCTTAGATTTTATTTTTTATTTTCTATCAACATTTACATATATAAGTACTATTAGAATAACACATCTTGTATCATATTTAAACATATCCAAGTTTGAAAATCTATGTTCCGAAATAGTTTAAACTCCACTAATTACTGCCTTCTATTTAGCGTTGACGCCTCGCCTGCTATAAAACTGATAGTTCGCAACAGTACTTGCAACCGACGGGTAACAAGTTTAACAACTCCATATCAAGGTAACTTACTTTGTTTCCAACTCGTAAACCCCCCGCCTAATGGCTTGTAAGTGACAGCAGCTTTTCGTTAAATAACTTTTCAAATTAAAACATTAAATTATTTCTTAAGTAGTCCTCCAATTAATATCCTTAATTTTATGATTTATTGGGTTATTAATCTATGAAGTTATTTGCCCAATGTTACTTAATAAGAAGAATATCTAAAATTTATATATAAGATAAAACATTAATTGATATTGCAACTAAACATATTTAACTAAAAAAATCTTTGATCCTCTCTTAATGAAAACAGTAAAAGAAATCGATGAAGGACTGACAAAAATCTACAGGAATCCGCGTAGTCCTCATCCCAAATAACATATTAATATTAGATAATAATACATACAACTGAATTAATAACGAACTAAAACGAAAAATCTAGGAATTTCAACAGACCAACTATAATACATTCTAAGTTATATCTTAGAATATCTTAATATTGACGATGGCTGCTGAAGGAGGCAAAATAAAAAGCATTAAAAGCAAACTTGGGCCGTGTCGGAAAGTGATGACTAATTATCTATAAATTGGTTTCAATAAGTTTACAGACTTCACTGAAATTTAACTTGAAAGTAACATAGTCCCGTTGAAACCCCTCTACCCATAACGTTACCTTTGACAGTTTTTAACACTAACCCTACCATGAAGGGTAAAATGACCTTTTTCTGACTATATGGCAGAAGTATTTTGCAACATACTTCAATACTTTGTTTTTTGACTTTACTACATTCCTTAAAAATATATTAATTTTTTTTCAATACTCCTCCCTTATAATTGTATTTTCCGGAGAAATCGTGGCAGAAAAATAGGTATAAATGAAATCTCGGTAGACCAGTTTTTAGTACTATGGCAGAGTATGAACTTTGTCATACTAGAAAAGGAATTGAGAGAGAGTTTTTTTTTCAATCAGTTTTACCGTTAGTAAATCACAGGGTTCTTCTGCACAAGAGAATGATCCTCCCTTATGAAAAAATTACTGGCAAAAAGGTAAAATGAAATCTCGGTAGTTTTTTTTACTGCTGAGAAATTACTCAAAAAGGAAAACAGCATGTATTTTTTACTGCTGAGCTACTTCAGCTTTTGCCCTGAAAAGCTTTGGACTTTCTTACAACACTCTTTAGTGCAATACTAAGGAAAACTAGGTTCCCATTGCAATGGAAATAGTCAAACATATCTTTGATATAGGAACATAACAAAAACACCGATAATACTTCGTACAGAACCATCAGTCTACTTCCCATTTGCTCAAAAAGTTCTGAAAAATTACAGTATAGACGCATTCTAGACATACTGCTAAAATATATTGAATACAAACAAAGAACACCAAGTTGGATTTTATTCTCTTCATTCAGCCGTACACCAGCTTAACTTTGTCACACACTACATTCAAATTTTCGAGTTGAGAATTTTAGACTTTTACTCAAATTAAAATAATTTCTTCCTTGTACTCACGTACTTATACTGCTCTATTCTCTGCTCGAAAAGGCTCGGATACCTCTTCTATTCCATTTGCTTTAGATTATTTACACACGGCTTACCCACTAACCCTTACACAATAATTGCAACCTATGCATACATTTACTCTAATACTGACTACACATTCATGTATCTCTAATACTTCTCTTTATCAACAACAATTACAAGATTGATTTAAAAAACGCAAAATTAGACTTGAAAAAACTAATCACAACACATTATTTATACACTTCAACATGATTCCAGCCCTCTGTTTACGTTATCGATGTTCCCAATTAAATATACTATGTTCAATATTTAGGAATGATTTTTAAGAGGCCTATAACATGGGGCTCAAGCGTGAAACAGAAACACCTAAGCCATTACAAAATAATGACGTTTTTTTATCAAGTTTAAAATATATGATCAGCATAAAAATCAGGTGAATATACTTTTTTGTATTTTAAAATTTGAAATACACTAAGTACACACTAAATTCGATACACTAAATATATATTTTTATGTACACAATGTAAATATGTAAGTGTACATGTATGTATAAAAAGTGTACAGAATAACGTACAATTTGTTCACCTAAATCCATCCGTGGAAAAAGTTACTTTGTTCAAAGTGTTTGATTTTAATAATTTAAAAAATGTACTGATTTTTTTTTATATATATAATCTTTTTTTATTATGTTTATATTAATTTTATTTTTTATTATTTATTTATTTCTCTTTTTTTATTTCAATTGTGTAATGATATGATAACAGAAATCTGCCCTTTTTGAGAAAATAAAACTCATTTCCATCTCTTAAACTGAAAGAATTCTTTAATTAAAGTATGCTCCATTTGCAGCTACAACCTCTCAGCCAATTCCTTACCTGAGCAAGTACTGTTCTTTTGAGTCAATCCCATTATCAAGCCATATTTTATGTTTTCAAAAGGAGTTAAGGTCCCCTGTAATATTTGACCGCATCGACCGGAATAAGTGGTAATATAATATAGTGACTTCTGGAAAATAGGGCGAGAGGGGAGCCACTACACAGTCTTTTAGTTGGGTAAAAATCGCTAATTCAATCGGTTTCAACGACTCATAGTATTTTTTTTGTCCTCAGTATCAAAATCATCCTTTTAAAGTCGTTGAAACTATTCCTTACAAGTTGTATTTTATGGGCCACCTTTACCATATCAACAAGCAAACGATACATTTCGGCGGCACTTTGCTTTGGAATAAAATAATGCAATAAAACTTATGGCAAATGACATTTATTTGGATAAAACCTAACATTTCAAATGCTATGACATTACTAGTTGTTATAACTTTAACCACTCTCATACACTGCGTTTCATAGCATAATGTGTAATAGTGAATCTATAATAATGCCATGATCACACGGAAATTTGATGGACATGGATCATTGGTTTAACTAGGGTTCTTCACTTATTTGGTGTACTGTTTATTCCCTCACAAAAATGTAGCATTTTAACATGCTCTAACTCTATTGATTTTGCTCTAATTGAAAACCCGTTTGTAGTTTTATAAGCAGAAATTTTGTGTTATATAATATTTTTCACTAAGACCTACCATAAGACCTAGGAGCTATATTGGTTTAAATTAAAAAAGTCACGTTTGCAATCCCTATTTTCTCTCAACGTCATCTCAAATGATCATTAATTGTTAACTTAATATAATCAATAGTTTTAGTAGTTTGATACTTTTGATTCTAAAATCTAAGTTAATCCGATGAAGGAAAATGTTGAGAACGGTTTTAAAATGTAATCAACAGTTACATTTCTTGTTTTCAGACTAAAACTCCATTATGATACGATGAATTAAGCCCTGGCTGATCCATAAAAAAAGATACAAATGGTCACGTGCTTGATAATAAATAAAAACAATTTCTCATTAAAATATAATCTCCTTGGAGGTTACAAAAATCCCCATGAATAACAATAAGGAGCACAAATCACGAGCTTATCAAGGACGGAGAGCGGTCGGGTCAATGGCAGTATTAAAATGAAGCGGTGCTATATTGCGTGCGCGATGATTAGCCGTGTAGAATGAACTTCAATGAAGTCGGGTTTAAAAAGAAATAGTATAACGAGCTAGAGAAATCTTGAAAGTATAAATAAGCTTTTTATTAAAAGACTTTCAGCCAGATGTTTTTCATAATTATTCATAACTGTTTACGGCTGTACTTCGAAAAGGTTTCTTTGTATAAAGAAATAATAATAATTATTCTGAGGGACATTTTCAACCTAATATTGGCTTATCCAAGAATCGAAGCAGATTTTTTCGGCTTGAAATATAATAAATACAATTAACAATCTAAAATATTATTTAATTAGGAAAATACTCTCCAAACAGATCTGCCGAAGACTTAATAACTTTTCTACGCTAATAGGAGGAGCTAGATCTTGGACAAGGGCTCAAATATGAAGAGTTCAGATACCCAAAAATCTTCTACATTCTAATGAAAATTATCACTTGCGCAGTTGAGGTAAAAAAAAAGAAGAGATTATTGCGATCTGACCTAGCAACCATTAGCATTGAGTAGCGTTGGAATCTCCTAATATCCGATGTTGCTCCTCATTAGAAAGGTTGTATTCTTCTTGTACTTTTAACTAACTATTCGTACCTATCAGTGGCTAGTTCATCGAACCAGGATATCCAACTCACTTTTTTTCTCTGATACATACAGGATATATAGATTTAACAGCGGAGCTATCTATAGGTGTTTATGCATATGGGGTTGTGCGGGGATTGAAGTAGAATTGTGGATGTAAATATAAAAAATAAAATCAATAATCTTAATTATTTTTATTGTTCGAAATACTTTCTTATGCTAATTAGCTTTTCTATGCCGTGTGAATGGAAGTTTTATTATTAATACTAGTTCTAATTAACGTGATAATTTATTTCTTAACGTGAGGCCCAGATATTTAGAAAAAAAAATTGTAGATAACTAACGAAAAGTTGTGAGAGTTGAGTAATTCAGACAGAGTGTTATAGTCATGATGAAACAATTTTAGTGAGGTTATACGTCAAACATTAGCTATCAATTAATTCATTTGGAATCCAAACATTTTTTCCTTCCCAATCGCAAACAGGTAATTCTCGCCGGTCGGATTGCTAAGAGATCCTCCCCAAATTTTTAAACAATTTGTCTGGAGTTTCTTTGACAAAAGCTCTCATAACATCTTCATCAAGGATGGAGTTCTTCCAAGCCTTTCTTGTCTTTAAATTTGAAATATCCCTCGCGGAACTTTATAAAACACCACACTTTATAAAAACCACACCACACTTTATAAAAACCGGTGCACTCAGTCATACTTAAAACACCCTGGATTTGTTTCTCCTCGTATAGGCCCCTCTCCAAACGAGTTTAAACTCTTAAATTAAAATTAGGTGAAAATCACGTTTTAAAATCTTTGTAAAAAGTTAATTATATTCAAGTAGAGGTTTAATACAAAAGTAAACCAACACTTTTGTTTAGAAGCGGATGGTTGTTTTTATGGACACTTCATTATCTCAATAACTTATTACTCTTCACTGAGCCAGATTTCGATATGTATGAAAATAAGAGAACATTTTACTCCAGATATAGAAGTTATTGGTAAGAATAATACTAGAAGTTACGTAAGCACTACTTTCTATCGTTCTTACCTTACATCCTATCGACTTAGTAGCTAAGTACTTACCTTTCATCGCTTCATACTAAGGTTTCAGATAAAAACCTAAGCCTATAAAACCTTGCACTGCAGACAGGATATACAGAACGAATGATATTAGTATGTGGTGACTTAAATGCTAGAACTGGTAATGGTGTAATGGGGTACTGGAGAGGGGAAGTTAATGATTAATAATAATTGGCAACCATAAAATTATCCATAAGATAGCCTTTGAGAGAGGATAAGAACGAAGCATAAGGAAAAACATCTTACTTTTCCAAACTATGTTTATATAATGTATAATGTTAAATATAACCTTTATAGGTGTTATAAATATGAAATTCTCCATTACACTTTAATTTTGTCAAGGCAATTTTAAGATTGATCAACAATATCGATCATACTTTTATTTTGAAAAGTTCTCAAGCATTTTTCTTTTAAAGAAAATTCTTGTGAAAAATACTTAGGTATGGAATAGTGTCTCTTAATTATAGATAGGTGGGTTATCTGATTATTCAACAGTAAAGATAATTCAAAGCATTTCTAGGTAAACAAAAATATATATTTTATTTTATTTCCAAGAGAAGGATAGGTTAAACGATTGAAACTTTGATGAAATATTTAAAATCATTATATTGAAAGAAACCAGATTTGGGTAAACTTTAATTTCATTGTAATTAGTAGTTGTAAAAGTAGATTACTTTTTATTAGAAATACATGTAATTCAAAAATCATCATATCCTAAAAGTAATTCAGTTGGTATCACAATTTGATCCCTAAATGCAATTGAATTACAAATTTCATAATTGAATTGCAGATTATGATTACTTGTTGAGCAAATAGAAAAAAATCTTTTAGTAGTCGTGGTCAATACTAATATTCCAGTCTTCATTAGTCTATTTAATGGAATTAAAAATGTAATTGAATTACATCTGCTGAATATAAAGCAATTCATATTTCGAATAACAAGTAATCGTAATTTATAATTAATTATGTAATCCGTAATCACTTACATTTAGGGGTTACAGTGTAATTGTAATCCATGATGTAATTAAATTATAACGTATCATGTAATTCTAATCTGGAATTTAAATTCCACTGTATTCGTAATGCTGGTTTGTTAATTTAATTACTATTTGCCTAACTATGTGACAAACAAATATATAAAATATTTTTTTAAAGAATTATATTGTTTTTAATATTTTTAATTCAAGACAGATTTTCATTTGATAATCAATCTATTAAATTATCTATTTAGATTATAAAAAAAAAAAGTTTTATATAGGCCTAGAAATATTTTTATGATCAATGTGATTTTGAAAACTAAAGAACCGAGAAGATTAATAACCGTTTGCCAATTCCATCGAACCAAATAAAACTAAAATTTTCTCCGACAAGCCAACAAGTCTGGTGTTTTTTTTTCCTTAATTCAACAGCAATTAGTTAATACAGTTTTTGTAACATCTTTATTTATGATCACTCAAATTATTTCGGTGGTTCTGTAAATATTCCGTAGTGGCATCACTTCCTCTTTGAAATATCTATCTAAAAGAAGAAAAATAATTACCAGAGGAATCGAGTTCAGACTACAATTATTAATTAGTATGTTTTAAGCGCATATTAATAATCGGTTTGGTAAAGGTTTAAGTACTGAAAATACTATTTCATACCTAGTTAGAAAAGAAGTACAGCCTCCTACTTGCGTTTCAATGTTGAAAATGGCTGTACGTCTGACTTTTATTTAAAAAAAAATTACTTCTTATCAGTTAGCCACTTCAGTTCATATATCATAACTTTTCTCTATAACTTAAATATTGCTTAAAATTATATCTATTATCGATCAAATATTTCAGAAAAAAAAAATATTGCCCTAGAAGGATGCTGTTTTTTAGTAAAGATTGAAAAAAGTGTATATTTTTCATCGTAACGGGAAACATCGAGGCAGTCATTAGTTTTGTTGCCCAGTTCTTCATTGTTCGGTCCAAGTTGCACTACCGGCTCATTTCACCCTCGTATATAGAACCTTATAAACCGCCCCAGTATATCATCAAACTTTTTGAACAAATACCTTAATGACAAGGCGATATTCACTGGAAATGTTCCTTCTTGACGCTTGAAATATATAAACCACGAAATATATTAAATATTTACATTTTAATAACCTCGATGTAGATATTTAAAGCCAAATATGAAACATTAGGGAAACAGGTCTTTCAGGTCTAGAAAAAGACCAATTAAATTTAGAGTGAATATTTTTTCAAATCACAAATCACTGGAGAGAATATGTACAGCAAATTTATCTTCCGGTGTTATCATGAAATAAATAATACCTTGGCAATAATGCTATTCCTCATATTAGAACGAAAAGTGGTAAGAAATAAATAATTATTGTTGGTTTTTATTAATTATTTTACATGTATCTAATTCTGAATTACTGCTGTGGAACTTAAGATAACGCCAGTAGTAGTATTTCTAAAAACAATAGGTAAGAAGCAGAAACAATTTTATCAGATGTTTGAGTAATTAAAGTGGTCCTAGAAGTAAGAAAACCCATTTGTTACATGATGTTATTTGAAAATGATCAGATTAATGTTATGAATTTGCAAACTTAATGGCACACAAAAATATAATTATGTTATAAAAGTCATATACTTATTCAAGTTGTTTTGACAGAAAAGTTATAAAAATGTTTAAGAGTTTTAAAAGGGTAAAACGGGTCCAATTGTTTTCCCCTTTAAATTCGTTTATCCTAGTTATTGTAACTCCTGTGGATTGAATGATTGACAGTGTTTTTAATAATTGTATTTTCAAGTCCCCCAACTGAAACTTTTTGCTATATGCTTATTAAGACTTATGATATCTTTGAGGAAATAGAGTTAAGTTGCAAAAATCCAGTTATAGAAGAACTTAACTCTGAAAAGAAGAAGTACTGAGTGGTTTCTAAACTCCCCTTTCCTGCTTAACTTTCTCTCTCAGAAGTTAACCGTTTCCTTTTCAGGCCCAACTTGGAAGAAATCATTCTTTCCGCTCGGCACATAATTTGTCTAACGCATCCCAAAACTGTAATGTCTAAACCTCTCCACCGTGTGAGGTGATTTGCGAGAATTTAACTTATATTTTACGATCAACTTAATGTAAATTTTCAGGATACATCCCTCAATAAAAAACAAATAAATAAAAACTACTTTTTTCGAAAAAAATATTTCAAATTAAAATTTAAGTGTCCATAGCTAGAATAGATCTATAAATAAATTAAATCCAGGAATATAATATTTTTACCAACTTTTGTTCGTAGTTTATGTCATGACCCTAATTAAACAACAAATCGATCTTTATATTTTTGAACTTAATAATTTTAAAAAAATTGAAATTATATGAAAATCATGATCAGCCATTAAAAAACATTTATTTAAAGAATTCAAAAACACATATTTTTGTTATTCGAATTGAAGAGTTGGGAAAAGGAGAGACTATGTTGGTTTCAAGAAATGATCAAGTGCGGGAAACACATATATGAAATTAAAATAAATTTAACACTCTACTACTTTGATGGTGACATTATTTGTGAGAATCGATCGAGGAAGGCACTAGAAGCAAATGTTTGGCAAAAAATGAGGTAAAAATTCTTTTTTTTTTTTTTTTTTTTTTTCTCGAAAATTACTGATTTTCAATAACGTATATCTTGAAAACCGTTAGAAGTTCGACAAATATATATGCAATCACTTTTATAGAAAATTTAATTAGTTTTGTAACATATTTTCCTGGAGTCCACTGTTTTCGAGATATAATCGAAATTCTAAAATTGAGACCTTCTCCTCTCCCGCCCACCGTTAGCTTACCCCTCAGGGGCATATTTCATGCACTCTACAGCATGTTTATTGACTAGACTATGACACCAATTATAATTAAATAAATAAATAGTCTTTGCTTCAGTTCTAGGTAAGCAAATATTGTTCGAGGCATACAGTTACACATATAGATGTGTTTGGCATCCACGTGCAACTGGCAGGTTATTCTGTAAATAAAGGATATCGCTTTATGGAGCCTAGGTAAATATTAAGGGAGTACATTTAAGCTAAATATTAAATAAGCACTAGCCAAAAAAAAAAATCAGTTCCTCCTCAACTAGGAAAAACAATAAATCATATATATGTCTAGATATAATCTACTGTTTTCCCAATTTACATTTTAGAATTAAAAGGATCAAAAACCAAACTGAACTAACGATCATTGACGTCACTGGTGTAAAAAACCCAGTGGAGGCTGAGTGAGAGCGCTATAGTACATTCACGCCGGACATGAGTGGAGAAGCTGGCCATTGCCAGCACTCCATAATAAATAAATTTTACAAAAGATCTCGGGGCCAATGCCGTTTTAGTCTGCGAGGTGGGTTATCAGGATGGGTGGAGCTAGATAAAGATTGAGCCAGAGGGTTAGGATGATAGGAAAGGGTTGCGATGGAATTTCGAAAATTTAAGAGGTATGAGGTCGAGGACGTGTGGTATATTGAGATCGCTGTGTAGGATTTTGTTGGAAACATAGTAAGGAGCATTTACTATAGTTCGGAGGATTTTGGATTGGAAGGATTGAATGCGATTGATATTCGACTTTTTTGCTGTCCCCCACAGCTCAAGTCCATAAGTCCAAATGGGTTTGATGATGGTTTTGTATATAAAAAGTTTGTTTTCAATGGAAAGATGAGATGTCCTATTTAGTAGTCTATACAGTTGGCTAAAGCGTCTGTTAAGTTCTTGCCTTTTGAGTCGAGTGTGTGGGTTCCATGTAAGTCTTTTGTCTAGGTAGAAACCAAGATACCGAACTGTGTCAGCTTTAGGTAGCGGGATACCATTGAAGTAGATAGGAGGACTGGATTTACGGCGGAGGGTAAAGGTTATGTTGGTGCATTTAGATTCATTTACTTTGATCCGCCAGTCATTGCACCAGTCTTCAATCAGGGATAAGTGGGTTTGGAGATTATGGGATGCTATTAAGGGATCTGGATGGGATGAAAGGATAGCAGTGTCATCAGCGAATGTTGCAAGGAAAGTATCAGGAGTAGTAGGGATATCTGCAGCATAGAGGATATATAGGACTGGACCGAGCACGCTACCCTGTGGAACACCGGCCTCTATTGTGTAGCAGTTAGAGTACTCCGTTCCGCAGCGAACTCGAAAGGAACGGTTAGAGAGGTAGGATCGGAGAACTAGGAATAGTGATTGAGGTAAATGGGTTTTATTGTTTGCTTTCAAGTGCGGAGGATATGTGGTCAACAACTCTAAGGCCTTGTTGGACTGTAGAGTGGCTAGTGCGGAATCCAAACTGGTGAGAGGGAATATTTTGTGATTCGAGGATGGGTAGGATACGTTTAAGAAGGAGCCTTTCAAAAATTTTTGATAGGATGGGAGAAGGCTAATTGGTCTATAAGATGAAGGGTTGTTGGGAGGTTTGCCCGGTTTTAGGAAAAGGATAATAATGGAGTGCTTCCATAGCAAAGGAAAATGGGTTGTCCGGAGGATGCAATTGTATAGGTAGGTGAGGAATATGATGGCTTTATGAGGAAGTTGCCATCTGTTAAGGAGATCGTTCCAGGGGATTTCGTTTTAATTTTTTATAAAAACAATTTGGGAGGAGATAGAAAATCAAGGAATTCTTGGACCGGGATGTGTGGGTGGAGTTAGATTCAGGGAACAAATATGCTGGAAAGGTGCTGGGCGAATTCTTCGGATCTGTTCTCGTCAGAAGCCGCCCAGGATCCATCTTCACGTCGGAGCATTGATTATTCGAAAAAACAATTTGAGAGAAAATAAGGGTTTCAAAGGTGACTTGTTCATTTAAACCAATAAAACCCTTGTGGCGAATGTTACATAACAAAAAGTATTTTTCATTAAACTTCTGTTCGAAAAACATATAAAAAATGATAACAAAAAGTTCCTTTTTTCGATTAAACCAACATAGTTCCTAGCGACAAATGCTATTTAACATAAATATTCTCCATTAAATTGTTGATAAGGAACTGTCGTCTAATTTCTGATCGAAGCAACACCAACAGAGCTGAATGGTTAAATATCCCAGAAAACATGGAGAATGTAGGGAATGAGGAACTGATAAACAAAGACCTAGATGTCCGAATTGATTGAAGTATAATCTTGTTTATATTTGGAATGGCTTCACTGAATGGAGACTATAGGCACGAAAGTAGTGTGGATGCAGCGTGAGTTATTGGAAAATTTGTTGTTTATTCTGGACTGCAAACTTTAAAGAAGGATGTGAAATCCTGGAAGAAGTGAAGGGCCGTTCTTAAAACGACTTCCGACTTAAAATTGGAATGAGATTTTACGTTCCGTTCCACTACTGGAACCAGTTCCAGTTTTCGTTCCGTGTCACTTTTCGTACCGCATCAATTTGACAAACCTACTACCTACTTACTATGCTGTTTCGTTCCATCACTTATTGTGACTTCGGGCTGTTATTAAGAAGATTTATGTAGCTAAATATACTTATTAAAAAAATGTAAACTTTGAAAATAGTTTTAATCAATCAATTTTTTTTTTTTTTTGGGGGGGGGGGGATGTTAGTTCAATTATTGAGCGAGAATTTTTCAATTACATTGGTTCCGACAAAAAATGAGTAATGAAGGTTGTGCAAGGCTTTTGAACAAATATTAAGAAAAATCTTTAATTACATATGCAGAAAACCCTGTGTGGTTCATTTCTCTGAATACTAAAGAAGAAGCTCTGACGGTAGAATAGAAAAATTTAAAGAAAGCTGTTTCTTTTGAAGATGTCCATGCGTGGGGTGGTGGAGCGATGGAGAGAGGGGAGGGAATCAAGAGCGGCAGGATCAACGCAACAAAGCAGTCGGAACGACCTTGGGTGGAACAAAACCAGAAATGAAATCTAAACTCAAATCCACCGGGGAACGAACTTGGAACTGTTTCCAGCTTGGGACCGATTTGGAACGAAACGGCAGATATTTATAACTTTTCGTCAGTTAAATACATAAATTTAATATTAGATAATTTTATGCAACACTTAGCACAAAGGTTATAATGAAGCCAATCGAATCCACGTATTAACGCATCATAATTAAATATGACTCACTCCAGTCAAATAGATACTTATCTAATCTACGTATTAAATTATCTCGATTAAGAGAAGACTTAAAGTCGTTAGGGGAAGAATAATAATAGAGAATAAAATGTGATTATTAGATATCTAGTTTAAAAATGAACAAATAAATAAATGCTATGCTTATAAAAAAAAAAAAAAAACACTAAAAAAGTTCAAAAGGAAAAATTAAATTTCCTTTCCACTTTCTTTTCAGCTCTATTAAGGTAAAACATTATAGGCCTAAAACATCTTCATTAAAAGGTATATGAATTTTTCCAACCCATTCTTCAATAGTAAATCACTCCTAACTGCCTCTCAGCCTTGGTAGAAAATGCGGTTGTTAATTAGGTTACAGTTACACGGTATATTTTGTATTAATATATTTTTTTTTATGTAAATAGTATTTATTTTCCTAATATGTATTATACATTAATGTGTATGTGTGTGTTTTTGAAAAAGAAATAATTATTTATGGAAAAGAATTCACAAAAAAATTATTATATATTCATATTTTATAATGAGTATACATTAAAAAAAAATAATCGTAAGCATTGTAATTGGTGAGTTTTTTGCCACTTCTGTTGAATATAAATAATAAATATAAATTCATAGATCCAATATATAATTCCAATACAAGTGGAAAATTGTCATTAAATTGTCGTTAGAAGTAATTAATTATTTATTTATAATTTATGGGTCCTTTATTTATTAATTTTATTTTGTTATATAATTTATTGTATTATATAAATATAATAATTCAAACTATTAATACCGCATAGGTAAATATTACACCTCATAACATACGTTTTTTCTCTTCTTTACAAGTATTTCTTATTGTATATGTATTGTATGAATATATAAAACCATAACTTATTGCCCTGTTCGAGGTAGATTGCCCTAGGTAGGTAGATCAACTTTCTTAAAGAAAGATCTAATTATTAATAGTTATTATTATTTATTTTTACATTTTATTCTTTATTCAATTTTTTTATTTAATAAATTTTCCGATTCTTATTATATCTGTTTGTGTAACTTCTGTATCTATTTTCTGTAGGGTTTTGTTTTAATAATCATTATTTCTTCTATTCATCATTAATTAATTTAAGTAAATATCTGAAGTTTCACATTTGTACTTACAACCATCAGAATTTAATTTATGCGCTTATTTGCACAGTAAGTAAAATATACCTTTATTCTCGATACTTCAGTGAATTTATTACGAAAAAAAAAAACATATAACGAAAAATTCCATGAGGATAACACTAAATATTCAATTAGTTTGTACCTTTTACATCATTTCATTTAGTTAGACAGCTTAATAGTTATATATTATACCCACTCCACTGCAAATCAGAATCAGATACCCAATCATGCACACAGATCATATTTGATGTTCAGGTTGACAAGGCGGTTCAAAGGTAAGTTATAACTGATTGACATGAAAAGCTCTCAAAGTGGTTGATTTGAATGGAAATTGTAAAGGGTAGTAAAGTTATATAGTAAAAAAAAATAAAGTTGTAAAGTTTCTGAAGTATTTTTTCACTGATTTTAATATTAGTTTCAGGTTTATTTCTCATTTCTATATTCTATCTTTCACTTTGCCATTTATCTATTTTTGCTTTGACTTAATAACTTCAGGTAACATACATAAAATATTACCATATAACAATATTTTATAGTTGTCTTTTATTAATATCTTTTTTAATGATATAATGGCATATTTTTCTCTGCCCTGATCAAAATTGATCGTACCTTCTCTTTGTACTCCTCAGTTCAAATCTCGAGGTTATTTTTAATCAAACCTTTTCATGAAAATTGTAGATTACTCAAATATCCCACCGTTCCATAAATATGCTTAGGTTATTTTACCAATCTCGCCAATTTCTTCTCCAGTCAACACGTAAGCTGTTTTTCTTCCCTCTTATTCCCTCATCTTGACAATCGTTGTATGGATTATAATGCCATCTCGACCTTTCTCGAGGACATATTGAACCGAAACTGCTTTGGCGAATTCGTCTTCGATATCCAAAGGCGCTCGCTCCCATGTATCCTAAAAAGCATAGTCGCCCAAAAATATATTTTTATTAATCCCTAATCTTTCGAAAACAAGACGTCAAAAATTATGACTGACCAACATACAGGGCCCCACTTTTTGTATGGGCTAACTGGGCTATAGCCTACAGCCCCAAATTTTTAGAGGCGCCAAATTTCCCAACAAGTTTTTTTTACAATATTGTTTTGATTAGTTTTTTTGTAATCTTCCACTACAAAGAAAACCAATTTTTATTGGTGTTGAATAAACCTTTATAGCTCAAAACTTTGGTGGTATAATTAATGAAACTTGCTTTTGCTATTCCATACCCCCAGACCACTTGGCAGAGAGGTGGGGTGGGGGGGGGCGCCAAAGCTGTTTGCAGCCCAGGGCGCTAATTACCCTAAACCTGGGCCTGCCAACATACTGTACTGTTAAGAAAGACTTAACAACAGGAATACCACAAGGCTCATGCATTTTTCCCACTCTTTGGAACACTCCGAGAACACTCCACAACACGATTTTTAATTCAATCTGCCAGAAGAGCATAGATTTTTCCTTACGCTGATGACATTCTCCTACTAAAAAATAACTGCTTCCAAAAGTACAATACTGATAAAACAAAACATATGTCATTAAGATTCTATAATGACATATGTCTAAGTATAAGACTCTATTCTAGAACAATACAACAAACCGAAACAATGACTTATCTAAGAGTAACTTTTAGCAGGAAACTGAACTGGAATAAACACTCAGACAACGTCGTAAACAGGATCCCAAAAACTGTGAACGCATTAACAATTGCGGCTAGGTTGGGGGCTAGGAACTCAAGTACTAAGACTAATCTGTGAAGGCGCAATAATTCTAAAACTTAACATAAGCCAAGAAACAGGCTAACCTCACAATATTACAGACGGTACAATCGTTATAGCAATAATGTAATAGTGTAAAGCCACGTCAGCAACTATTGTTTCTCACTGGAATAGCCTTCAATACGATGTATAGAGAGGCCTTTATGTAATCAAGATCATTGACGGATTACATACAGCACAATTGAGCATGTAGTGCACATAGACCCTGTAATGTTGAAAGTTTAGGGAGTAGTTTTAACTACTATATTCTTAATTTTTTTAAAAATGTATTGATTGATATGTACAACAATATTAACAATATACATGTTGTATATGTTAAATATATTAAATGTATGTTAAATGTATTTGTTAAATATGAGGAATTATGGATTTAATTGTAAAGTAATTGCCCTTCGGTTCCACTTAATGAAACGTTTTTCAGTAGGTCCGGCGGAGACAAGGAGAAGGGGGGGATGTTTTTACGAAATATCTAATAGTTCAGTAAAACTGTACATTTCGGTGTGCAAAATCCAAGCGTTGGACTTTGAAGTGCAGACGCTCGCTATTTGATAGCTTCATAAATCCAATTATTTTTACGTTTCACAAAAATATTATTGGTTCGTTTTCTTTATACCCATCCCCAACCTATACCAAATTTTCTAATATTTGAGCACCAAATAGACCCTGCAGCTTAAACAGGGACTGAAATACAATCTTTGGAATTTTAGAATTCTTTTCGCAACAAATTCGCATTTGCAACAAATCTAACACAATGTAATGTTTCTATATTTAATAGCAGTCTAAAACATATCTATGTAAATATATTTGTCTGTGCAAATAAAGTACGTTTCTTTTTTATTTATTTTATTGTAATTAATAACTAATAACTGTTAATATAATAATAATAATACACTTTTAACTATGAAAAACATGTGTTTCATTGAAATTCCCGTTTAATCCCACCTATTCGCCATTACGCCCTTGAGGCCGGATTAGTGAGGTCTTACTTTAAAGCTATCTGTTTGTGTTAGATTGACAATATATGAGACATTAATATCACTAGTTTATTTATAAAAAAAGTTATAAGGTTTTTATTTAATTCATATTTTTATATAATTAATAAGTATCATAGGGATTGTTATTTATTCTAAATGTATGTGGTAATCAAATTGAATGGGTAGTGTAAATTGAATACAAAACAAATACATAAAAGAAATATTCTTTCGGTTCCCATGTACATCAGAATGACTTACTTCTGAGAAAATAAACAATACACCTGAGCAGAATTGCAATTAAATTATGTATCTGATGGCTGGAGCAATAATGTTTCAATTATCCGAACAGAACTTTAATGTTTTGGTTTTATTAAATATTTAATTGAACCAAACAATAATTTAAACCAGTGTTAAAGTATTCACAATCGATGTAGCGAAAATTCAATGAATGATGGATAAAAAAGAAAAATCCTCTATATATTTTCTATCATTTACCCTAAGGAAGGATGATAAACTTTGACGATCTCAAATCGAAGTTGAAGGTAATCAGAGCCGCTTAAGTAGGAACTCAACTAACTGCGGACAATAAATGAAAGGAAAGAGCGTTGCCGAATGATCCCCATTCTTCAGGCTAAGTAGATTCGGCTAGACTGCGTTAGCGAGTAAAAGGGGCTTTTCTAATCCTCTGCCATTAGTTCAACCCTACGCAGATCTCTGCTTGACGGAATAGGAACTCTGTCTTTTAAGGACAATGTACTGTTTCTCAGCCCTAATAATATATAAAAGTCTCAGCTATCTGGTTACTACATAACTGTTGGTAATTCATGTGTGAGTTTAACATTTTGTAAATTTAAGTTTAACATTTTTAGTCTGTTTTTATATAAGTGTTATGTCACTGTAGGTACATCGGCCCCCTCCGTGAATTCTCTAATATTTAAAATATTTTAGATTTAGTTTTAGCAGTGGTAAAACTTTCTTCGATTTTGTTTTTTTCTAGTATTATAATTTTGGACATCATTGCATAGCCGTTCATAATCTTTTGACACAGAATAGTCTTTTATTGCTCATTACGTGTATGTGCATTACGTAAGTTCTTAGTTTCTTCCCTCACCTTGACAATGTTTTCCAGGATTATGGTTGCCTTTCGAGGACAGACTAAATCTAATCATGAAATGATTTGTCTTCTATATCCGAAGGCGCAACTATGTTTCCCACCTTAATTCCAAGATGTGTAGGCTTTATCCCACTTCCCGTAAACAATATTTCCTAGGTTCATTATTTCACAAAATTATCAAAACCCTCCATCCTTCCTGTAATTACGATATACTTCAATTCAGAACTGCATTATATTCAATACACACAAGTTCCCGCTTTTCCGGTCAAAATACCCTAACAGTATTTTAATGTTTATTAATAACTAGGAAAGAGTTCACACAAGTAAAATATGACATTTCTATATGAAGCAGGTCGATAGATTTAGAAGTACAAAGCAAAACGTCTAGCATGACTATTTGTAATTTTTTACAGAGCTTGATTAACTTCCCAAATATTCTTTGGTACCTCAAATTGTATTCCATTGCTATCTACAGTAAGTAGCCTTAAGCTGAAACGCGTTTACAATAACTTGAGGTGTATTATGTGTTTCTGTAACTCCAAATCCGGACCATATTCTTTTCTATTTAATACTAAGGTCAACCAACGTATACCATTATGAATAAATTTCATCATTTTTTCTCAATGGTAAATTTATCCATATTCCAAGTTTCCATTTTTGTACCATTAATTGTACACCAACAGAAGAAACAAGAATGATATTACATATGAATAAAAAATATAATAAATCCATGAAAACTCAGCTAGAAAAGAATTGAACAGGAGGGAAATATAGTTATTGACAGAGAAGAGAAAGGAGATGCGTGATTGGCTATAATATCTTATTGTGGCGGCCAATAAGATTGGATAAGTGGGTTTTGAGCGGCGGTTGGAGGAGCAGTTTCCGGGTCTAATCCAAGCCCATTAGCTGTCCCATCCGCACCTGTGGGCACTTCCGCCGCTACTTGATGGCTACACCCACCTCTCCTCACTTTAATGCCCCATGTTTTTTTTTTTCTTCGAGGGTCTCTTTTGAAAACATTACATTTTAAAAACTTCCACTGCCTTCTAAATAGTAAATGAGTAAAAAAATAAACACAATCACATATTGTCAGAGACATATTAAAACGACAAAATCAAAGAAATTAATAGTAATAAAAATAATATACACATAAATATTAACTTAAAGATATATTGTGGAAAAATAGGTTGACATAATGAAAGTATGAAATAAAAGAGTAAAATGCTTGGTGTAGTGCAAAAAACACAATAAAAGTATCTCAATGTTATATTCAGAACGAAAAAGTTGTATTAAGTGGAATCTACGCGTGACCGTGGATAAGAATGAGATACTTAAAATAGATCTACTTGAATGTTTAAGATATTTTGCGTGTCTAATATGAGAAGGGATAGAACTGGTTAAGTGGAAGAGAAAGGAGCGTTGGAATACAGAAGTTCTATGGGATAGAACAGATAGACAGGATCTTGTGTGCATCGAATAGACTGCAGATCTAAACTAAAATAAATAATAACTACAGGAAGGATAAAGGGTATCGATAATTTGGAAAAAGGAATGTTCCAAGGAAATTTAGTCGAAAGTGGGACAGAGCCAGTTTAATTCGGAATAGAGGTGGGAAACATGGGAGCCCCTTTGAATATCGAAGACAAACCTGGCAAAGCGTTCATGATTCGTCTAAATTTGTCTTCTAGAACTAACAACAAGCCACCATGAACCTGACAACTATATCGAAAGAATAAGAGAACGAAACTGGAAGCTTACGTGATGAATGTAGAGGATAACGAGATCGGTGGCATAATTTAAGTATATCTATAGATCGGTGGGAGATTAGGGCAATTTGAGATTTTTAGGGAAGTGATTGGTCAAAAATAATCCCGAGATTTTTTACTCAAGAGTTGAAAGAGATGGAATGATTATTTAGGATTAGGGGGAAAAATATAAAATGTGAAAGGTAATAGCTACAATTGAAACAATAATTTGTGCACCATTAAAAATTACAATACACACAAAACAACGATTAAGACAAAGCATTTATACAATAAATTAAAATAAAATAATTTTCTATTTTCTATTTAATGCAGTTTTATTAACGTGTGTCTAATATTGTTTACTTCCTAGTTACCTTGTAATTTTAGATGCAAGTTTACTTAAAGATTTCAATATATCTTTTGCCCTTGACCTCGTTTCTTTTAAAATCTCAAAATTCCTTGAAACCTTACATACATCCCAACGGTCTTGGAAATATTGAGTTCGGCACATCATATAACCAACCCACCTCGCAGGTTAAAAAATCAGTAGCCTTAGGGCATATTTTATATATTTATATTATTGAAGTTCTGGCATTGACTAGCTTCTCCATTCAAATCCCGAGTGACCGTGTATAGATAGCACTCATGCTCAGCTTAACTCATTAACTACCAAAATAAAATAAATAATTATAAAAGTGATAATTTTACTTTATTTTACTTAGTTAAAAGATAAAATTTAATTTCCTTTACTATGCTATAAACCGAATTTATTGAAAAAATGTTTCTTCGTAATAATATAATGTTTTATTATTCCTGGATATTTTTTTTTTCAGATTATTTCATTTATCGGGGAATACATAAATTTATTGGTGACCCTTTCATTTAAGTCTTGTACCGTTTAAGCTTCATCGGCAGACCGCTCCTAACTTCCCAATCCATGCCAAAACTTCCCCCTTTCTCTTGTACCTTACCGAAAGATTCGTCTTAGTCCTCAAATATTAATCCTTAGCAATCTCCGGTCATAAATATATTTCATTTAGGGCAGGATTGGTCGGAGACCCTTTATTTCCCAGGTGCCGTCCTCCCTGATGAAATCCCTGTCCTTCCAACCTAAGTGGTTTATAATTCACAACGCTGATTGGTGGCTTTATTCATGTCTCATTCCTTTTCGTCCAGCATCACATTGTATTCATGTATTTTTTTTTTTTTTATCTTTTTGATTTTTTAATGCAATACTTTAATATTACATCTTCCGAACTAAGCTTTCACGATTATAAGGAATTTATAGAAAAATGTTCAGTAATCAGAAAAAATAAAGCTTTTCTCAAGAGTTTTATTTTTTATTGAATAAATGTTGGATATTTTTCTTATTAAACGAATAAATAAAGCAAAATAAGTATCACAATCTAGCAACCATAAGACTTATATAAATTACTATTTACATCAACATATTTACTTCTAAAAAAAAAATAATAATTTCTAATTTTTAACTTTCGAATTTAAATTAAATTAAAAAATTAAAATAATCATGTTTTGTATCATTTTAAATTAATTTTATTTATTCTTTTAGAAACAGCTCTATCTGCATGGGTTTAAATTGAAAAACGGATATCTGGGAAACTATTCTAACGGAAACTATTAGAAACGGATATTAGTTTCAATCCCGGTCTCGGACATGTAGGCTCAGGGGAAGAATTTCTTTGTTATATTTTGTTTATAAACCGTTAGGATGGCCCGCAGGCTTTATTATTTTAGATCTATAGAATCAAATTGTGTGAATCGAAGTAAAAACGTTTTAAGAAGAGAAACGAAGAAAATTCATTCGTGAAGG
Organism: Euschistus heros; assembly: GCA_003667255.2. Classification (NCBI taxonomy): domain Eukaryota; kingdom Metazoa; phylum Arthropoda; class Insecta; order Hemiptera; family Pentatomidae; genus Euschistus; species Euschistus heros. The sequence goes on from RCWM02000359.1 coordinate 564,562, forward strand.
TGTTGCCATTATTGAAATTCTCTCTTTGGATCACTTAATTCCCACTGATGAATCAATCCAAGTGGTTCAAAAGTTCAAAATGGTGACTTAGTCATTTCGATCGGCATTCGACAATCGCTAAAATTCTTAATCAGCCTTGGAAACCTGAATTCACGGATATTACCAACAGGTGATCGACCAGGCTAAAGGAAAATAATGCTCTCCGGTCTCCCGCAAAGGCTAGACAATGAAGGGTGAAACCCAGGCGGTGGTTTTAATTGGCCCCTTTCAGGGGGCACCACAGCCAACTGAAACCTACTTAATCTTAGGCCCTGACATCTGTTTACCCCCGCTGAAAACAAAATTAATGGCATCCCCTGGAACAAATCTTCTTACAAATGATTCCACTCCTCCAGCTACCTTCTAATGACCAGGGCCACGCGAGACGATTAGTCAGGAAATCCGGTCCCCAGTTCCCTTTTATTCTTCGCCGTAGCAGTGTTTCGTCACTCCTTATGACTCCGAATTGTATAGTTGATTAAATTTGCTAACATTAAAATTTTGTAGATTGTAAAATATCACAAATGAATAGATAAACATATGAGGCGTAGGGTACAGAAATCTGAAAAAAATAAAATATTTAGAAGTACTCAACTATAATTAATCATAGACAATATGCTATTCATTATGGGGTGATTCTCAAATTTTAAATTTCAGATAAATATACTCTACATAAATTCTATTTTAAATGTAGAATGGTCAAAATATTTGATTTAATAGATTTTATGTACAAAAAAAAAATGATAAAAAACAGAGTGTTGTACTTGGTACAACGCGCGACCAGTGAAAGATTAGCTTTGCTCTAAATAACTGAAAAAAAAATGTTGCTGGTTTCCAAAAACCTTTTTCTTGTTTTGTTTTGTTTGAATGACATCTCTCTCTTCCAGGTTGATTATTGTACAAAATATATGCCGTACACAAATTAAATTCCATTTTTCTCTCCATATTTTTCAAATTTTGGGCCCATGGTTATTACGGGTAAGCATGGTAATAACATTTTATGTTTATTGGATTTATGTCGGTTCCCATGTTGCTTATAGATCTACAACGAGGATAACTCATGAATCAACCATTGCGCAAACAAAAATAACTTTTATTGTCTGATGGATCAAAATCCAATGTGCCAAGTATCTTTTCAAGGGCTTCTAAAAGTCTTAACTACATCAGTCTTATTATTTAAATTTTACATGTCAACATTTCAGAGCCCAAAAGGTACTACTTAGTTAATAGGAATCATAGCACAGAGTCATTGCTTATTAATTAGGTAGGAAAATACAAAATCTTATAATTATTAGTTTAAACAACGCTCTTAAAAAGTATTTGAGATCAATATTAAGTATTGCGTCCAAAGCTTGGACGTCAAAGAGTTGTCGCCGGGAGTGTCCTATGGATTGTACACTGCGCCGCTCGGTCCTTACTCCTCTTATTACTGCTTTTTCATTCACTCCTAAGATATGTTCCAAGTTTCAAGTCACTAGCTAATTAATCGAGAAGATATTGAAGATAAATCGAGAAGATGAATCTAAATATACTGGTATAGGTTACAATACGTGACCGTTTATACCCAAATTTCTAAAATAGGATGCATGTATTCTTGGATGAATAACCATGGATATTGCCTTTATATTCTGGTATTTTATCTTTATGCAGGATTATCATGTTGCGTTACTGAAGCCGAATTCACACTCATTCATCTATGATGTTCACCCAGAGTGATTCATCCAAAGTGAATGATCGGAGTTCACACATTTTCATCCATTTTTCAGTTCACAGTTCTATTTCGTCCACCACTGCGGTCAGAAGTGCATTTTGAACAAACATTCTATAATGTAATTAAGAACGAAAAAAAACTTATGGTTAAATTTTATATAAATAATTTTAACCGTTTCAAAGTTTAATCCCCATTATTAGGAGGATTTAAAAAAAAAATCTTAAATGTTGCTGGTCAATAATAATATTTAAATGTTGATTTGTCTATTTAACAGAATAAAATATTTAATTGAATTACATCTGTATTAATTCATATTTTAAATAACAAGTAATCGTAATTCGTAATTTAATATATTTAGGGAATACTATGTAATTAATACCTAGGTGTATAATAAAATGAATTTCATCCTGTTTTTAACGTTTTAGAGTATTCATGATGATTTTCAATTGAAAATAATCAATTGAAGATTGATTTGCACCACTTTTAAAATAAACGTATTTTCAATACTGTTAAGAGCAATACAACTTACAACTCATACAACTTCTTTCTCCCAAGTAATAGAATCTGACAAGTGTAAATCAGCCTAGATATTGTCATTCGTTGAAGTCTCCAATTATTATTAAAATAACCACTGGTTCTCTTAGACTGCATTCAGAGAAAGCTTCCTAATACTTCTGATATATATTTTTTTTCTTTTTATAGTTGAGAATTATTAAAATTAGTAAATTATTTTTTAATAACTTTAATTAATTATAATAATCATTAAATTAGTGAATTAATAACAGAACATGCCAATTGAAACTTTTTTATTCTTAAAAAGCTATTAAAGCCACTAATCATTGGCATAACATTAGCATAAGATTCAACCGACCCAGTAGCTTCATTAAAATTGCTCGATAAATCCTTCAAGAACAGGTGTGCTCTAGCATCGAGTTTAAAATATGTACAAACATCACACCATAACTCGCAATATTAAAATATGTATAATAACTAAATAATAAAGGCGCCATAGTTAAGTGGTGCGTGGTTATTAAAGAGACCCGGCGATAAAATGTAGTGGATTCCGAGGAGGGAGCCAATTTTATTTTAATTTCTTGTAATAAAGAAGGCATTCCAGGGCCCTCTATAGAAGGAATTTTAAGAGGCATTCAGATATGAAATTCGAAATTGAAGAAGTGACACCATTCTTGCTTCAACAGGACAATAAATCATGGAGCCTAATAAAAACTAAATATAAATTGCCGATCTATAAGTGATTTTGAATGTTACATAAATTTCCTTATCATTCCAATATATTTTAAAATAATTGTTTTGATCATAGTGGATTTGGAAAATAGTAATAAGACATATTAAACATTTGGGTACAATAGGCAGCAGTGGAAATCATATTACACGTCATAAATGGCCTAAACATATATCACAAACAAAGATGAACTATCAAAGATTCTCAAATTTTAATTTCTAGCCAACTTGACAATAAACTGTAAGAAAAGAAAAAATCAATTTTAAATTGTTCCTGAATTCAACATTAATATTGAAATTTTTTCCTGATGAAGTGCTTTAAAAAACATTATATCTATCCCTATAAGACTGTCGTTTTTTTGTTTTTTTTCTGCAACCATTTAATAATGAGAACATTTTTCAGTCAAAAACATATCAAGAACTTTGTACCTTCTAGTGGATAAAGTAGCCACTTTATTTATTAACACAAAGTGGCTCAACTAAAAAAAAAAAAAAAAAATCATTTTTTGAGATAAGTGGGTTTAAAGTTTTCATTTCTAAGGGAAATGCATAGGAAAAGCTTTAGTTTTCTTAAATGAGAGAAGAATATAACTTGAAGGGGATTTCGTTGAAGCAAACTAAAATATTACCTATGCATTTTCCTTAGCAATGAAAACTTTAAACTTACTTATCTCAAAAAATGTTTTTATGAATTATGCCACTGTTGCTGCCCATGAGCGATATGTTTAATTTGCTACTTTATCCACAAGAAGGTGGAAAAAGAAAAGTTCTTTTTATCCACTAATGAGTAAAAGAAAAACCAGCTGATTTTGCAAGGATAAAGCCAAAACCAAATCTTAGCTTGCACTTCAACCAGTCCAAATATTTATATATACATAAAAGCTACTATTTATAGTGAGTTGTCTTATTACTCTTATTTTAATACATATTATTCTTTATATTTTTAATTTTAAATGAACTGAAAATTAATATTTTAAACTCATAGATTTTATTATTTATAACAAGCTCCGTATACATGAAGTTATGTTTTTGAAAATCGTTTCAATTAATTAATAAAAATCGTTTCAATTAATTAATAAAAATCGTTTTTTATTATTATTAAATTAATAAAACAATAGTTAGTTGCCACTTCTATTGGAATTATTGTATCAGAAAACTAGTATCGAATGCTAAACATTTATCTTCTGTTCTAAAACATAAAAAATTTTCAACACATCAGTACTATGTTAAATAATTTATATATACTAAACTTTTCTAAAAATCAAATATTGGTACTACCTGAGGAGATCTGACAGATATCTGAAATATCTCCAAAGTGGAAGGAGAGGCGTACAACCTACAACGCCCAGGTTAATTTTTTTGGGGGGTTTTACATTGGGATTTTCCCTACTACTAATTGGAATTTGCCGTTCCTATTAGAAACAAATTTAAATTGAGGGTATTGGATATATTTGTCTAATATTTTATATTAAAAAAATTGGATAGATTTTTAACGATTTTTTTATTTCCAATGATTCATAAATGTTTAATTTTAGGCTATTTTTTACTTGATGTATTATTTTCACTTCGAGTCTTTATTGAATTTATGATCATTTTTATTTAGATGAATACCGAAATTGGAATTTCGGGTCTTATTATTATATGCCCTTATATTTTCTTTTACTCTTTGATTTACCGATCGTCCAGTTTTTCCCGTATAATTAGCTTCAAAGTCATTACATTTTAGTTCGTACGAACCGCTTTTTGGAAAGGGTCTATTTTGTATTTAGATAAACGGAAATTAGATGACAATGGTTAATCTATTTTAAATGCAGGATTTAAGCCTGTTTTTAAAAAATTCCTTTCCGACTTTTTCCGACACCATATTCCTATGGTGGATATTGTATATGGTACCATAGTTTAAATGACCAAAAAAACATTTCCAAAAGCCCCATTTTAAATTTGTTTCCAATGGGAACGGAAAATCCACTTAGTCATACGGGAAATCCCAAGGTAAAACCCCAATAATTTTAACCTACTTGGCCCTTTCTCCCATCCCTATTATTATTTGATTACTTGTCTTACATTTTTGATAACTTAAGTGCATATAATTCATGTAACATAGTGCTGATGTGTTGCAAATTTGGTATGTTTTAGAACTGAAGATGAATGTCTAGTATTTCTAGTTTTCTAAGAAAATAATTCCAATAGAAGTGGCAATTAATTCTTCAATCCTAAAAATTCCTAGCCCTTTATATTCTATTCTTTCCTCTCTCTGACGTCCCAAATATTAGGATATATTATTCAATATTATTCAGTAAAAACGGTTTCCTCTCTCCAACTTGTCTAACCCAGTTTCCGTCTCAGGTACTTAAATGAATCGGCCCTCCTGAAGACATCCTAAAGTTAGAGTCAAAAGTTTTATCAATGTATCCGTCTCTTTGAAACTGTTAACTAAAATATCATCCTAAACAAACCGTGAAACATTTCCTCTCAACAATCTGCGGTATGTTAGTTAAAATCTGTCCTTGTAGAGTATGAACAGGGACTAATCTCAGATAAACCTTTTACTGAGAAAACCCATTTTCCTGTGTCGTTTTCCAGGGATAGTCATTATCACTAACCCTTTTATTATTTATTACTGAAATACATAAATGAATGCTAATGAGAAATTAATGAGGAATAATAATTTCTCTAATGAAGGGGTTGAAAAAACCTTAAATATTTGTATATTATCAGGAATTGTTAAATTATTTGTTACTTCTACTGTTATTCCATTACATACATCTTTACATTTATCAAAATGTTGCACAAGATATTATAATTCTAGAAATATACAAACATTAAAACAATCATTCGATAAACATTGATATTAGAAGCTTCGAATTTAAATTCGCTTGATAGCTATCCCAATCCATTATATCAATTTGGTTTAAAAATAATCTTTTTCCTTTTTTAATTGGGTCATAAAAAAAGAGTCAAAAGAATCAGGGATTGATCAGAGCAGAGATCGGAGCTGCTACTGATTGTGTACCTGAAAAAGTCAGATAATTCACAGGTTTTCTGTCTCAATGCTGGCCAGTAAGTTGGAGTATTTGCGGATATAGTGTCTAACGAAAGTATATGAAGAAAATATCTCAAACTCCTACCTCTCGGAGTGCTAGCACGGGAGCCCCAGGCTTAGTGTTTGGCATTATAGTCCCCGCCAACGAAAAAACATTTTCCAGTTTCTCTAAGGAATTATTATTATTTTTTTATATATATATATATATATATATATATATATATATATATATATATATATATATATATATATATATATATATATATATCAATTTATTGAAATTTACTATACAAATATGTACATCAAGTAAATGAGCTTATAACGACTACAATGACATGTAACAACTTGAAAAGAGCTACTCATCAGTAGCACTTCAATCAAATTTTACACTAGAAGATCTCTTGGCCATCTTCTTTTCAGACGCCTCCGAGTATTATCGGGAACGGAGTGGGAAGAAAGTTGAGAAACTAGTGAATTTGAGTGGTTATGGAGCTTACTATGAAAGGTATCTGGTTTGGGCTAACTTAGCAACATTTGGAACAATAAGAAGTCCCCAATTATGGGAACCCAATTCACTAGACTGGGTGAGCCTTAGGAGTGATACCAGGCTTCGAAGTCGATCCACGGCCGAAGATACAGAAAATACATTTCTGCCTTCAGCAAATTTCGAACTCAGCCCCCAGAGCATTGTAATCTAGTGCCTTACATACTGAGCTACTCCGCTCCCTTATTCAAAAGAAAATTAGGCAAAACAGTCACCGAAAATGTAGTCCCCCAAACGCTGGTTGACAGATCTTGCTACAGGTTCTATTCTAGCCAGGGTGAGAAGGTCAAAATTTATTCGTGGGTTTGCCACGAAATAAATTTTAACCCGCCTAGGCGGAATTCAAACCCACGACCTTCTGGTTACGAGCACGCTGAGACCCACGCCCAAACCCACTCGGCCATCGAGTCCCCCATTTGTACCTATATTATGTAAACATCGATAAATAATGTTTAAAAAATAAAGATTAAAACCTTCATTACATTTTAGTTAACAAAAGGTAATTTACAAGCAAGATACCTACAAAATCACCCCAATAACTAACGATGTCAGTATAAAATACACCGTTTAAAAATAAAAGGATACTTAACATCTAAACGCAATCGATACTGTCACTGCCTAACAATCATTAAATAATGTGATTAAAAGACCAACCGTACCCTTTCAATTCTATAAATACTTGATTACCCAAAGCTATAAAACAAACGTGACTTTACTAAAACCCGTAATTAAACTGCAGTAAATTTAGCAATTTAGTAATTTTAGTAAATAAATTTTTCCGTAAATTTAGTTTTATTTGATTTAATAGCATTTCATATGAAAAATTTATAAACAAAAATCGGTGGAAATCAGGAATTCTTAAAAAAATAAGAACCAGATAATGTGTTGTATTAATAGGCAGTGCTGGACAAAATTAATTCATAGCTAAAAATTAATCAAAATTTAATCATAGTTATTTGACAACTAATTTCCTGGAATGAATCACCTAATTTCATAACGATTAAATCTTTCAGTATTTTAGTGAACTAATGATTATTTGACTGAATGATTTAATTAGGTGATTGATTTCAGGAAATTAGTATCAAATAGCTGAGCTTAAAGTTTAATCTTTAGCTATGATTAAATTTTGCCCAACAATATTAATAGGTTATAATGATGATTCTTTAGTTATATTTTAGGAAAGATTAGGGTCTAATGCTTTTATTATTTTTCAACTTTTTTAGGAAGTAGAAGTAACTTAAATTTTACTAGAGCAATAGTGGTATAATTTGAACAGCTCACATTAGTATCCTCCTAGGTGGGGAAGAGCTTAGCAATCAAGAGTGGCAGGTGAACAAGCTCCACTGATTGAGGAAATGAGGTCCGTTTGGCTACAGAGTTCCGACAAATGAAGTCGGCCACCGGCTGAAGTTTTGAGATTTCTCATCTCCAAAAATTAACTACACTCAATTGAAAATAATCAGTCACGCAGTTGTAAAACACAGAAACAAGAAATTTAAATTTAGGCTATTTTGATCCCGCCCAGCCTCCATTAGTTTTGATCATCATAGATGCAACTAAGAGAGTATCATCGGGATCTCCTGGAATCCTATTTTGCTCCTGCTGTGGAGGATAGTGCTCTGGTACTTTAACTAACTATTCTTACCTGCCAGCGTCGATTTTATCGAACATGTAATATACATAGAAGTAGGATAGCTTTCATAGCGCAACTACCTCTCGGAGAGTATGTATAAGGGGTTGTACGGAAATTAATGAAGATTTATGGTTTTAAAATATAAAAATAAATTAATGATCTAAATCATGTTTTATTAATCAAAATATTTTCTATTACCCTCAATACATTTCTTCTAACTAGGTTTTACATGTCCTGTGAATTTTGATTCTTTCGTAGTAATTAATACTAAAAATGCATTTTCTATCGATTATTAATTACGATTTTTTTATTTTTTAAACTGCGGTCTAGATGTCTTAAAAAACAAAACAAAATAGCCGGTTGGTAAAAGGTCTGGATGAAGCAGTCTCCTAACAAAGCTCAATAAATGTCGTGTTGTAGATGAGACATTAGTGGTCATCGAATGAAGTAACGAAATTTTGAGCTTTTTTGCCTTTTGTTTGAGGTGTTTTGCTTCGGTCGATTTACTGACTAAATTCTCTGTAGGTTCTTGAACATAACTTCTTCATCAAGGAATGGAGTCCTCCCATGACCTTCCTTGTCAATAGGGCTTCTCATACAGCCAACGTCCTAGACCCAGTTAATTTTTCTGGTTTGGGTCCCGTACTGACCGAGTCATATAATTAATTTTTTTTTTTTTTTTTTTTTTTTTTTTTTTTTTTTTTTTTTTTTTTTTTTTTTTTTTTTTTTTTTTTTTTTAGGATTAATACACAATTACTTCCATACAATGAAATAGCCCATCTAACAGTTTATTATTTGGAAACGTGGGTTAATGAAAGTATGAATTTCTGCGCTTAACAGCGGATAACTCTCCCCCCCCTCTCTCTCTCTCTCTCTCTCTCTCTCTCTCTCTCTCTCTCTCTCTTCTCTCTCTCTCTCTCTCTCTCTCTCTCTCTCTCTCTCTCTCTCTCTCTCTCTCTCTCTCTCTCTCTCCTCTCTCTCTCCCTCTCTCTCTCCCTCTCCCTCTCCCTCTCCCTCTCTCTTTCTCTCTATCTAAGCTGCAAACTAAAGAAATCCTTTTGTCCTCCCCAGGTTAGCATGCTTGCTTAAAAAGAAAAAAAGAAGTTTCATCCTGGAATTCTAGCAAGATCTTTCAACCAGGGTTTGTGGGACTACATTTTCGGTGACTGTATATGTATATTTTTACCCTAATTTAGAGGGTTTGAGATGATAAATTTATTTTTAATAGTTGATTATTTTTAGTATTTTTTATTATTGACACCAGAATCATTGTTATAAAATTCAAATAACATTCGTATAATCTAAAAGCACAATGGGGGCAATTCATTTTTAACCATTTAATCAAGATACAATAAGAGCATTCCAGTTCATTATGAAACGAGAATGATTCATAACGCAATTCGAAAAGTTAAATCCGTAATAAATTAGTGAAACAATGACAGCCAATTATAAGTTTGCCTGATAGGAGTGAGTCCTATAATACCGAGGCGACTCTAGAACTGTTCGGCTAACAAAAAACAACACTTGCTCATTAGGAAGCAGCAGGATGGAATCTACTTCGACAGCAGAATGCCTTTTTGATAGCCGGGCCTGACACCGGGATCCTGTTGAGGGACAGGCACGGAGATCCAGCTCTTGTTACCAGAGCCCCCTCTGTCAGTTCGGTAATGAGCAGCCAGCCAGCTACCTCCTGTCTCCCATTCCTCCTCTAATTCTTCCCCTGTTTCTTTGGCCGTCTTTTTAAGGTGTCGTTAGAAATTTATTTGTCCTCTTTGACGACTTTTTTTTATCATAGCTTTTTAGAGTTTCTGTCTAATTAAAGGGACGATTCACATTGTTGTTGAAAAAAGTATAGAATAAAAAAGAAAAGAAAAGACGAATAGAAGTTTCATTATAACTTCTTGAAATATCCTTAGATAACGTAGGCTAAACCAGACTGTTATTGACACCCTATCTTAAAAATTATAAAAAACAAATATTTAGCCAAAAAAAAAAAAAAAAATCATAAAATTCCTTTGAAATCCTACAACTAAACTTTACTGTACTTTCAATTCTGTCCGTATTTCAAAAGGTATCCATTGGTTGACAATAACGGATTTATTGTCACTATCTTGTAAAATATATTCTAGTAATAATGTTTAGTGTAAAGATTCTTGCTTAGTTTAAAGTTTAGTAGTTGAGGACAAATTACTGCAAATTTCAACTTTATTGAATATTTCCTTAGGGGTGTCAATAATTGTCTGGTATACCCATCTAATAAAATTAAAATTTCATAAATAATATCATATTTAAGAATATTATAGTTACATGTTAAGTAATATAGGAAGATGTTTATAGATGCAGCTAGGAGAAAAAAAACACGTCCAAATAAAAAACATTTACGGAGTGCCGACGTTATGACCTGCTTTAAAGGTCTTCTGCAGGGCGACCTATAGCCTCTTCTGACTTGTTCGGTTGCCCTAAAAATACCTGTAAACCAGGGCAAAACGTCAATGTTAATAAAAAATAATAAAAGTATCCTCAAGTGTCCTATTAAAAGGACTAAACAGGAAGAAAGAGTATCCTTTTAAAAAACGAAATTATCAATTAAATTTTCAATAGGAAAATAATTAATTTATCGGAAAAGAGTGGCCAAGGATATCCTTTGGCTGTCAAATCCAGGCAGATCTGAAACCGGTATTCTTCAGGGCTTTTGGGCATAATGCAGTGGCCATCTCTTGATCCCGCCAGGAACCCCCACCGCCACGGTTTACGTCCAACCTCCCGACTAATGTGTTAGACAACGACCATAAGAACCAAAATCTAAAGGATTAAACAGGAAGAGAGAGTGACATTTTAAAAACCATAACAATTTAATCCTTTTCCAAAAATATAATAGCGGACTGTTCATATAGTTACTGCGGACTGATATTAGTCAAAATAGTTATATCCTGTAAGATTTCAAAACAGTATCCCAAAGTTTCATGTGAAAAGGATTAAACGGGAAGAGAGTGTCCTTTTAAAAAACAAAATAATTAGTTTAATTTTTAAAAGTACGAAAATTAATTTGTCGGGAAGGAGTGTCCAAAGATGTCCTTCGGCCGTCAAAAATCGTCAGATTAGGATATACCAGGGCAGATCTGAAACCGGCATCTTTCAGAGCTTTTGGAATATAAGTTAATATACGTTTTTTATTTAGACGTATTTCTTTTTGCCTCTTGACTCTTTAACTGATCATCTTCTTCCAGTATCTTTTTTTTTTTTTTTTTTTTTTTTTTTTTTATCATATATACATTTATTTTTATTTCATGCTCTTACCATAAAAATGGAATTACTTTCTTGAAAAAAAAAACCTTTGAACACAGTTAAAAGCAGTAGAACGCCCTCACCTAAAACATAAAAATCAATATAGTAATACTTGTAATCAGAATCTACAATAGAATAAAATTTTATTTTAGATTCGCTAAAACTATTAAACTAATTCTTCGTGGAACTTAGTATGTAAATTCGTATATATGTTCCTACTTAAAAATTATAAATAACTACATGGTTTGATATATAATGTATTAATGTAGCGTTATGTATATATCTTATTTAATTAAAATTATTAAGATGCAATATTATTACTAGTTCTTAGCATCTTTTATCGCTGAAGTTGTTATTAGTTGTTTCTTTTAAATTAAATTTAAGAAAAAATAAATTTTTTTAATTCTTATTTTTGTTTGTAAGAAACAAATATTCAATTTCCTCCTCCATGAAACATACAATTTTATTTTAATTTTTGAAATAATTTAAATCCACCCTGTCAAGACTATCCAGAAACAACTAGACTAACATTCCCTGATTATAAAGCCCCATTAATAAAGAATATCATTGAAACCGAACTTTTACATTTAAAACAACGGACTAAAAGTTGCAGGAAAACTAAAACCAGAGCTGCTGAAGTTGAGTGAAAGTTCGGTAGCTCCCAAACAACCACCACTTCATTAACGATTAACGAATGACTGCTTATTGTTTATGTGATTGATTGCTTGTGCAGAAAAGGTTAGGACCATACGAATTTTTTATCTGGCTAACATATCTCATTGTTCATTATCAGCACTATTAACTTTTTTTTTTTTTCAAATAAATCAATTTTACTAATAAATAATCATAGACTTCTGAGTCTATTAGTCATATTTATGAGACCTCTAGACTTATGTTATGTTCTTCTATATTGTATATTATACCTAAAGTATAACAAAGATTAAATCATAAAGATATAAAATAGGGATAATATTTAAAATTGGATATAACGATTTCATAAGTATGTGAGTTACTTACTCAACAGCGATTAAATATAAATTAACAACAAACAATAAATATAATTTTTAATACACCGCACATGTATTTCAAAGGTGACACAACTCAAAAATTTGCATTAAAAAATGTATAACAGCAGAGTCTTGTACGGAATGAATAAAAGAAGTGTACCTGAACCATCTTTTAGTCCTAGATGGGATTTAAAGTTGGTTCAGTACAGGTTAAAGTTGATACGGTACATTTTTGATATTTCATACAGGACTGTGCAATTTGATATTTTTAGCTTTCTCTAAACTAATTAGAGGCTGACATCACCCCACAGCTCATTCGTGCTAGAGTTACGTCTACATTCAGGAATGGAGCATCAAAACGCTTCATTCGTAAGCCAAAATCGAACTATTCATGGAATGCCTGCCGCAATTTAATGAGACGTCAGGTGGTCAACATTTCCCATATTAACTGGAAAACGTAAATATTGTCATCAACAAAAATTGAAGCAATTATTATCCTTAAAATTTCCTGTTCGTTCTCACTCAACTTCCACTGGGTATTTTTTTACGCCAGTGACGCAGCTCAGAGGGAGAATGGCTTATGAATGACCCATTAAACCTAGCTGGTCCCTCAAAAAGTGGAGGGACAGGTCTAGTTAACGGATCCATAGGATGAGTGTATTTTTAACTTTTAATTAAATTTTATTTTATTTTTACTACTTCATACATGCATGCATACATTGATGGCTCAACTTTTCGGGGGACAAGGCAGTTTTAACTGCCAGTCTTCCCGTCTAGTTGCAGCTGCTCTCCAATATGAATGTGTAAGATGGTATAAGCGTCTACTGCCAGACCGTCCGTATCGGAGCCTCGTTTTACCAACCCTTCTCAGGTTAAATAGATGGACATCAATGAGATTTTTGCCATTACATCGTTTCCAATACGTTCGATTTGTTCAGCCCAACGGAGTATTTTTATCTTTATCAACCTTACTATATATGTACCTATATACAGACTCATGACCTCTACGTTGGATCGTAGCCTCCACGACTTGTATTTCTCCAAATATTCTCCGCTCAAATCTAATTAGGGTGAGTTCTTGTTTTTTTGACACGGTGAAACACTCTGAAGCGTATGTTAGGACGGGTCATATAGTCTGTTTGTTTTTTTATTCATACTATTATTTATTATTTAATTTTATAGTTAATATAATCCCACATCACATCCCAGTGAATATGTGGTTAAGTTGAATTTTGACAAAAATAAATTAAGTGACTAAAAAGAATTGTGGAAGTTTTTTTTTTTTTTTTTTCATAGGGAATAAATGTTGTAGTAAGATGTACATTAAAAATGACTATGTTTTGAAATGAACATATTAGTTAAACATCAATTCGCCATAAAGTAAAACCTCCACGATTCTTTTTAGTCACTTAATTCATTTTTGTCAAAATTCGACTTAACCACTTCACTGGGAAGACCGATATTATTATGTAATAATGATAAAAAGTTCTTTATTTATTCTGGAACCTTAAGTCTGTTAAGAATAAAAAATGATGTACAACCAAGGCCCTTCAGAGCCTTGAAATGAAATAAGATTTTTAAAACAAAATAACTGATAATGACAATAAAATAAAACAATAAAAAAACTATAAATAAAAAATAATTAAATAATTAAAATCAATTTTTTACAAAAACAAAATTTTAAAAATATAAACTGTCCATATTTCATACAACTAAAAAATGACTATTAGCAGTTTTCATATTCCTATTGGTTTCATATTGGATGGATAGTAGGTGGTTAAAGAAGTGGTAGAATGTTGAAAGGGGAATTAAATGACGATTGTTGAGAAGGATGGAATTGCATAGAAAAAAGGATCGGATTACGAAAGATCTGTATAGCATAGTCCTTTTATGTTCTATTTTTTCTTTTCCATTTATTTTTTATTGTAACTACTGTTCGAATGTAATCATACAGCTATTCATTGCCCATATTTTTGGCAGATTGTAATAATTACTCAATAAAATGGCATAAAAAACAATGTTTTATTTTCTGGAAATAGATATGCATTTCAACATTTCTAAAATCATAGAAAGCAACTGATGTTTCATTTCAATAAAATATGCAATTATATGAAACATTTATTTAAGAGTTTTGATCTTTCACCTTTCCTTATTTCCCTAGACGGTGATCTGGCAACGGATCAACAGTTCTATTTTATGATAAATGATAAATAAAAATAATTAAAATCATTTGCGATCGGATTGGATGATCATTTGAGTATTCGGTAAGGCTAAACTTCGATTTTTCAAAAAGATTTCCTAAAAATCCTAATTTTTATATTTTTTTCTTGGAAATAAATATTTATGAGCATAGTGTGTAACAGTATATGCATAAAAAGGAAAACAAATAATAATATATTTAGTTAAAAGCTTGTTGGATGAAGTAAGCTATCAGCGGAACCCCTTGGGAAGTGTACAATATCCACTCAGCGTTCCAGAACAGAGCGCAGCTGATCTCCGTAATCAGGTATATTCCTCCCTCATCATCAACAAAGAAAATTAAATTTTTTTTCTCAGACTTATCCACTGACCGTAAACGTTTTTAATACTACAAATCGAAATGCATCGTAAAAACAAAGTAGAATAAAATAAATTCATTTATGACTATAATCGTTTGATGATTGACAAGCAGTTATACAAAATTACCAATCGCCAAGTTATGATCAGGTTCGATCCGCTCAGTTTTAACTTATTCACCGAAGAGATGGTATCTTTCGAAAGCTGATGAAAACATCTCCTGATAAAACCATCAGGAGAATAGTATGACCGATGAAGGAGAAAGGTGATAAGACTAAGAGAGCCGGACGGGATATATAAACAGGACGGGCTAGAGATGGAAAACGTTCGAAGAAGTTCTTCATAGATCAGAATAACGGGACGTTCACGAACTATGTCGAAGGATGGAGTAACGTCCGAATCTAGGAGCCTACTAAGCATTAGTAGTAAGAAAGAGGCAGCTCAAGAGTAGAATGGCGGTGTCTCGTTGAGACTCAAGATCCTGGAGTTGTAGTGCTAAGGAAATAAATAAATAAACGATTGAAAAATTAAGAGGTATAGTTTAAATGTTTTATGTTGTACTGATTGATACACTGCTGAAAAATCCATTTTTGGATTCCTAATGTCGAAAAACATGGGTAAAATATTAATTTTTTATCCTTTTCCCCGTTTCCTCAAAAAATGTCCATATAAGTCTGACAAATATAAAGATATAATAATCATAATAAATGAAGGGTGTTAAGGTTGAAGGAAAAATGTCCAAAAAAAAATCTGAACTGAGATTTCATCGCTAACTGTTAGCTTGTACAATGTGCTAACTCCCTGGATGCCTGGTCTCCTGGAAGCTAGGAAGAGGGTTGTCATATGTTTTGAAGTTAAAGAATTTGTTCTCAATAATAATAAATATTTTAAATTTTAGATTTTTTCAGAATTATGGTTTTTGGACATTCCATTCCCTCTTCGAGCCTGACACCATTCAAATATATTTTGATATTGGATAAATTATCTATCGTATAAGGGCAAAGTGAAATGTCTACCTCTACCACTCTCCATAATAGAATTTAGAATGAGCAGGTTTATACTTGATTCATACTAGCTAATAAATGTTAACCACACTACAAAGTATGAAATAGCTAGTTCAAAGCTTAAATTAAGGAAGGAATTGGTTTTGCTAGGTGGTATAAACTTTGAGATACTATTATTAAAATATAATCTTAGATTTTTTTGTAGAAATAAATGAATAATGATAAAATCTATAGATTTATTAATACATAAAATATCACAATTTTATTTATTTTCTATCTACTTCTTTTCCGTCATTAGACTTCTGTTTATAAAAAGGTCATCTCTTGAACGAAATACAATCAGACAGGCTTTTTAGGACTTTATGACTCTCGGCGAGGGATAACTGGATATTAAATCCCATTGGCTTCAGGGCCTGACACCCATAGAAAGCTCTTTACTGATGACGTCTCAATTACATTGAAAAATGATCCTGACGCGGGCCGATATTGAGTTAGGAAAGTCCTGTGCTAGGGAAGGAAGCGAGAGAAAAAAAAAACTTGCTTGGAGGGCAGCAAAAGCATGTTTCAATAACCTCCTTCATCGCCCCTAAACTTGGTGGCTGATGTGTCTTATGGCTTCAGTTGGGGTTGGCCTGCTCGTCTAATGGTCCAAGTTACGTTTTCAGCTTAAAACTACTAAGTACTCTTATACCTAACAACTTGCTACACAACAAGGTTTGCTAAGAATCTTTAAAAAATTCCTATGGAATTAAAACCATCGAACAAAAATCAATCAGTTTTTTTGTTTCTGGAAGTTCAGTTCGTAATAATGGATATTTATTAGGTGTTTTTAGACTGTGAAACTAATGAAGATGTAGGTAGTTGGAATATGTAGTCATGGATACAGAACCAAAGTGTAAATTTAAATTTATTGTGCCGACGTTTTGGCCTACAATGTCTGCTTTCATCAGGACTAGAAGAAAAAGGAACAAAAAAATGAGTGAATTTTTACAAAAATATGAGAAAAGAAAAGCCTTATGAAAAAAAGAAAGAAAAAAAAATTAAAAATAAGAAAACTAAGTTAAAATAAATAAATTGAATATTATTTTTTTACAAAGATAAAAAATTTAGAAAGACAAAAGACAGATTAGTGAACAAATAAATAAATGAAGAATAATTATAGGCAGATGAGCAATATAGTTGATAAATAAGTACAAAATTATAAAGATTGAAGCATAAACAGTATTATAAACCTAAAAGTACGTAGCCTTATAAAATATGTAGGAATATATAGGATAGGATAGAATGATAATAAATTTAATCAGCTTTCAGATGAAAAATAGATATTTTGGATAGGACAAATAGTTTAAGAGAAGTAGCCAAAACAGTACCGAAACGGCTGATCGGTATTTGAAACGGCATTCGGTCATTAGCTAAATTTCGAATAGAAGAGAAAAACGTCCATTTTTCACTTTTTTTAGGGGAATAAAATATTTTTTCCGTTAGAAATTGTGTTAGCAAACATCAGATTCGTGTTCTCCCCAAAAAATCATATAGTACAAAAAATAAAAACTAATTCAACAATTTCCTTTTTAAAACACACGCTGCCTGGTCTAACTGTTGTATTTCTGACTCAATTTTCGGATCCAGGTTTGAAGTAATTTAGGTTTTATAATTTGTGTTTCCTTGTCGGCAACCTATCCAAGACGTAAACCTTAGAACATGGTCTTTATGATAATTTCTAAAAGTTCAATAATGCAATAATGATAATTTAATAAAAAATTAATTCAATATGTTTATTAGTTAAAACATTAATTATTACTAATTATAATTTATGTTAATTGACTGAATACTGACCTAAAGGTTTTCCGGCTATATAATTTACAAACCAACAAGGTTTCGTTCAGGATGATCAATTTTTGTTTTTCGAATTTTCTTTCTCTCTCACAATCTCCCTCTATATATATGTTCTCGGTTAGAAAAAAAATGTTTTTCTAAGAAAAAAAAATACTGATGTCTGGTTCCCCAAAATGTTACTGAGATGAGATTTTTAATGACAAATGAGTTTAATGTTTTTAAAAAGCACTTGCTTACTAAATGGAGACAATTGAATGGGGATATTAAAAGAGAAAAAATTAAAAGGACTGACAAAAGCAGTTCTTAGCAATTATTCACGTTGATCCGGCAGTGTCACGCAGACAGCAGCTGACCCAGTCGATGCCGTACCACCTCAGCCCAAGGCACATCAGACCTTCACTTCGAATGTAATTCACTGCCCTAAAATATCGGCTAGCTATTTACAGCTCTAAAATACGTGAGCATGTATACTTTCTTCGTTCGCCAAGAAAAACCAAAACAAAATAAAATAAAATAAAACCCAATTCTTCCCTGACTGGGAAAAACAATAGTTCAGAGATATTTCTATTTGTAATATACTGTTTCATCCAATTTACATTTTATATTTCTAACGATCAAATTACTTCAATTAAGAATTAAATTTAATTAACGAATAATCATAATTCCAAATAAACAATGTTGAGAGAAAGTTGAGGTTTCAAAAGAGTTTTTTTTTTTTTTAATGTTCATTTATACCAAAATATGTCCTAGCAACAAATATTATATAACAAAAAAATATGCTCCATTAACAAGCAATCTTTGGATTGGAACAACAGCAGAGCTAGAGCGTGTGAAAATGTTTCGTTTTCGTTGAGAATGAATAAAACCATACAAATCAATTCGGGGTGAACCAAACGTTATTCATTCAAACCAACATATCTCCCAAACTGTAGGCCCTAGCGACAAATGTTATAAAACAAAAAAATATTTTTTATGAAATTTCCAATCAGAAAAATGTCTGCATATTTTCTATCTGAGCAACACCAAGAAAACTAGAGAGTTTCAAAAAATACCCAACGCTCAAAAAAGTAAGGAACCGTGACTTTTTTTATACAAACCGATATAGTTCCTGAACGGTAAGTCTTAGCGACAAATGTTATTCAACAAAAAACATTTTCCATGAAATTTCCGATCAGAAAACTATGCGCAAAGTTTCGATCTGAGCAACACCAACAGAGCTAAACGGTGCAAAATGTAACATTTTTGAGGGTAAAAAACAAACCTTGCACCAAAAAGTTATTGACGCCCAGCTTAAAACATATCCATAACCGAAACAAATAAGATTTTAAAAAATGGATGGAAAAATCTAAATTGCAAAAAATTATTAATGGGGAACAAGTTTTTAAAAATTTATTTTTTGTAAAAGAGATTAGGATATGTTCATTTATTCGGATTAATTATGGCCAACAAAAAAATAAATAAATTGTTTGTTTCTTGTGACTATTTTGTTGTTTCTAACTCAATTTGATACATATTTTTTAAATATGACAACAATGTTAATCCCGAAACCAACATTACTTTTTATCGTACCCGAGAAAAATATCTGTTACCGTATTTTTCTCAAGAGAAGGATTTAGTCTTTTGTAACAATATTGGTGGTATTTTGGTAACTGATGGGTTTAATAAACTACAAGCATAGGAATTGGTGTATTTTTATGGACAGCAGCGAAAGAAGTTTAAAGGGTGTTTTGCTCAATAACAGTAACAAGAACTATTGCATATTCGACGACTTTAAAAGAAGAATACTCAAATATTTTAAGCAAAGAGATCTACTTAAAGTCGTTTATTCAAGGAAATCCTATAAAAGATCATTTGATAATAATGTTCAATAAAATGTTGTTAATATTATACTTTTTCGTTCAGGAAAAATATGTTTGTAGGATGAAAAAAAAAAAAAAAAAAAAAAAATGCAGAGAAAAATATAAATATTGTTATAAATATTAACGCTCTAAATTATTTAATAATTATCAATTGTTTAACTTTTCAAGCCCTTCTTAGTTTGCTCGTGTGTGAGTATACTATTTCGATATAACTCAAGCGGTAATTACATTTTTCTTCGGTAACTTGCAGTAGCTAATTAAAGGACCTGAGTTATGGGACAGACATTAAATCTCTTTTGCTAATAGCTCCAGATTGTTACCGACAAATTTTTATAAGAATATAAACGACGATAAATTAAATTTAATTAGAGAGTTTAATCATCCAGAACTGACAGGATTAATATTATAAACCCGAAGGGACAAAATAATGCCTTTGTTTTCACAAATGAGAGAGCAACAGTTTAATAATAACACCACATTCCTATTTCTTTAAAAATCCAAGTATCAGTAAAATCTCCATGTCTACAAGATAAATCGACATTTAATATTTCAAACTAATAATGAAATGATTATACCAAATTAATATATTAACAAAATACGTTTGTAATTTTTTGACTAAAAGAAATCCAATCATATACCACAGTTATAATTCAACTTTAGTAGAACCTCACTAATCCGACCCCTAAGAGACCAAGGAGTAGGACGAAACGGCCAAAATATCGGAATAACCGGAGATTTTAATTGAGGACATGTTATTCCTAGTTAAAACTGTGTTTTAAATATGTAAAATTAAATATGTAAAATGTTAAATATTTTAACAATGTAAATGAAATAAAAACGTTCGTTCTATACACTGATAGACTAATATGTTTTCAAAGAAATGTTTAAGTCAGCTATTTATGTACAGAAGCATTGGCCATAATAATGCAGTATTATATCTGGTCTATAGCAAACTATCTCGTATTTTAAAATCGTTCCTAGTGAAGTATGCTCTAAAAGACGTTGTTAAGGACGAAACATAACTTCTGCCATATTCCGAAAATTTTAAAGCGTTTATCTTAACCCCTGATTAAGCTACAGTGCTTCTTATTTTCTGTTCGAATTGTATTCAACTTAGTCTAGACTAATTTTAAATATAAAAAATTTTTCTTGTGATACAACCGTGCTTTGACTCCTTCAAGATGGATAAACTAGATTTTTGTATACAAGCACAACAATGACAATATATCAAAAAATAAAAACTACTTGACCTTTTGCATGCTAAGGTGTACAATTTTACAGGACTATTAAGGACAGACTCCACGAAAATATTGTATCCCCATCCCCCATATGGGTCTAGCGGATTAAGCAGATTAAGGAGGTTCAACTATATTTAGTTCAAGGATATCTCAAGTTTTGTCCATATTTTTGAGTACAATAAACAACGGGATTGTATTAAATCAAATAAAAAAAATATGAATTATATCAACTGATCTGCAACTAATGTTTGATAACAAATGGTAATCGTTCTGAATATTTTGCATTACATATTTCGAGACAAACCTTTATACAATAACGTAAAGTATGCAAAAGTAATGAATACGAAGAGTATTTTGCTTTGAAGAGATGTAATACATATCAATCTTGTTTTAAAAAATCGTCAACTATATACCTGTTTAAATTTAAACATCTTCGATAACCGGGAATTACGTATTAAATGTTAACAGTTATGATCATACCATCGTATATATAAATACTAGATTGTTTCCATAATACTGATGTCATTTAAGTCCTTGTGTCTAAAAAAAAAAACATTAAAAAAAACCGAAGTTCATAATTAACCCATTAACAACATCGAAGTATTATAATTAACCCTTTAAGAATGTTTTTGCTCCTGCTATTTATTTCAATATATACTAATTCTTTAATTTCTTATGACTTGATTTACCTTCACCAACATTTTTAAAATGCATAATCAGTGCCAAAAAAAAAATACTTATTTACATTATTCTGAGACATTGCTAAAAAAAAAAACAGTAATGTTATGTCAGGCAGCTGCCGAAAAAAATTGTATCATAGAAGATGAGTCAGTTATCCGACAAACTCATCCGACACTGAATGTTTGGGAAAAAATATATTGCTTTTTCTTTGGTGAAACTTTAAAGGGTTC
The DNA here is from genome assembly GCA_003667255.2 of Euschistus heros. Lineage (NCBI taxonomy): Eukaryota > Metazoa > Arthropoda > Insecta > Hemiptera > Pentatomidae > Euschistus > Euschistus heros. The sequence goes on from RCWM02000359.1 coordinate 586,470, forward strand.
AGCATATTAAGCTTGTTCCCAATGCAGCATAGACGTAAAACTTGACAGTGAACTTAGAACTTAGTTAATGCAGTTTTTAGTACAATGTTCGGTCAACAAATACCTGCCCGTTTTGGGGCAATAAATTGTTCATGAACATTATTGTCGTTTAACCAAGGACCGAGGAAGTAAACGTTTTGAATCATCATGCATATAGATATTGATGGTATAAGATCAATGTCTCGATTTTAAAAGGTCGGATATTTGATGGCAACCAAGACGTAAAAATTGGAGTTCTTTTAAAATCAAAACGAAAGCAGTGGTTACCGGTAATAAATCATTCAATCATTAGCAGAAAAATGGATAAGTAGTTGAAAAGAACGGGCTTAACTTTGAAGTGTAGAACCTATTCACAAAAGTTTAAAGTATGTTATTTGAAAATACAACAAATAGCATGATTAAAATGAATCACTATCACTAGTGACACAGATAACTGTAATTTATCACCAAAAAAGAAAGTTATGAGAAATTTCATTTCACAGGATGCTGCTGATGTATGTCTTATGTTTGTACCTTTAAAAAAATACAATAAGAAAAAATAGAACAATTTTTAATATAATACAATGAACCCACACAATATGATAACAATTGGAAAAACAAAGATCATTTTCCTTAAAACTTCTCCAACATACAAAAAAAGTATGCGGGTCACGACCTCAAACAACTCAGAAAACTTGAAAGCAGGCCTGTATGCAAGATGGAATAAAAGGTCAATTTCAGAACAGGAAAAAATATATTTAGTCACATACTTGTGTTAAAATCGGGACATGAAATAAACATTTAAAACTATTAGTTTCTATAATTTTATCATAAAGTATTTATATATTTCGTCTATATATCGCAAAACCGTTGAACCTCCGAAAGAGAAGGTTCATCTTCTCCTGACGTTGGCAATATTCCACTTAGCAAGTCTGTACACAACAGTACAGCAAAGACCACTAAACAAACAACAAAAGGTAGAAATAAATAAAATAAAATAAATGAAATAAATGCTGAGCTAATTTAAAAACAGATGATAAAGCTAGATAGTAACGATTATCTCTAGTTTTAATAAATTATATAATACCTTCAAATGAACTACATATGAAAACACTATATATAACTATATATACACTATATATGAAAACAATCCATAATATTTCGATCAACAGTATGTTGGGAATTACTGACATAGTGAGATTTCATAAAATACTAAGCAAAACTTTATATTTCTCCTAATCTAAGTAGTTGAGATAGTTATGATTGAAATTTAAAATATAACTTAAAAAAATGTAAACAGCCATTTAAATATATATATATATATATATATATATATATATATATATATATATATATATATATATATATATATATATATATATATGTGTGTGTGTGTGTGTGTGTGTGTGTGTGTGTATAATTATCTTTAATTTTGAAAAAATAAACTAGATAAAAAACATGTTATGTATTAGGCTGATATAAAATGTTTTTTTTTTTTTTCTTCTAAACATTCTATATTATTACCCGATCAGTCACATTAGCCTTTCTTTTCAAGCTGTCATAAGATAGAAATGGCGTACTAATTCAATTGAGAAAATTCGTCACCAGGTTGTCTAAATCGTCAATCACTCGCAAAGACAGATATTCAATACCCTTTCAAATGAAAATAGTATTTTTCTTTCCCCATTTCCGATATATTCTTTTCATAGATCATTTAGATTCAGAGGATTCATTATTTGCACTTAAATAATGATTAATGGAACCAAAGTTTAATTGTAGTAAAAACAATGATATTCATACTTGTAAATTTACAAAATAACAATAAAGGCCTACAGAGAAGAAAACATTTTAAGAAGTAAAGCGTAGCAATTACTAAATTTCTTCACCTCAATTAAACATTAATAGCGCTAAACATACAAAAATGAAGAACCCCCAAAAATCAAAATCACCAATCACGGACCTCCATTATCATAGACCAGTAGAAGGAGGTTACAGATTATTTTTTTAATTTTTTTTTTTTTGATATTTTAAAATTTCAAACAATACTTTCTTAACGACTTATAACGGAAAAAAATATGAGAGGGAAATTAGACCGAAAAATGCCCAAGTCTAAAAACAAAAAGGCCTGACTGCTGGACATTGTTCACTACACTTAGCTTTAAATCTGGTAAAAAGACCTCAAAATATCGTCGGGTTTGGGCAGAGAGGAAGGGTGAAAATCGTATGTTTTTAGATGTTTGATCAAAAAATTCGGAAACCGTTGCTTTTAGCACATTTTGAGTTATATACATTATTAAAGAAAACTAATTTGTCTTAATTATTTTTTTTTCTCAGATGAATAGTTATAGAGCTGTGGAGAAAGGGAAAATTAAAGAGATTGGCTAACTTCCGGTACGTCGCACTTCTCCGCTAAAACACATTTGTTGGTACTCTTTTGTAACTCAGGAACTTTCTATCCAATCTAGGTTTTCTTTTTTTTTTCATCTGAAAGATAGTTATGAAAAATTAGTTGTACTTTTATGAAATATTTGTGGTTGTTTTTTTTTTGGCACATTTTTTGCTATAACTCCCAAAATATTTGTCCGATCCCAAATTTCCATTTTTCAAATCAAAGCTGGTTAAATTTACTATCAAATCGCCTATAAGTAAGTTTGATTAAAATCCATGTAATACCCACGCCAGCCCACTGAATATGCCAAAATCGTATTCGAGGTTCGATGCTTAATTTCCCTATACTAAAAGTTTTGAAAAGTAGTTTTTGATATCTCACTATGTCGACTGTGCCCAACATATTATATTATATTGTATTAATATGAATGTATGTTCCAGTTTATTTTAAATTTTAAAAAATCTAAACTACGTCGTTTTATTAATTGTTTTTTTGAAATTTGACTTTCCATTTCTTTTTTTATTTCTCTTTGTTTATTGGTCCTTTTATTAGCTAGCTAAGGAAGGAAGGGTTATTCTACAGGGTACCATCTTATCTTCCAGTCTGAGATGTTGGGGATTTATCCCGTGTCCTTCACGAAATAAATGTCAACTTGCTCTTCCCGGATTCAAACTGACGCCGCTGGGATCCAAATAATGCTAAAATGTCTACCTCTCCAACACCCTTGGCCACCACAGTTTCCTTTTCTTCGTTTTAAAAGAAAGAATATATTTTCTCCTTTGTTTTATTTATTCTGGCTTTCGGCCTTACTCCATTAATTAGGTCAGGCATTTATTCCTTAAATTAGGACGACCCCCTCCTCCTTAATGAGAATGGATAAGATTTTGTATTATCACAACCCTCCTCACATGAGATTTAGATTGAGTGCAATAAAAGGACTTATACGAGCCGTGTTGCATTAATTTAAGTTTTATAACTATAAATATTAATCTTATTAAACAAAATTAAAAAAGAAATCTAGGTAATAAGAAGTTTTTCTTCTTCAATTTCTATAAATTTATAGAATTATTCATGTTCTTCTCCCTTTGTTCATTACTGTATATTAGCATATCATACCAAATAAATAATCATATAAGACCTCAGATTTATTTTAAAATAATTAATTCATGTATTAATACATCATATACCATGATATAAATATCATCTTTATTTTTCGTTTTGAAATAGAGATTTCAAGAGGTAATTTAAATGGGTTAATATGAAAGCAGGAGATCCTGTGCTTATTTGACTCGAGTAGGCCTAGCTCTTTTTTATTTTAAATTTATTTTGTGCCTTGCATTATAAATAATCCCCGCAGAGATAAGCCACTCAGAAAAATAAGAATAAAACCGAGACCTTTCCTCTGTTTTTTTTCTCCCTTCCTTTACACCCCTTGCCGTAACTTAACTGAGAATATATGAAACCTCTGGCAACTGCTACCAGTAGAAAAAAGGATATTGCTTATCTTATCAGAGCATCTTCTCTTTTGAATAAAGTAACAATTTTGAATAAATCTTGGCTGTTTATCACATGAAAGAAGCCTGCTAGCCATAGAGGAGAAAAACCGCTTTGTTGCCCAGGTCAGGACTCAATACTCTGTTCACCTTCACCACAATGGAATCAGTGATATCGTTCAATTTACAATAAATATAAAATCATAAAATAAGATTTTTGATAAATTAATGCTTATAAGTAAATAGAGCGTTATTTTTTACTATAATTTATTGAGTCAGCTTATTTACATATATTAAACATTTATTTCCATATACTCTAAAACTATTAATATAATTTAAAATAATTTCCAGTCATGAATTTTTGTAGAAACTTATTTTTTAGCTTAAAATAGAATAATCCCGGAAAAATGACTGTACATTTCAACTTGATACAATTGTTTTATTTTTCCTTAAGATTGTCGATAAATCTTGCATGAAAATTTTAAAACAATATATAGAATAGAATAGAAAGAAAACTTTATTCTGGGACAAAGTCCCTTAAGAATAACATTAAATAATACAAAGAAAGATCATAACTGGCCGAGAGGCTGTTAAAAATAAAATAACATAGGTAAATTTAAATACAAATATGTATGAAAAAAAAATACAGAGAAAAACTAGAAAAAAGAAAAAACTATTATTAAAAAGAGAGTGAAAAAATATATATACAAAATAGAGGTTAATATTGTAAACAAAATTGAAGAAGAGAAAACAAACAAACAGAAACTTAAAGAAAAATAAAAGATAGAAAATCAAAAATTACCATTACAAGAAATCAAAACATTATCATAGTCAAACTATAATTTTTGCTAATGTTTCATGTCTGAAGGTCTTAGTAATTAAATTAGACGATTACATAAATAGTACATACATCCTTATAATTGCAGAGCGTCTGGTTGGAGGGAAAGAAGATGGTGAAAGAGTAGTGTTTTGAATGTTCCAAGGGAAGAAGCATTGCGGATACTTGGGGGGAGGGAATTCCAAAGAGTAGAGGATCGGACAAGGAAGGAACGTTGGAATGCAGTACTTCTGTGGGATGGAGTATAGAGATCGGAAAGACGAGATCTTGTATGCAGTGATTTGATAGCAGACTTGAATTTCAGGTTACTGTAAATAAAGGGAGGGTGACGGGTGTTGATAACTTGGAATAGGTAGGTGCCTAGGAAGTATTTTCTGCGGAAGGAGGGGAAAAGCCAATTTAACTCAGTGTAGAGATGCGAAACATGGGAACGTCTCGAAGTTCCGAAGACAAACCTAATGAAGCAATTCATGATGCGTTTTAATCTGTCTTCAAGAACCATCGAGAGCCCGCCGTATATCACGCAACCATAGTCAAATTGGGGGAAGATAAGGGAGGATACTAGAAGTTTGCGTGTGGGTAGGGGAAGGAGGTGACGGTAGCGGTGAAATAGTTTTAGGATACCGATTGACCTTCGTGAGATTTGTGCAATATGGGATTTCCAGGAGAGGGTTTGATCAATAGTTATGCCTAAATTTTTAATAGAGGAATGGAAAGTTATTGGATGACCATGGAGGAATAATGTGGGAAAGTTGGCATTTGAATGGAGAAGGGAATGTGATCCTATGGCAATATATAAGCAATGTATACTACAGATAGTACAAAATCTTCGCATAAGGCTGAAAAATTTTAGTCGAAATTTCAAATTGCAAATAATGTCTGTATGTGCTGTAACTAAACATCGATGTTTCTATATTAGATAATATTTAAATACTTCTGTCATAGACTGATTTTGAGTAAAATCTTGCAAGGAATAATAAAAAGATAGAAATAACTTTTCAGAAACATATATCTAGGATGAAATAATATCTTCTGAAACAGCAGATGAAAGACCAAAAGAGATGGCAGAGTTACACGTTTCTCATATTTAAAATATTCTTGAGAGAAATCGTGCTAAGCACAGTACTCGAACCGTATTGTCCATGTCCTAAATTATGTCAGTACTCACTTCCGGGGGGTGAGGGGGGGGGGGGGGAAGGAGAGTGCACTTGAGAAGCGTCTGTCAAAGCCAGGTCCTCAAACAGACAAAGCACATATACTTTATGCTAAGAGGAAATTTCAAAAGATAAATTGAATATTCTTATCCGCTATAAACTTTTTACGACAAAAGTTATTCATTTTATTTGTCCAAATTATTTATTTATTTATTTTTTTACATATTTTAGAGCACTTAAATCAATAAATTTGAGTATTCTACTTAGACTTCTTCTTCTGCTCCCAGAACTTTCTCATCCTCTGCTGCCCTTTGTGTGTCCGTTATAGTATATTGTTTCCGTTTAACTGTTTTTAGTTCGAGACTTATACTTTTATTCTTCAAAATCCTCTTCTCTTCTCTGTCTTTGATTTGTTGTTGAGTTATATCTAATTCTTTCAAATCATCCTGAACTTCTTTGAACCAATTATTATTTATTTTATTTTTCAAAAAGTATTTAAATAGTTGTTTCAATATCCTGGTTTCCGGTAGTCTTGATATGTGACAAAAAAAAGGAAATTCTTCTTTTACGCATTGTAGTTAATATTGACTCACATTCACTGTAGACTATGTTGTTAGGCAACAATCTCCACTGTCCATCAACTTAGTGTTTTTTGTTAATAATTGTTCTTATAATTCTTCTATCAGTTTTCTGTACTTTGTCTGTTGTAGATTTAACCTTTAATTTGAATAACGTTTCACTAGCATAAGTTGCCTCTGGTTTAACTGTGGAATCATAGTGTTTCAACTTAGCATTTATCGAAAGAGATTTCTTTTTATAAGTTGGCCAAGTAAGTCTTTGTGCTTGCTTCAACTTAGTGGATTTGTGTTGTATTGCTGCTTTTTTCATTTATGTTCCATGTTATTATTTCCCCAAGGTATTTGAACTTCTTAACTATTTTAATCTGTTTCTTATTGTTGAGTTGAATGACTGGTAAATCAACAACAAAAGTTGGTATCATTTCTGAAATTATTTATTTATATAGAAACATTTACAAGAAACAAATTAAGCTGACAAAAACTCTGTATTTACACTGTTTAAAAGTACCTCTAGCACAACATACCAAACTTAAAACAACAGGAAACTGCTCGTCAATTCCGATTACTCCAAATGTTACTAGACAAGCGTTCCAAGTTCCCAATAAATCACAAAATACTTATTTACGTAACATTAACTAGAGTCATTTAGCGTTATTGAGTTGAGCTTTGGTGCTTCTCTAAACCTTCTATTTCTTCTCGTATCCATCCTAGCAATCCAACATTCTCCGTATAATCCTCAAAGATGTCACAAAAAAACTTATCCCTTAAGATCTTAATATCTCTATATTGCTGATCTGTTCCAAACCAGATACCTAAACTTTCTTTTACTCCAAATCCACTAGTATTCCCGATAATCCTCCGAGACGATTGAAAAGATCATGGCCAAAAGACCTTCTAATGAATAAATTTAATTCATTTATAAGTGCTACTAGCGAGTATTTCTTTACATCTTATAATATCATTGTAATCATCCCCCTTAAATTTACTCGTTGTACTTAATGTATACAGTAGTAAATATCAATAAACAGTTAAAAAATAAATAATATTTTGATTTGTACAATTATTTTAATTATTTATTATAATTCAGGTAACTTTTAATACATTGATTTCCACACTATAACACTATAACTGAAAGCAAACCAAAACTAATTAAATCAACTAGAAAAAAATATGACTGACAAAATGTAAAATAAAATGAGTGCCTTTCGTTTCAAGTTATACGTTTATAATTTAGATTTTAAGCGCACTTTTTGATATTTCATTAAATATATTGAAGTTTTGACGATCAAAAATAGATGCTAATTGTAACACAAGTAAGTTACTTTCTATCTTTTCATAGGACATTAAAAAGATATTGGGAATAGTCAAATGCAATGACAATTCCTCATATCGTTTTTGTTTTGTTTTTTTAACCCTTTGCACTCATTAGCCGGTTATGATTCGGCAAAATAAAAATGTAATTCCACTCAGATTATAAGTTCTACTTGTCTGGCACAGGACTCATAAGCCGGGCATTATTTTTTTTCAAGATCCTCTTTTGAAGATAATATTGTTTTATTGATTGTTTTTAAATTGTTTGTGTTTGTATTATATTATTGTAATTGAAATAATAAAAAAAAGTGTAAGCATTATATTTATATATAATAAAAAAAATATATATATATATATATATAATATATATATATATATATATATATATATATTATTTATCTCTTACCTAGCATGTGAGTTCTGTGCCAGGCTGTGGGTTTGCGGCTTCGGAGTGCAAAGGGTTAATAGGTGGGCACACACAGTTAAATATAGCACTATAATCCAAGTGAGCTACGGTAGCAGTTATACAAAGCTGCTCTTCATTAGCCGAAAAACAAACAATTCTTATATTTCAATGTTTTATTTAATAAACTGCAGTTCAAGACCTTTGTATTTTTTCAAAAATACACTAAGAAAACATTTATAACGATTGTAACCTAAAAATATCTCAACATCAGAACATTCTCTTGAGGAAATACGTAAACGAATATAAAAAAAAATTATTTCTTAAGAATGTTAAATAAAGCTACAGACCTCCGTGTTTTACTTTTATTGCAGAATTTTGTAATTTTGGCTAATTTGTATTTTATCTTTCTAAAATTTTCACTTCTCAAAATTCGTCATTTATTTAGAACAAAAAAAAAATGTTTTTAGTCCCACACATGCTGGGAGTAGTCACATTTAATTCTGGGTTTTTTTTTACTTATATGATTAGGATGCTGGAGTAAAGTCCCTCTAATGACAATATAAATGAATTATTATTGACAAATCGCTTTCAATCGATAGTTTTATCAAATATGATAAACACAGAAGCAAAAGAAAAAAAAAAAGTTCCGATATATATAGCTTACGAGCCACTGGTTAAAGACGGTATAAGTGACTGAAGCAAAAGGGGAAATTCCCCTTTGTCCAAAATGTGGAAGAAAGGATTTTACGGCGGTACGGGCACACAGAAAGGGCAGTAAAAATGAGTTATGCATTGGTCCTCTAACAGAGGGGAAACAGGAGGAGTCTTTGTGGGTTGGGATCCTATCAGCGAAGGATAGGCACCTCTATTTATTTGATATATGACCACTAGTAGGTTTCTTTAAAATTCAAGTACTGAAGCGCCACTTAAAAGAGGTGAATCATTTAATATAATAAAAAAGAAGATATTTACAATGGACTCGCTCAACATATGGTTTAAAAACAGAATTTAGCCATCACAACGCACAGTGGTCAGTTTTACAGATCAGGAAAAAAAAACAACATTAATATCGCACTTAATGTGCTATATATAGTTATAAATAGAAATAAGAGAATGAAATAAGAGATATAAGATGGAATAAAGTTATTTGAACGTCGACACGTAAAGTAATACATTTTAAATAAATATATATGATGAGTAGAACTCACAAATAACCTCCAAAAAGTCAATTCAAAACATTTATTTAAAAAAAAACGGTTAAATATTCAAATGGAGTTAAACAAAGAATTCAAATAAGATTACTAACAATTACAGAATCAAAGATATAAATTAGAATATGCCACTTAGCCCTGATACATCAACAGCAACATACGCTGATGGTACAGCTATATTAACGAGAGATAAAGACCCAACCATTGCATCATTAACTCTTCAACACCACTTAACCATACACGACTGGTTCAAAAAAATAAAACAAAATTACACCAAATCACAGCACATAACCTTTACACTCAGACAGGATGTTTGTCCACCTTTCTTCATCGGCAATCAACACATACCACATACAAACGAAATTCAATACTTAGGATATACATTTGATATAATAATGACCTTGGGCCACATGTAAAACAAAACGTCTCAGTCTAAACAAGAAATTAAAATTTTTGTATCCAATACTTCATGAACGGTCGACATTAAAACTCCGACAACGACTGAATACATACACTTACCATACTTACTTTAACCCATATGGACATATATCACACAAATATACGGGACTGTAAAAAATGCGAGCCTTAAAAAAATACAAATATTCCAATAAAAAATACTCATATATATATATATATATATATATATATATATATATATATATATATATATATATATATATATATATATATATATATATATATTTAAGACAGAAAATCAGTGCAGTTTGATTATATAATATTAAAAATATATATCTAATTATAAATATATTCTTGTTATAATTGAATGGGTCCGCCGAAAAATGGTCTAAGCGACAAAACAAATTTTGAGTAATCAGTGAAAGAAAATCATAATCTAAAGATCTTGTTAGTTTGGAAGTTAGATTTTTTTTTCACCTTGTAATTTGTTATATTTACATGTATAATGACATAATGGATTACTATATCATGCTACGATGTACTATTTATTATATACTTAAAAACCTTTAAAATCGCCACTTCGGAAATTTTGTCGGATAGAACGTTTTTCGGCGGACCCATTCAATTATATAATTACAGTCAAAAACACTTATATAATTATAATAGGGGGGAATCGCGAAATATCAATTTAATTTATTTTTACTATTATTTTATTAGTATAGCCTATATTAGTAGAGCCTAGAATTAACTTTCGTTAAACGAATCATTATTAAGAAATATTATTTGCTCATTAACCAAATTATTAAAGTTTGGACATGATGGAAGATTAATGCTAGATCTTAGATTGACTCTACGCGTAATGAGCTATCTGCTGTAAAGAAAATTTACTATATAATAAAATGTAATTTTGGTTTGAAAAAGATTATTCATAAAATAAATTTTAAGAGAACAGTTTAACTAAATGAAATTCAATTTACTCGTAATTTATAGTAAGTAAAAAAATATATAAGAATATCGCTAGTAGTTCTTATTATATGCAAATATTACAAATGGAATCAAATGTATGATAAATGAAAACACTAAACTCGGCAGTATTTAAAAAAAAAAAAAATAAAATAAAAACTCTTAAGTAGCTTTGAACAATGAAAAGACCCTCTTAGAAGCAAACAGATCCTTTGTCAAATAAGCTTCTGTAAAAAAAAAAAATTCAAGTTCTCCAGAATGTCCTGTTAAAACACAAGTGGTCAACGACTCTTGAATTAATGACTTTTTTCTCCGAACGCAGATAATTGGGAATCAAACTTCAAGCATTTCATTTAAACTAATTCTCCTCTTTTTATTTTAATTAAATTTGTCGATTGGATTTAAGAGATTTAAAGAAAAAAAATAATTAATCAATATTCAAAGTATTTAAAACTGAGTAAAAATAAAAAATAAATTATTTATTAATAAATTCACTTTTTCGGCATTCACTTATCAAATTTTCTTTTATTATTTATTCAACATAGTAGCATGTTTCGGGATACGATCCCATTTTTTTTTTTTTTTTTTAACACAGTTTTTAATTTTCATAAAATAAGTTTTAAGTTATTTTGGCTAAAATAGGTCGAAAATCTGTAGGATAATCCGTTCTTCCTGCCCTAGTTGGAGTACATAAGGACGTTATGCACAAATAAACGAACAGCAATATTATTTGATTTATTACGATTATAGTAATACAAAAGAACGAAAATAATTGAAATATCTGAAATTCCTATTCAAAGTGATCCTTATAAGAACAAGTAAGCAAGATTGATAGATGATAACTATTAGCTTATAAACATATTAACTTTCTATCAGAGCTTATGGAATAAAAATTTTAATCAAGCTTTAGTATTTCCCTTCTCAATTTTTATATATTTGATTAATTTCGACTTCCTTTAAAAATGAACAGTATTATGTAAAAATACAAAGACGAAAACAACCCCTTACCATAAATTCATTCTTATATTTATAAATCCAAAGCCTTAGTAATTGGTTTTTACTTAGCCCGATGAAAGAAAACTGATTTATTTCGGTAGTTCATAAATTTTCAGAACCAACAGGTGCTTTCTGAAGCATCATCGTTTATACAATGTTCCAACCTTCCACACCAATAATCTCAACCATCTTAAATTAAAAAAAAAAAACAACGGTATTATCATGATTCGTTTCATTCCTGCCTTACAAGATATTGAATACAGAAGTTAAACCTTGCTTTAATAAATATGTTTACTTAAACTATTTTTTTTTTCTCCTATTCAAATTTTGACTGATATAAATTTAAATCAAATTTTTAATTAAGAAAAATAATGAAGTAAGTCCTTTATAACCTCATTCTGGTATTTCTTAACTTGGTTATGACTGGTATTACTTTTCTATAATACTTTGGATAATACGTGCTTTGCTAGTTTTAGTGGCATATAATATTGTCCATGGAATAATCTATAAAATTATAGAACAAGCAAATTTTTCGTTTGTGGTCACTAGCTACGAAAACTGCCAAAAGCAATCTGTACCAAAATTTTAACCACATCATCTTTATAGCTCAAGGAAGGTTTAGCAATGATAAAATATACTGATTTTTAATTAATTCATTATTATAACAGCGATAATAAGCGGATACCGGTAGAGTTTGAAAACTGACCAATATGTGACGAGAATTATTCTACATGAGAGTTTACATGGTGTTACATACAGATTTATGTTCAATTAAATTATCAAAAAACAGATTTAAATAAGTGTTGCGACGTGTGGATTCCTGGGAAGTTTAAAAATCGACCGTATGCGGTTAGCACCATTGATACCAATAAGATGGTATCAATAAAATTATTTATGCCGAATAAAAAGTATTACTAAATCAAAATGTCTATCCTTTTGTTTTTGATTTTGTGTGTCAACATATGATTCATGGGCCTTTAGTTTTTGATTATGGGAAAGAATTTTTTAGTAGCATCCGTCGATATGGATTAGAAACTCGTAAATAAAAATTAGATTTCTAATTATGCCATCCTGTAATCTTTAACCACCTAATCAGTGCAATTTTGACCAGGTTAAAAATTACTGCTGCGCGTGAAAGTATCATAGAAGAAATAATGCTTAATCGCATACTTCACGAATGATAAATACGATACAAAATAAGTACGTCCAAGGAAAAGAACTAAATAATTGTAATTGTAAAGTGTAATTGTAAGCGGTTAAGTATTGAAGAAGAATATTATTGAAAAAAAGCGTGTAGTCCTAAATTATATAGAAAGGATTGCAAATGATCAATAAAAAAATATACATACTTTAAGTAAATTAAAAATAACTAATGTTGTAGTATTAAAGCTTTAAATGACCCCAGTTTAGCTAAATATAAAAAAAAAAATTATAGATTGTTTATTTTAGTCCGTGAAAAACAGAGATACTTCTTTTATTTAGTCATTTCAATTTACAACAAAAAGAAAGGGTGGAGAAAAACCAGGTTAGATTAAATGAGCCTGATTTTCTTTTCTTTTTTTTTTTTCTTTTTTTAATATTTTTTATAATTACTTTATTTTAATTTTTGAAACACACATGAGTGGTGATGTAAACGTTTGGGGGTTTGGTACCAACCAAAAGTTTATATATTAAGTTTTTTTCTGATTATTGATGTTGTGTCAAGTAGGACTGCCATCTGTGCATCCTCTAATTTTTTCAATGAAATTCCTCCATCT